>UESW01004001.1:732734-895907 GCA_900491605.1 Calamus simplicifolius
ATTCAAATTAATCATCAAATTATAGATTAATGTTCCTTAGCAATTGGGGAAACAATGAATCAAGATCTAGATAGATTTCCTTATTGAAATATCAAGATTTTTCAAGAAAATGATGAAATCTAGATAGATGTCCTTAAGAGTTTCAGAAAACTATTCCAAAGGATCACAAACTCCTAATTCTCCTCTAAGATAACAAAATCTCTCTTCACTTAAGGGTTTTGTTAATATATCTGCTAGTTGTTCTTCAGTATTCACATAATCAAGACAAATTTCATTATTGGCTACATGTTCTCTTATAAAGTGATATCTTATTTCAATATGCTTTGTTCTTGAATGTTGAATTGGATTTTTAGTTAGATTTATTGCACTTGTATTATCACATCTTATAGGTGTCTTATCAAGTGTGATACCATAGTCTTCAAGTTGTCTCTTAATCCATAGGATTTGAGCACAGCAACTTCCAGCTGCAACATATTCTGCTTCAGTAGATAATGCAACCGAATTTTGCTTTTTGCTAAACCATGAGATTAAGTTACTTCCTAAAAATTGGCATGCACCACTTGTGCTTTTTCTATCTAACTTGCATCCAGCATAATCAGAATCAGTGTATGCAATCAGATTTAATGTTGAGTCTCTAGAATACCATAAACCTACATTTTTTGTTCCACTTAAGTATCTTAGTATTCTTTTAACAGCAATTAAATGTGATTCTTTAGGTTCTGACTGAAATCTAGCACATAAGCAAACAGCAAACATTATGTCTGGTCTACTTGCAGTTAAATAAAGTAGGGATCCGATTATACCTCGATAATATTTTTGATCAACCTTCTTACCTTCTTCATCTTTGTCCAGCTTGCATGAAGGACTCATTGGTGTTCCGAGGGGTTTAATTGATTCCATACCAAACTTCTTTAGAATTTCTCTTGTGTACTTTGTTTGGTTGATAAAGATACCCTCTTTGCTTTGTTTGATTTGGAGTCCAAGGAAGAAATTGAGTTCTCCCATCATGCTCATTTCAAATTCTCCCTGCATTAACTTAGCAAACTCTTGACATAGAAGATCGTTAGTTGCACCAAATACAATGTCATCAACATAAATTTGAACTACAAGTAAATCTTTATCTTTTCTTTTCAAAAACAATGTTTTATCAACATTTCCTCTTGTAAAATCATTTTCAATCAAAAATTTACTTAGTCTATCATACCAAGCTCTAGGTGCTTGTTTCAAACCATATAATGCCTTGTGCAATTTAAAAACGTGATTTGAAAATTCGTGATCTTCAAAACCTGGTGGTTGTTCTACATATACTTCTTCATTTATTAATCCATTTAAAAATGCACTTTTGACATCCATTTGAAATAAATTAATGTTCATGTGACATGCAAATGCTAGTAATAGCCTAATGGCTTCTAATCTAGCTACAGGTGCAAAAGTTTCATCAAAATCAATACCTTCTTCTTGATTATATCCTTTTGCAACTAATCTAGCTTTGTTTCTAATTACTATGCCATTTTCATCTAGTTTATTTCTAAAAACCCATTTTGATCCTATAACAGAATGATTTTAGGTCTTTCCACTAATGTCCATACATTATTTCTAGTGAATTGGTTTAATTCTTCTTGCATAGCTAGCATCCAATTATTATCTTTTTCAGCTTCTTCAATGGTTTTAGGTTCAATTTGAGAGACAAATGCAAGTGATTACTAATATTTCTCATAGATGATCTAGTTCTTATTCCTTGAGATGGATCACCTATAATCAATTCCTTGGGATGACTATAAGCGTATCTCCAATCTCTTGGTAGATCTATATCATTATGATTAGTATTAATATCATCAGCATTAGGCGAATCATTATCTTTAACTTCTTGTTCATGATCTGAAGATACATCGATATTAAGTTTTTCAAGATTGTTTTCGAGAATGTTTGTATCTTCCTCATCATCAATCCTTTTGGAACTTGATGTTAAAGATTCATCAAAAATTACATGAATAGATTCTTCAACAATTAGGCTTCCTTTATTGAACACTCTATATGCTTTACTAGTTGTTGAATAACCTAAGAATATTCCTTCATCTGATTTTGCATCAAATTTACCTAAGTTGTTTTTACCATTATTATGAATAAATTTACAACCAAATGCATGAAAATATTTAATATTGGGTTTTCTATCATGCCATAATTCGTAAGGTGTTTTCTTTAAAATAGGTCTTATTAAGGCTCTATTTAGGATGTAACATGCTGTGTTAATAGCTTCCGCCCAAAAGTATTTCGGGAGTTTACTTTCACATAGCATGGTACGGGCCATGTCTTCTAGAGTCCTATTTTTCCTTTCAACTACACCATTTTGTTGTGGGGTCCTAGGTGCAGAAAAATTATGATTAATACCATTTTCATTGCAAAAACTTTCAAATAAGTGATTTTCAAATTCAGTTCCATGATCACTTCTTAGAGACACTATGGTAGTGTTTTTCTCATTTGTTACTTTCTTGAAGAATTTCATGAATATCGAGAAAGTCTCATCTTTGTGAGCTAAAAACATTACCCAAGTGAATCTAGAGTAATCATCTACTATCACAAGACCATATTTCTTTCCTCCTAGACTTGTGGTTCTAGTTGGTCCAAAAAGATCCATGTGAAGTAGCTCTAATGGCCTAGAAGTTGAAACAATATTTTTAGATTTAAAAGAACTTCTTGTTTGTTTTCCAAACTGACATGCATCACATATTTTGTTATTTTCAAAATCTAATTTAGGTAGACCTTTTACTAAATCCATTCTAATTAGTTTTGAAATAAGGTGTGTGCTTGCGTGACCTAATCTTCGATGCCACAACCAACCAATCTCATTCATATTAGCATTATTAGCAACTAAGCAATGGTTATTAGTAGACAATTTGTCTAAATCAATCATGTATACATTGCCATTTCTATTTCCAATAAAAACAATGCTATTATCAATGGGATTAGCTACAGTGCATAAAGAAGATTCAAAAGATACTTTAAAACCTTTGTCACATAATTGACTTATACTAATTAAGTTATGCTTTAAACCATCAACATAAAGTACATTTTCAATAAATGTGGAGGGAGTTATTTGAATGTTACCAAACCCCAAGATTTGGCCTTTGCCATTGTCGCCAAATGTAACAACTCCTCCTCTCTTTTCTTCAAGGGTGATGAATTCTTCTTTGTCACCCGTCATATGTCTTGAGCAGCCACTATCAAGATACCACTTTCTTTTTGATCTCTTGGCCACAAGACATTCCTGCAATAAAATCAGACTTTATGTTTAGGTACCCAAGCTTTCTTGGGTCCTTCATGGTTAGTAGCAACAAATATTGTTCCTTTCGGAACCCATATTTTCTTTCCTTTAATATTTATTTTTACTAGGTTTTAGAATTTTACATTCATAAGATTTATGTCCTTTTGATTACATTTAAAGCATGTAAAATTACTTTGGCCAGCACTTACAAAAATATTTTTAAGTGATTTTTGTTTTCTTAAAGTGTTATATCCTAATCCGGCTTTGTCAAAAACTGCTTTTTGACTATTTAACAACATGTCTAATTTAATTGAACTTAATGTAAACTTATCAACTATATTTTTATGTTTTTCAACCTCATTCTTTAGTTTATCTTTTTCATTAGAGATTGATTCCTTTTCATTCATTAAAATTTCATTTTCAGATTTAAGTTTCTTAATTTCATTGTTAAGATTTTCTTTTCTTGAATGAAAGTTAAGTTTTCATTTTTCAAAATCTTGTATTTCTTTTTCAAAACTTTGAAATCAACAAGTTCATTAAAAGCATCAAAAAGTTCATCAAAGCAAATTCATCGCAAGGGTTGTCGGAACTTACCTCATCGTTGTCGTCCGCCATGAAACATACGTTTGCGACTTCCTTTTGTTCTTCTTCTTCGGAAGAAGATTCCTCGCTGTCACTCCATGTCGCCATATAAGCCTTCTTTTTCTTTTTGTAGGCTTTCTTCAACTTTGGACATTCATTTCTAAAGTGCCCCGGTTTATTACATTCATAGCAAGTCAAGGGGTCTTTCTCTTTTTCTTTGTCCTTGTCCTTATTTTTATCCTTTTCTCCTTCCCACTTAGCTCCAAATTTTTTCTTGTGGAAGGGTTTCTTTCTCCTCATAAATCTCTTAAATTTCTTGCTAAGAGAGCAGTCTCATCATCATCATCATCATCATCATTGCTGCTCTCTTCATCTTTTGCAGCTTTGAGGGCAATCATTTTCTTCTTCTTTGTGTCCTCCTCAACATGCTGCCTCATAGTCAGCTCATGGGTCATTAGAGATCCTAGAAGCTCCTCTAAGGGTAAAGTGTTGAGGTCCTTAGCTTCTTGGATTGCAGTCATTTTTGCTTCCCATGATCTTGGTAAAGACCTAAGAATTTTTCGAACAAGTTCAGAGTTAGTATATGTCTTACCAAGACTTTTCAAACCATTTACAATATCTGTGAATCTAGTGTACATGCATGCAATGGTTTCAGATTGTTCCATATAAATAACTCATATTTGTGAACAAGAATATTTATTTTGGATTCTTTCACTTGGTTGGTACCCTCATGGGTAACCTCTAATCTATCCCAAATCTCCTTTGCGGAATTACAAGTGGAGATTCTATTAAATTCATTAGCGTCTAATGAGCAATATAATACATTCATGGCTTTAGCGTTAAGCTGTGCCATTTCCTATCATTATCATTCCAGTCCCTTTCGGGCTTAGGAACAATAGTGCCATCAATAACATGTGTGGGTGTACTAGGTCCATTAATTATAACACCCCAAAGCTCATAATCAGAAGCTTGAATGAATATCCTCATTCTAGCTTTCCAATAAGAATAATTTGAGCCATTAAAAAGTGGAGGTCTATTCGTAGAATGACCTTCAGCAAAAGAACCAACTTGTGTTGCCATTTGGAACTTTAGCTCTTGATCGTGTGATCAAAATCTAATGAGCACTAGCTCTGATACCAATTGTTGGCCCAGATGACAACCCAAGAGGGGGGGGGGTGAATTGGGTTCTTAAAAAATTAGCCTTTTTAAAATAGTTTGCTTGAGATTAATGAAGGCAAATGCAAAGTAACTATAAAGTGCAGTGAATAGAATAGAGATAGAGATAGAGTCAATAGAACACGGCAAACACAAAAGATTTTATAGTGGTTCGGTGTATCCAACACCTACGTCCACTCCCAAGATTCACTTGGGTCCACACTATAATCACCCTAGATTACAGCAGAGTTGTTTTACAAGCTCACAACTCAAACTTGTTGTTTTCCCGGGCGCACAACGAACCCAGCTGGTTTTCAAGGGCTCACCAGCACAAAAACCCTAACACAAGCTTAACCAAGCTTGAACCGAGGTAAGACTACCTCCACTAGTTCAATCCCCCAGATTGAACTAGATACAAACAAATGAAATATGTTTTTCAAATACAAAGCTCCTTAATGAGCAGATAATCAAATAATATAACAAGTTTAGAAAAGCCTGATTTGTAGATGGTTGGCTTTTGAGCTTTTCTTCTTTTCTTCTTTTCTTCTTCTCCTTGCTAGGTTGAATCAAGCCTCAGCTCCGATTCTTCACAGTTGAAGCAGTTGAGAAGGGTTGAAAAGCAAGAATCTGAACTTCTTTCTCCAAGTTGGGAAATCCACAAAAACTTGATTTGAATGCCTTGGATTCCTCTTGAGCTTTTTGGAGTGGAGTGGATTTGAGCTAGAAGGTTTTCCTCTTGAGATTCAGGCTCTCTCTTTTTCGGATTTTTGAAATGGGATTTGTCTATTTCGATTTTCTCTTTTTCTTTTTTTTTCCGTTCTTTTTTTGAACAATAGTCTTCCCTTTTTATAGATTTCTTTCAAACCATTTTTGGAAGAAAACTATCCGTTGGAGTGTACCTTGTAGCAAAATATATCCGTTAGAAATAAGGTAAAATAGAAATATTACCGTTAGAGCTGATCTGGCAATTTGATTTTTCGTTCCAGGTGGGTTGGAGTCGACTCTAACTTTTCTGGAGTCGGCTCTAGCTCGAGGCATTTCAAAACGATATTTCTGGAGTCGTCTCTGACTTTTCTGGGGTCGACAAGAAACTTTTCCGGAGTCGACTCTAACTTACCCGGAGTCGACTCTAGGTTGGGGCCAGAAAAATCGACGTTCTGCTTCTTCTGTGAGAGTCGACTCTAACAGTCTCGGAGTCGACTCTAATGTCTGCAATTCTTACCTAGACATTAGATTCGATCCAGAACACTATGTAACTCCTGATTTTGATCATTCAATAGTCTTATAATCTGAAACACTAAATCAAAATCATTAGAGCCTCCAATAGTTATACTCAAATAGTTTTGTTAATCATCAAAATCATCAATTGGGTCAACACAAGGTTCAAAATTAGAAGAAGAATCCTCTAATGGCCAATCGGAAGAGAACCACATCCGATGCTCAAGATTAGGCTGCCTCTCAAAGGCCTGATCTAATCAATAGTGTAGCACCTCCGCTACCACCGCCGGCCAAGACCCCTTCACCACTGGCAACTACGGTAACGCAGGACCAGTTTGCTACGCTGGTTCAGTAAGTCCATGCTCTGACCCAGCTGATCCAGGGACTCCATGGAGCTTCCCGTCCAGCTATCCCTATTTTGCAACTTCATGAGAAGGTAGCCGCTTCTGTCCCGTTGGCAATTTCTTCTTCCAATCTGCCTGGGGCTGCGGATCATTTTCATTGACCCGCAAGGGCCAGGCCAGTGCCACAGTGGGCTGGAGAGAAGAGCCCACATAAGTCTCGACGAGCTCATTCTCTTTCTCCGGTGTCTTTCCAAGATTCGATACCGCTGCCGTTTTTCCATCGCCCAATCCCTCCTATCACTCTGGATGAAGAGATCAGGCAGCAGATGTAGGAGACACGTCAGGAGTGGCGTCAGGAGCTGGACGCCGGTAGGCAAGCCCCTCCATCCCAGCCAAAAGTGGAGCGAGCATTCCTTTCTCTGAGGGGATAATGCGAGAAGTGATCCCTCTCCATGTCAAACTCCCCACCATCGAACCATATCATGGATCTACTGATCCCGACGACCACCTGAGTAGTTTCAAATCCATCATGATGTTCCATGGAGCATCAGATGCGATCCTATGCCGAGCCTTCCCCTCTACTCTTAGAGGATCTACTAGAACCTGGTTTAACAGCCCGAAGCCAAGTTCCATTGATTCTTTTAACGAGCTAAGCCGCTTATTCATCAGCCAGTTCGTTAGCAGCCATCGCCAACGATGGAGATCCGATTCCCTCTCTGAAGTTAAGTAGCAAGAGGTGGAATCTTTGAAGAACTACATCAGCTGTTTCAACACGGCCCTGTTAGAGGTCGACCACCTCAATCATGAGGTGGCCATGTCTACTTTAGCAGGAGGAGTATCAAAGGAAGGAAACTTCTACTTAGCCTTGGAAGTCAATTACCCGAAGAGCCTCTCTGATATGATGCCTTGGCCGATAAGTATGCCAGGGTTGAGGAGTCACGAAGGACGGCCCGAGCCGAGCAATCGAAGAAGAAGGAGGCGAAAGGCTTGGACAAACATCGATCCTTTCGCCATGCAATCCTACCTCGTCGCCAAAGAGTTCCTCCACCATCGCCTCGAGATCGAACCCAGAGCCCAGCTCGAAGGTTCGACCGATACACTCTCCTCACCGCGCCAAGGGCGCAAATCTTGATGGAAATCAAGCACTAAATTCCCTGGCCTCCTCCTCTCCGAGACAATGCAGCTCGAAGGGATGTAGCCAAATACTGTCGCTTCCATTGGAATCATGGGCATGACACCGAGGAATGCTGGCAGCTTCAAAACGAGATCGAGCAGCTCATCCGACGGGGCAGGTTGGACCAGTTTAGGAGGGTCCCCGAGCCGGATAACGGGGGAGATCACCAACCTAAACCTCACCAACTTCCTCCACCAAATCCTTCGGTCATTGGCAATGTCAATATGATAGTGGCGGTCGGCTCTTCATCATCCTGGCCGGGCGAGGAAGAAAACCCACCGAAGAAGACTCAAGTTGATGAGCTTTCTTTTTCTGATGAGGATCTTCGAAGGGTACAGTACCCCCATGATGATGCCTTAGTTGTATCTCTAAATATGAGCGGCTATGATGTACACTGCATTTTGATTGATAGTGGAAGCTCCATTAATGTTTTGTATTCTAATGCTTTTGTGAGATTGAAATTGCGGATGGAAAGCCTCTGAGCCATAGAATCCACTCTGGTGGGTTTTACAGGTGATGCCATAGTCCCTGAGGGAGTTATCACTTTAACAGTTTGAGCAGGCACTAGCCTAGTGTAGTCACTACACTCATAGATTTTCTCGTGACCAAGCTTTGGTCCCCTTACAATGCCATCCTCGGCAGGCCGAGATAAATATCCCTTAAGGCTATCATCTTCATTCCTCATCTCGCCATGAAGTTTTCCACCGAATGAGGGGTGGAAGTTATTCAAGGAAGTCAAATTGTAGCTCGGTACTACTTTGTAGCTGACCTTCAGTCCAAGAAGCCCGAAGTAGATGGCTGGATGCTCGGGAGGACTTTGCCGAGCAGCGAAGGGAGCCAGCCGAGGAATTGAAAGAAGTACCGCTCGATGAAGCTCGACCCGATCGAACCATAAGGGTCGGGTCACAACTGAAGGGAAAGCCTCGGCAAGATTTGGTCGAGTTTCTTCGGAGGAATGCCGATGTTTTTGCTTGGTCCGCTTCGGACATGCATGGAATCGATACGGATGTCCTGGTCCACTGCCTCAACGTGGACGAAGCATTTTGGCCAATCAAGCAGAAGAAGAGAAGCTTCGCCCTCGAGCATCAAAAGGCTATCGAGGAAGAGGTAGACAAGCTTATTAAAGCTAACTTCATCCGGGAAGTGAATTACCCGACTGGCTGGCGAATGTCATTATGGTAAAAAAATCCAATGGCAAGTGGAGGATCTGCATTGATTTCACTGATCTCAACAAGGCCTGCCCGAAGGATAGCTTTCCTCTCCCTCAGATTGATCAACTTGTGGATTCAACCTCAGGCCACCAGATGTTGACTTTTATGGACGCTTATTCGGGCTACAACCAGATTCGAATGGCGCCCAAAGATGAAGAAAAGACTGCCTTCATCACTGACCGAGGTATTTATTGTTACCGGGTTATGCCTTTTGTTTAAAAAATGTAGACGCAACCTACTAAAGGCTGGTCAATAAAGTTTTCAAGGAGCAAATCAGTCGAAACATGAAGGTGTATGTTGATGACATGCTAGTAAAGAGCAAAGAAGCATCTCAGCATATTAAAGACTTCGCAGAAAGTTTCGTAATACTTTGGAAGTGTCAAATGAAGCTTAACCTGACCAAATGTGCTTTTGGAGTTAACTCTGGAAAGTTCTTGGGTTTCATGGTCTCTCAACAAGGTATTGAGGCAAATCTATAGAAAATCTAGGCCCTACAGCAGATGACACCTCCTAGGTCGATCAAGGAGGTGCAGTGCCTTACCGGGAGGATAGCAGCTCTCAATCGTTTTGTCGCTCGGTCAGCTGAGAGATGTTTGCCCTTTTTTAAAGTGCTCCGATCGGCCAAGAACTTCCAATGGACTTCAGACTGCCAGAGATCTTTCGAAGATCTTAAAAGATACCTCGGCTCGCCGCCTCTCCTCAGTAGCCCAAGGCCGGGAGAAATGCTGTATTTGTACTTAGCGGCCTCTGAGGGCGTTGTTGGCTCTATGTTGATCAGAGAGGAAAACAAAATTCAGAAACCGATCTATTATGTTAGTAAATTGCTCTGAGATACTGAGACGAGGTATACTCATTTGAGAAGATGGTATTGGCTTTGATAACATCAGTCCAAAAGCTACGGCCATATTTTCAGGCACACACTATGACAGTTTTAACCGACCAGCTTGTCAAATCAATTATCCATCGCCCAGAGACATTGAAAGAATGACCAAATGGTTGTTGAATTGAATGAGCATGATATCCAATATCAGCCCCATCCGGCCATCAAGGCGCAGGTCCTGGCAGATTTTCTTCTTGAATGCACCATACCTGAAGATGGTTCCACTCCAGATACCCCTGAACAACCGAGGCCTAGCACCCTATGGCTGCTTCATGTCGACGGATCCTCTAGTGCAAGCAGTTCTGGTGCTTGCTTGGTCCTCATTAGCTTGGAGGGGACAACCTTCGAGTACGGCATTCGTTTCTTATTCCCAGCCTCCAATAATGAAGCAGAGTATGAAGCCCTGCTCGCTGGACTTCGCATCGCCTGCGAACTCAAGGTTGAAAAGTTGAACGCCTACACCAACTCTCAATTGGTGGCTAGCCAGGTGCAGGGAGAATTTGAAGCTAGGGAGCCGAACATGATTCGGTATCTTCAAAAGGTGCATGATTTATTTGCCTGCTTTGCTGAATTTAAAGTTATTCAAATCCCAAGATCTGAAAATGCGCGTGTTGACCTTTTATCTTGCCTAACAACCACAGACTCAATGGATCTTCAGCGGAAGTTCCACTTGAAAGTCCTGAGAAGTCCAGCATTGATGATGCTGATCAAATAATGCAGATCGATGCTGAACTGTCCTGGTTAGACCCTATGCTCAAGTATCTCAGAGAAGAGCTGCTCCCCTCTGATAGAAAGAAAGCAAGGAAACTGAAGATGCAATCATCTCACTATGTCCTGCTTGATGATCGGCTATATAAGCGATCCTTCTCTATGCCATTACTTAAATGCCTTCGCCCATCAGAGGTTGATTATGCTCTTCGAGAGGTTCATGAAGGCATCTATGGCAATCATCTTGGCGGCCAAGCTCTGTGCCACAAAGTGATATGCCATGGGTATTATTGGCCTACCATGCAAAGAGATGCTAACGATCTTGTCCGAGCTTGTGATTCATGCCAACGATATTCAAATGTTCAAAGGCTCCCCTCTGCCCATGTAACGCCTGTGTCATCTGCCTAGCCCTTTGCCAAGTGGGAAATGGACATTCTTGGTCCTTTTCCTTCGCCACAGGACAGAGGAAGTTTTTGTTTGTAGCAATTGACTATTTTACCAAGTGGATCGAGGCCGAGGCAGTCGCTTCGATAACCAAAACTCGGGCTAGGGACTTCGTATGGAGATCTATCATTTATCGATTCGACCTTTCTTACACCATCATCACCGACAATGAAAGAAAATTCGATAATCCTAAATCTGGGAGTTCTACGAGGACCACGACATCTCTCACCGTCTCACTTCGGTTAGACATCCTCAAGCCAATGGAGAGGCCGAGGTAACCAACCGGACCCTTCTGCAAGGCATTAAGGCCCGACTCAACAGAGCACGAGGTAGATGGGCGGAGGAGCTTCATCATGTGTTGTGGGCTTACCGAACCACTGAGAGGATCCCCACGGGCCAGACTCCATTCAGAATGACTTTTGGCACGGAAGCCATCATCCCTATGGAAATCAGACTCCCCACCCCTTGGGTGGAGAGTTATTTGAAGGAATCTAATGACGAGCAACTCCGAACCAATCTTGATCTGAAAGAAGAAGTCAGGAAGAAGGCCCAGATCCGAATGGCAGCTTATCAACAGAGGGTAGCCTGTTACCACTCCACCAGAGTCAAAGAAAATCCTTTCTTCCCAGTGATTTAGTACTTCAGAAGGCATTTGTTTCAAAGCCGTTGAATAGGGGAAACTGTCTCCAAACTGGGAAGGCCCCTATCAAGTCACGAAGGTAATCAAGCTTGGCACTTACAAGCTCCAGGATCTGGATGAAAAATCTATCTCTAGGACATGGAGCTCGGATAATCTATGTATATATCATCAATAGAGTACGCCTCTGCTAAACTTACTCTATTTACAGTAACGAAATTTCCATTTCAAAAACCTGCAATGTTCTTGTTTCAATTGTTTTTTCCAAAAACTATAGTAAGAAGCAGGTTTTACTCAATAATCTCTCAAGCCTCAACATGACCGAGTGACTCTCAAGCCTCGGCAGGGCCGAGTGATCTCTCCATATCTTGGCAGTGCCAAGTAAAATATAATCTCCCAAGCCTTGGTAGGGCCGAGTGATCTTCGTACCTTGGCAGCGCCAAGTAAAATATAATCTCTTAAGCTTTGGGAGGGTCGAGTGATCTTTCCGTACCTTGGCAGCGCCAAGTAAAATATAATCTCTTAAGCTTTGGCATAACCGAGTGACTCTCAAGCCTCGGCAGGGCCGAGTGATCTTCGTACCTTGGCAACACCAAGTAAAATATAATCACTCAAGCCTCGACAGGGCCGAGTGATCTCCGTACCTCGGCAGTGCCAAGTAAAATATAATCTCTCAAGCCTCAGCATGACCGAGTGACTCTCAAGCCTCAGCAGGGCAAAGTGATCTCCGTACCTTGGCAATGCCAAGTAAAATATAATCTCTCAAGCCTCGGCATGACCGAGTGACTCTCAAGCCTCGGCAGGGCCGAGTGATCTCCGTACCTTAGCAGCGCCAAGTAAAATATAATCTCATGCCTCAGCAGGGCCGAGTGATCTCCGTACCTTGGCAGCGCAAGTAAAATATAATCTCTCAAGCCTCGGTAGGGCCGAGTGATCTCTTCGTACCTTGGCAGCGCCAAGTAAAATATAATCTCTCAAGCCTTGCATGATCGAGTGACTCTCAAGCCTCGGTAGGGCCGAGTGATCTTTGTACCTTGGCAACACTAAGTAAAATATAATCTCTCAAGCCTCGGCATGACCGAGTGACACTCAAGCCTCGGTAGGGCCGAGTGATCTCCATACCTTGGCAGCACCAAGTAAAATATAATCTCTCAAGCCTTGGTATGACCGAGAGACTCTCAAGCCTCGGCAGGACCGAGTGATCTCTCCATACCTCGGCAATGCCAAGTAAAATACAATCTCACAAATCTCGGCATGACCGAGTGATTCTCTCAAAGTATCAGCAGAGCCAATCAATTTTTCCAATGTTTTAGCATGGTTTAACTGCATTGCTACATCTCGGCAAGTTTAAACGAATTTTCTTTGCATTTTAGCAGAATCAGACAAGTCGTTCCTTACTAAGATAAGGCTCGTTTCCTTTCTTGGCATGACCGAGCCTATATTAACAGGCAGAGCCGCCGCAGGCCTCCTCCTAACCTAAACAGAAGCAAATGTCCTCTCCACAAAGGACTAAGCGAGACCATATCGCTAGAATGCCTAACTAAGTCGAAGTGCCTAAAACGTTGCTGATGATTATGAACTGGCACTGACATAGAAGAGGCGGGGCACATACAAAATGACTCTTATGTTGAGACGATGTAAATACGTCAGCTAAAGAATTAACACCCAACATGGGAAAAACAGAATGGAAAAAAGATAAAGGTACAAAAAGAAGCCTTTCTTTATTGCTAATAAGAGATTACAACCTCTTGAGAGGCATTACAAGTGTATTATAGCATATGAAATAAAATAAAATAAATTAAAAAACTCGGGTGAGCAGTTTTGATCAATGACGTTGCTTCCACTTTCGATCCAAGGAACTAGAGAAATTGGATAGCTCCGATGAGTGCACTGAGTTGCTAGTCACTGCCCAAGAACATAGACAATAACCCAGTACTGCTTACCTTCTTCCTCGTCAAAAGCCGGATGATGGACCTTCGGACGGATGAACTAAGGGATCCAACATGGCATTCAACTAGGATGGACTGAGGATTAAAGGAAGTTCATGAAAGCCAGGGGCCCATAGATGTTTGCATTTCCAGTGGTTTGAAGGGCCCCATGGTAGGTGGAAGGAGCCATACAGAGAGCACATGCGTGCGCTCCCCGTATGACCCCTGTATCCATCCTCATGCACTCTCCGTATGACCTCTGAGACTCCTTCTCTGAGGATTACTTTCTCTTCAGCAACTCCTCCATCGCCCCAACTATCGGGATCAAGCCAAATCTCAAAAGGGAAATCTAACCTCACCACCCTTGACCTCAATAAGAGGAGAGCCATGAAAATCTCTCTCTAATTCACGGAGCAAGAAGGCTTTTGGGGAGTGCTCAGATACCTTCCGCTCCCTCCCTTTTATAGGCAACAAACTGAGAACAGCCATTAATAAAGGAGAGACTTTGAAATTTGAAACGCCACAATCGCACTACGCTCGAAGCCACGTGGCGCACCATAGAAAAAGTGGGCGCATCCCAAGATGCGTTGGGCACGCCCTTCAGGCCGTAACAAAGGGTAAAAGATTTCCTTCAATCTTGAATCAAGAGCCTTAAATGCCGAGAACTACTTGCAATTCTTCGGGATACGAATAGATCTAGGAAATCCCCATGGAAAATGATGTTGTCCAATGGCAATCGAATGCTTAGCGCATAAGCAAAGCGAACTCGCATTGGAAAGGACCAAGTATTAACAGCAAAATAAATGCCCGAAGAGAAAATGAGACTGTCCTTGGCAAGCCTCGGGCTATTTCATCTTCTTTGGCAAGAAGCAAACAAAATTTTTGCTTCGTCAAACCGAGCTATCCACCTTGCCTCGGCCACAACCAAAGTGGTTCCTCTGTTTCGGCCGTTCTGAACCATCCATTTTATTTCGGTCAGAGCTGAAATAATATTTTTTAGCAAAGCCGAATAGCTCAATACTTTGGTGGATCTAACTGAATCGCCGTGGTAAAGCCAAGTGATTCGTTCGGTCTTGGCAGAACCGTTAAAAGTTATTTCTCCTAAAATAGGGCTCATCCGCAGTGAGCTAAGCACAAGGAAGCTATGGATAAGCTAAGGAATCATCTAAAGAGTGATGCCGAAATAATAGAACATTGAAAAGAAATGAAAAGTTCATTCATTAAGTAAGTTTCGGTGAAGTTACAGGTAGAAGAAACAAAAATACAAAAACAACCCTTAGGAATCAGGTTCAGCTTCAGGGGCAGCCTCGGCGACGTTCGAAAGAGATTGACTTAGTTCACCCACTTCGATCGTAGCCGAGTGAGGAGCCTCGGGTTCTTCTACATTGGGCTAATAACATTCTTCTGGACCCATGGCTCCACCGGCACCTAGAATGGTTTCAAGGTCGACGTATGAAATTTCCTCATATTCAGCCTCACAGATAGTTCGGTCCCCAGGGTCCGGGTGTCATAATACTTGGCCTCTAGGAAGGAAAGGTCCAACTCCGAGTATGCCCGAAAGATCTTTGGTCGCATCTCCTCTTCACCATACCGAAATGCATCGGTGCAGGTGCCTTATGCTCATCAAAAACTGGGTAGAATTTTTGTATTCTTCCACGGCCAGAGCAGCCAGTCTATTAGCCTGCTATCTGACCTTTCAGTTCAGAATTCCTCTAGCGGCTCGAGGCCAACTCCTCTATTAAGACTTTCAGCTGATTCTAAACTTCGAGCCCAATTCTACCCATTTGCAGACACAAAATCAATTAAAGCGATAATCGAAAGTAAAGACACAAAAAGAAATAAGATGTTATACCTCCTCTTCCCGCTGAGCCATCTTTACGCTTAGCTCATGGGCTTTATTGAGAGCTTTCAATTTATCATCTTTATTTTGCTGGACCCTGTCCTTGAGGTCATTAATTCTTAATTGCCTCTCTTTGGTTTCTCGTGAGACTGTGCAAGATCGGCGGTAAGCTTAGCAATGTGATCTTGCTGCCATTTGGTTCGGCTTTCTTTTTTAGCAAGTTTCTGCTCAAACTGACGAGCTGATCCTGCTGCTGCGATACCTACACTCTTCTTCGTCGAGTCTCTTATTCAAATTGCTTTTCTCCTTGGCAAAACTCTTCTTCAACTCGCCCCATCTTTCGTTGAAACACTTCTACAGAGCTCCCATCTCTTCAGCATGTTTGCATTTAATTTGTGATAGCTCCAAACAAGCCTTGTTGGATTGTTCGTGAAATTTGTGGAGCTCCTTAACTTTAACTTCAAGCTGAGATGCTCTCTCAGCAACGGCTTGGTAAGACCTCCCACCTTCTCAACTTTCCCTGAATGGATGCCAGGGCGCTGGAAAGTTTGTTGGATGACTTTGCCCTCGCTCGAAGACCAGTGGCCTCCCTTTTGGCTTGAGCACAGGCCCCCATGGCCAAGTTCAAGCGCCAACTTAGCGCTCTCACAATTAAAGTGTTCTGCAAGCAAAATACAAGTAAGAAAATGCAACCGAGCCAGCTAGTCAAAATCTATCGCCTTGATGTAGTGACTTACCTGGAGGCATAATTTGTGGCGATCCTTGTGAGGGCAGAGCTGTCAATCTCGGGAAGAAGATAAGTATCCTTCGGCACGCCGAGCTGCCCAAATGCCGCATCGATAAGATTCTCTGTTGTGGGCTCACTTGCCGAGGAACCTTCCCCCACATACAATACAGATCGCATCAAAGCGGCAAACATTTCTTCTACATCCGGATCGGGTGAAAGAAAATTCACGGCCGAAGAACTAACCAGAGAGCTTCAGACGAGGGACTTTCATCCGCTCAACTTCCTCTATCAAAGCCTTAACCTGCGAAGCCTCGGATACTTTGGCTCGCCCGACCCCTTCCTCTGATGCTTCGGCCGAAGAAACCTCGGTCTGTGCATCTCCTTCACCCAAGGGCTCTCCTTGATCCACAAGCGTTTGCTCAGTCCTAATAGACTCCGTCGGAGCCTCGGCCTCCTCCACAACTCCCTCTAATACCTCGGAAGAGAGTTCCCCAAAAAAAAATCCTTCCTGAACTCCAATTGCCAATTCGATTTTCCTCTCAACATCTGTTGATTCTCTGTCAGGCAGCTCCTCTTGAGTCTCGGCGGTGACAGCTACTTTCTTCATCCCCTCGATCAAAACTAGGGTTTCTCCCTCGCCTGTATGAGGCATCCTAGGGCTGCCGACTCTACCAAACAAGACTGGTTACCCTTGAGCGAAGAGATTACCGGGCAAATGATGATGTCTCTTCCGGACCATCTGGCACAACCACTATTTGGAGAGGAGAAACCTTGATGGCCTCCTCCAAATTCTCTCCAACTGCTCGTTCCTCCTCCACTGTCACACCCCCCTCCAGCAGGGAAAGTCCGTTCACCATGGTCGACACTGCCACTTCTCCCTTCTTCGGTGTGGAGGAGTGTTGACCAACCCTAGCTTGCTTCGGCTCTTTTAGTGTGCCCTAGAAAGACGGGGTTTCTTCTTGGATTTGCGCTTTTCACCAGAGCTGGTCCCCCTCTAGCGTTTACCCAACATCGACCTTTCGGCTATAAACACAATAAACATTCATTCGGGTTATGATAAAATTGCCTGAATACAACAGACATGGAAAGAGGGGAGAAAGCTTACCCTAAGATCAAAAGAACTAAGTTCGGTGGCGAAAAGGGCATCCTCCGACAAAAGGGCACTGGCCGAGAACACTTGACCACTGCGGAGGGTCACCAAATCCTTCTTCTCCTGCTCAGACGCTCTGGGTGTACCTCCGGATCCTTCACCTAACTCGCCCACACCCAGGAAAAATTGGAGCCAATGTTTCCCTCGATAATAAAAAATCAAGATTTTTACTCTTTTATCGATGATGGATTGTTCGATATCATCTTAAACGATTTCTGGGACCAATATAGGGCCACTCAGAGTTCCTCCCGAAAACCAAATTATAGCAGACTCAGAATAGAGAAAGAGTCGCCGTTACCCCAACACGGCTGCACATTTAAATAAACCGATGAGGTTATGCCGACTATTTAGAGCCACCATCGTTGGGCATATGTTGTAGAACCTCATTACTTCTTTTACTAGCAGTGAAGAGGAAACTGGAGGCCGCTCTCAAGCTTTCTTCGTAGAAGAACACCCCATGCCCCGATTGCATTGAGACCCTCTACTCAGCTTTCGAGGCCATAGGGCAATGTCCTGAGGGATCTTGTATCGATGACGTATTCTATCCAGATCTTCAAGAGTTATCTCGGAGGCCACATCATTTGGACCCTTCATGCTGTCAGTTGAAGAGCAAACCATGGATGAACTCGCAAGGGTTTTGAAGAATGAAATTTCTAGGGAAGAAACAAGAAAGCGCTGCAGAAAGAACACCGCTTTAACCCTTACCCCTTTTTAAAAGATATTTCAGGGAGAAAGTATGGCATCTCTAGAAGAAACCCTTCGAATGCTCAAATTGCCGCTACAGGTGCTATAAACACAGGATTCACCATGTGGGACCTCCTCAATCGTCGCCCATGGGACACAAGGGGTTTTCCTCCTCGTGTGATGAGAAGAAATGATGGAGCGGTGGCCCAGCATTTACGAGGCCATCATTGCGCATCCCTTTGAATCCCCTCGGATGAAATTATTCTAGACTCTGCTCCCTATATCCGAATTTACACTTCGGATTAGGGAGTAGGGGGCATGTGATGAGGGGTAAAATTATTATTGCGCCAACACTTGTGTACACGACAAAAAGGTCGAGACCAACCTCGATATCCGAATAGCCAGCTGCCGTATCCAGAAAACAGCGAAGCCGAACCACCCTCGCAGAGCCGAACCACCTTCGGCTGAGCCGAACCATCCTCGACAAGACTAGACCATTCTTTGACTAAATTCTTCGAACCGAACCATTCTCATACCTCAGCAGTCCGAGCTATCCTCTGATCCCTTTCGGATCGGGGTATTTGTGTGCTTCGGCAGAACCAGGCATTTTATCCTTATATACTCGACGGCGCCGAACAATTATATACTTCGGCTAGATCTTACGCTTCGACCGATCCGAACTAACCTCTTGCCTCGGCCAGACCGAAGCATTCAAATGCTTCGGCTACGCCGAGATATCCTTATGCCTCGGCTAAACCGAGGCATTCAACCATCTCCGCGGAATCAAACACGGGAGAATTCAAATTTATGATAGCTTAACAAGACCTCGAGTGAAAAAATATACAAATTATACCGAAAGTGGCCTAGGGCCTATAGAATCACTGAATCTCAAAGCATCAACCAGCTCCCCTAGCCGTCAATTCTCTAACTAACTAGATACTGATACTATCGGCCCCGTAACAAACTTGATTCAAATCTGATTCGAATATGAACGGTTTTGGACCCTCTATGACGCGTCCAAGGAATCATATGATCACCTATAAATACCCTTGTCCTAATATCTCTCAGGTATGCTTTCACTGACACTCTGACTGAAAACTCCATGAAGCTCGAGCAGAGCTCTGAGTTCTTGAGAGGTTATTCATCTTGAAGAACTCTTCTGTGAGCCTTCTCCTCATATTTGCTTGCTGTGAATTTTCACTGACTGAATGTCGGAGGGTCTTCCACAGAGGGCCATCCCAGATACTCTCTGCATGAGGACTGTCTTGCAGGTTCTGTCCGAATGAGAGCTTAGTATCCAGATCCGAAGTTGAGCTGCATCGAGTCGGAGAACGGATTTTCACGGCAATAGGATGATTCTTTCACCGTCTAAGACTGGGTACACGTTCAGATATTCGAACTGAGTCCACGAAGACGATCTAAAATAATTCAAATTAGACATGGAGTTCAACCTTTTGACAAAACATCTTATTGTACTTTTATAAAACAATCATTTAACAACAATCAGTGTTGTTTTGGAATGGTCAATCTTGTGAGTCGTTATTATCACTAACCTAAAGGTCAAAAGATTTCAAAGACCAAGTCAATCCTATCCAGAATTTTGAGTTGGTCTTGACCTAAAACCCAAGCCAAAATAGATAATGCAAAATTAGGCATGTCATCCCTGTATTAGAGCTATGATATATTTAATTTTTCTAGCTGTGAGAGAACTATATATAACAAGTACGTTAATTGACATGTGTAAGACAACATATGTGGAACGGCAGTGGATAAAACCAATTATTAGAATACTTCCTTGAAGCTCAAAAAGATTTGCAGATCCAAATATTTTGAATAGGATTTGATGAAAAAAAGTTTCTGACAAACAAATCATCGGAAGACTACAGTTTCACAGCCGGCTTCCTATTCAAACTTCGGTACAATGCAGTCCAAAAGTTTGGCTAGCTTTCAGCAATCAATGGGAGAACGTACGTAGCTGATGCCATTTGAACCCTCGCCTCACAGAAGGAAATTTGCTGGACGAGCCTTCCCTCGTCAACACCGTGCTTCTCTTCAAGCAGGAACCATCTTCCAAGTCATAGGATTTACTCCCTTTGCTCCTTGCCACCCCAGTCCTCCGCGCCCGCCACTCCCAACCCTTGGACTACCCACCGCCACCCCCGTCCACTACGTGGACCAACGGGTCGTCCTCCTCCGCTGCAACCCCCGTGGCTCGGGCCAGTCCGTCGCCGCTGTTTTCTTCCGCAACTCTTTCCTTTTCTTCATCTTCATCGTCTACATCCACACCACCAGCCCAATGTGGTTACCTTTCCTGAGCTCTATGCAAGTCGTGTGGCCGCCAATGGGACCGTGGTCCAGTCGACCAACACCTCGGGCCCGTCCATCCAACGTCTCCGCAACCAACCGATGGCTTGAAGGCTTTTTCGACTCTACTCCTCCCCTAAGCTTGCAACATCGAGGCAGAGAGAACCGTAACGACTCAGCCCGCAAACTCGTTTCGTAATATGAAAGTTAAGATGGACAAGGTTCCTATTAATTTGGATTATTATATTCAAAAAGATTTAATTGATACTTATTTATCTTACTTAACTACAATTTACTCCTTTTAAAAAGGATTACTAAAGGCACATGATCATATCCACTAAGTAGGACTCTAAAGATGCTTCCTTTATACTCAAAAAGTAGCTAGCTTCCATCAATGTATGATACTTAGCTCCTATATTTTCGGCTTATATGACATGATATGGCATGACTCTAAAGGTGCTCCTTCTATGGGCTCAAGAGATAACTCCCATCAATGTAGTACATTTTGCCCTATGTAGTACTTAGCTCCTACACTTTCGGTTTAAATGTCACTTAGCTTCTGCTAATGCGTGGCTCTGATATCATAATGTAACGACCTGAGCTGATACATAAAATAAGATGAACAAGGTTCACACTATTTAATCCTTTCTTAATTATCCGATATAAAACTAAACAGAAGGGGCATCAAAGAACAAAACAACCGTCTAACATTCAACCATGAAAGCTATGTTCACTATAAACGGAGAAGAGCAGATTTGAGTAAAACATTGGAGAAAATTCTCTATCATTTCACAATTTTCCAACAGCTCCAGTTAGTTAGTCAGCCATTTTCCTCTTCATTGGCTCCTATGTCTTAATATCCCGCGGAATGAGCGCATGAGAGCCGAAATTCATGCGGCGAAAATTCATGCAGTATTATTCCCCATCATTAAGCAATCCATAAGCTTTCCGGGCCACTAATCCATTCTTAAATGATCCATAAGCTTCGCTACCTTCGACAGCTCAGACTCATTCATCAAGCTCCCTATCGCCTTCTCCCACACTACTAATCCCACAGCTTTCACCTCCGCCAAACTGCGCAAAGCTGACCCCACCAAATCACCCTCCCCTTCTCCGCGGAGCCCCTCCACAAGCTTCGTCGCACCCACTGCGCCAGGCGAGTAGCCTCTAAACACCATCTCGTCCAAAAGCAACCCCCCTCCTTAAACTCCCCCGCGTCACACATTCCCTCAAAGAGCGTTCGGTAGGTCACCACATCAGGGCGGCACTCCCTCCTCGGCATATCTTCGAACAACTCGCTTGCATGCCTCCACTTCCCCTCTTTGCAGAACCCTGAGATGATAGTGTTGTAACTCACCAAATCCGGGTTGCACCCGTTTCTCGACATCTCGTTCAGCACTTCAAATGCAGCATCGAAGTCCTTCTCGTCCTCACAAAACCCCGCGATCATTGCGTTGTAGGTGACGGTGTCGGGCTTGATTCCCTTCTCCTTCATCTCCTCCAGAATCCCCACCACCTCCCCCTTCCTACCATATCGAAAGAGCGCCCGGATTAGAGTAGAATACATCGCTGAGTCCAGCTTTATATCCTTGTCCAAGATCTCCTCTTTAAGCTTCAGGGCGCCGTCCAATTTATTTGTATCACAAAGCCCTTTTATCAGGGAGGTGTATACATAACGTTAGGCTTCACGCCGTACAATCTCAGCATCCCCTTTTTTAACCTAAAGGCTTCCTCTAGCTTCGAGTTTGTGCAGAGAGCAGAGACCAGAGTCCCAAAAGTGGCGGCGCTCGGCTGGATCCCCTTGCTCCGCATTTCGTCGAACAGTTCCCAGGCTTCTCCCAGGACACCGTAGAAGGCCGCTGCGCGGATCAACACGTTATAAGTGCACGCATCCGGAACGAACTCGCGCTCGTCGAGATCCCGCCACAAGGACCGGACCTTTTCGAGCTCTCCGCAGTTGAGCATGGCGTGGAGAAGGGAGTTGAAGGACCAGATGGTCCGTCGGCACCGGAAAGAGGGGATCCGGTCGAAGGCGTGGAGGGCTGGGCCGGGCATGCGGGCCCGGCCATAGAAGGAGATAACGTGGCAAAAGAGGACCTCCTTGGGGGTGAACCGGGTCTCAAGGCTCATCTGGTGGAGAATCTCCTCCATCTCGGCGAACATCCGCGCCCTGCCGAGCTTGCAGATGATGAGGTCGTAGGATCGGGCACTGTAGCGGAACGGCTTCGCAGGCGTCGCTGGCGCGGTGGCCCTAGGATTCCGAAAGAGCTCGAAGGCGAGGCGAGGGTTTTTCTCGAGGCGGAGAAGGAAGGGGAGGCGGAAAGGCGAGATCTTGGTGGCTTTCTCCATGCCCGTAGGCGAAGTGCCAGAAATGAACGAAGGGATCGAAACGCGGGAACATAGAAGGCGAGGGGTTGGCGTCTGATGTTCTGGATGAAGTTTTAGCCTTCGCAGGATGGACGGTCCATTTGACAAGATCATGAATGGCGATTGATTGACTTGTTGGTGGAGGTAGGAAGTAGTTTAACAAACGTGGGGAGAGGGATATTGGACCGCATCAATCTACTTTTGCCTTCATGTGGTCTATACTCGCTCTTGCCTTCGTGGATCTGTTACTGTTTTTGTTGACATATAGTCACCTTCCCGGATTGCAGTCTTCTGCTCTGCTGAAAAATGGTGTACTGCTTCACTCCTGCTAGTCTTTCTTTGCAGTCTTCTACTGTTCCTCTACTCAATCCTCAGGTAACAATTTGATCTTCGAGTGGTGGAAGAACAGTGATTACTAAATTGAATTTTGGTTGCTTTCACTTTCTGTTCTGTCTCGTTTTGTTACCTCTGTGGAATCTTTTTCTTTTTCCCTTTCCTTTCTCACGGAGTAAGAAAGTCAATGATGGTAAAACCTCTTCATGAGTTCAAAATATAGTATATGAAAAAAAAAGGAAGTAAAAGAATAGAACAAGATGAAGAGGCAACAATTCATTTTGAAAACATTTCTTATATATGCAAGGTGGTTGAAAGTGGCACAAAGATACCTTATGCACAGATTCTTTTTCCTGATATATGCATTTTAACTGGCATAAACATAGCATAAGTGCAACTTCAAGTAGGATTTTGTGATATGTTTTATTGCTGAACCCTTTTTTGGTGAAGTTTCAAGGTCATCTGATGTCATATACAATTATTTTGCTGATGGTTAACTAAATTGACTGTTCTTTCAGGGGATTTCTTCATCATATATCGGTAGAAGTTATTCTAACACATTGCATGTAAAGGTGCTATCCCTTCAATCTAAACAATTTTTCCAACTTAACCATAGACTGCATCAGTACAAAGGAGCCTCACCCTCGGCATATTCAAGACCAAAGGGGTTTGTATTTGCTCAGTCTGGCCGGCAAGCTTGGGATTTGGTAGATTTTTGAAAACATTGTATTTTTTTAACGGCCCCCCAAATCCTGTTGAGGTTAGTTTCCTAACAATCTTATTTTTGTTGGCATAAAAGTCATTGTGATTCTCTTTAATAGTACTCTATTCCATGCTTAACATACTTTTTTTTTTTTTTGAAAATGTGAAGTTCATCATGTCTCTGATTGGAAAACTGCCGAATCCAACCTCTACTGAACCATCAAAGGAGATGAAAACTTCTGGTATAGTCCTGGTTGCTGGGGCCACCGGTGGCGTTGGGAAAAGAGTAGTTGACATCTTACGCAAGAAAGGGTTACCTGTTCGAGCACTGGTATATTTCTATAATGAAATATTGATATACATTCTAATTGCTTCGTTGCTGAGATCTTATCTTAAGATAGACTTCCCCCTTCATCTTATTCATCAAGTTTATGGGCTTATATGGATATCCAGGTTAGAAATAAAGAGAAGGCAAGAACCATGTTTGGGTCAGATGTGGACTTGGTGAGTGCATGAGCTATTTTTGTTTTTGTTTTTTGATGTTTCTGCAAAGAGAGTTTTCAAATTCAGTTACTGAATTATCAGAAAATTGAAATCATATATTCTGATCTAACTTCCTTCAGAGAATTATTGTTGTGTGTAATGGAATGTATATTGTGATCACATGGTCTAGAACTCACCAGTTGACACCCCTCTCCTCAGGTCAGACATAGGGGAGAAATTCTGTATTCAAACATGGATAGTGGCATTGCCACCCTGATTTAAGGAAAAAAAAAAGTTATGTATTAAATGTTGATGCCTGAAGCTTGATTCAGCAAATCATGTCAGGATATTTTATTTTGTCATTTTCTTTTCTGTTACTCTCCTTCCCTGTAGATGCATCTACCTCTATTTCTAATCTGATATTATACAACGTATTTGCTTCTAAGTATCCATACCTCTCAAACTTTTTCAGATTGTTGCAGATATTACAAAGGAGGATACACTGGCTCCTCAATATTTCAAAGGAGTGAGGAGAGTTATAAATGCGGTCTCTGTTATTATAGGTCCAAAGGAAGGGGATACTCCTGACAGGGCAAAGTATAAACAAGTATGTCATATCCATATAAAATCTACATGACGAAGCACATCTATTGATTATTTTTTCTTGATCTCAATTGAGCATCATGAACTCGCTTAAACTTTGATTCATTTAGTGGTCTACTGTATTTTCAATAACTCTGACAATGCACATCTGTTTTTGAACAGGGCATCAAATTCTTCGTTCCTGAGGTAGTAAAATGTTCTCCGAAATTCTGGATCCTGAGTGTGCATATGTGCCTATACATTCATGCATGCATGCATGCACATATATATACATACATGTATATATGTATGTATCATTTTTCATCCTATACGTTGTTTAAATTTCTGTATTTTGCTATTTCTAAATCCATGAATGCAACCATTTTCCTCTATTAATCAGGTAAAAGGAGATTCGCCTGAAAAGGTAGAGTACATTGGAATGCAAAATTTGATCAATGCCATCAAGAATAATGTTGGACTACAAGATGGAAAACTGTTATTTGGATTCAAAGGTCTGTGCTTTTCATCACTTCTTGTTCTGCCTATTTGAAAATCAATGAATATGAGGGAATTTGATGAATTAATACATAGAAAATGTGACTTACTTGAAATTTATATTCAACTAAATCAATATAAAATATTTTCTCAGGAACAATGTACTGATCCTGAGTTCCTATGAAATTAATCATTTATGCATGTATGCTCAAGCTGTGAAGCACTTATATGTTGCATATCTGTATATTTATTAAGAGTGGTGTCATATGTTTCTTTTGTTGGAAAAATTTATTCTCTCTACATTATGCAATTTTCTGTATACACACAAGACAAATAAATAGCTAAGAAATAATTTTACTCTGCTCGAGTCATGCTATGTATGACACTCTTTTTAAAGAAGATTTTGCATTGCTCAGATGCATACAATTGATGATAGTCCACTCTCAAGATACAATGAACTACCACGTATTTTTCTTGAAGTGCGCTCTAATGAAGAAGAATTAGGACAGACCCAAAGTAGCCACATCTAGATGTGATAAAAATCAGCAAAATTGTATAAAATCCTCTCTTTATTATAAACTCAGTCTTCTCTTCTTGAATACTCAATTGTTGCACTTGAGTTCACTCAATCTCTACTTTGTGATCTCTTGAATTTCTCTCACTTAGTCACTTGTATGTTCTTATTTCTGATGGGCTAGATGCATGATACAATCTCCTGTTTATAGATATGAAGGGGTGTGCATGAATGGATGTTTAGGCATCCTTTATTGGATGCATCTATTCATTACATCATCCATTCAATTATCAAGTGTTGTGTCCCTTGAATTTAATCTATTTGATTGGATGCATTGAAATGCATCTCTTCATTGGATTAAGTCCGATCAGGTGCATCGTATCTCTTATGTAACTCTTCATACTTGACTCTTATGTGTCTCTTCACCATTAGATTATACAATAAGATGATGCGTCTCTTCACAATAACATGTAAGAGTATTTAGAGATGTTCCCATATTTTTAAAAGAGGAGGGAGATGTAAAGAGAGATAAAAATTTAATCATTATCTATTAAGAATCCCGGAAGTTTACCCTACTTAAAACTAGGATTTACGTTTAAGTGGGTTTATGTTTTATTTTCTATCTAATGTGGGACTATTCTTATTCAAAAATTTTGAATTAGTTAAATAAATTCCCAACATCCTTTATTAGCTGAACTTTAGAGGCATAAATTGTATCTTTTATGTATGTTCTGAAACGTGGTTGTATGTGGCCATTCAAGTCAAAGTTGAGGCTTAGTATGCTGCTTCTCTTGTATTACTTTTCTGCCATAACTCATTTGCTGTTTTTATTCTCTGAGGACAATGGGTGTTTTGAGAAGGGGGTAGACAGCTTCATTACATTCTCTTGGAAAATATTTAACAGGCAGGGTGAATAGCACATGAAGACTACAGGACACAGGAGGTTAAACCAAGTACAAGCAATGTGGGGATTTAGTTTGTTCGTTATTCTGAATTTTTAAGTGTGCTGATCTTGCATGGAATCATGGAACGACGGCCTATTATGTTCATATCTCTGTGGTGCACTTTGATGGAAGCTTAGAGTGGTCTAGCTGTTCAGAGGGGATCTAGAGTTTTTGGATTTGATTTCATTTGGAAACCCAGTCATCTTGGTCTTGGGTATGATGGAGAAAAGATATTCTAGTTCCTATGGGGGCGAAGGCACAGACTTTTGAAGCTAATGTCAATTTGTTAGCTAGCAAATCTTGTTTATAGTTTTGTTTTGTTTTTTTCTTCTTTTTTTTTTTCAAATTGTTAACATTGGGTGAGATAAAATAAATTTAGGGGGATAGAGCTGGATTTATTGGACAGATCTAAGTGTCTGATTTTGGATAGACAAATGACATCTTCCAAGAGAAAAATTTGCATCGTTTCTGGTTGTCAGTGGGGTAGGAGACATCTATGTATGGAGAAGAGGCTTAATAGTTTGGATGCTAGAGGCACATACTAAGTCACGATAAGGGTTGAGAATGCCTCTCTATTGTCCATTGGCAGGAGGATATTTGCCCCCTGATTGTGGGCAAGGTTTTGTTTGTGCAGCTTTAATTACAGTGTCATGGAAATTGGCTATAATGATATATCTTGAAGATGATTCCTAGCTACATTGTGACCACTGATCCTAGAGCTTTTTGGATTTTAATTCCTGGAGTTAGGATCTCCATCTTCTTTTAATCTAGGGAGGCAAGCAGGGCCTCCTTTGCAAACATTATTGAAAGCCTAAAGATTTGAGTCTGTTGGAGGCACTCAGGGAGCTTTTGTTAGCTAGGTGTTTTACACAAGGTTCTTGCATACCACCATTGAAATCTCTCACAGTGCTCTTCTAAGCTCTCTCTCTTACCCATCATGATGTTATACTCTAATTTATTAGTGCATTTGCATTGGAAGTGAGGTATAGATCCTCTTGATTTTTTGGAGAGTCTCAAGTCCTAGTAAAATTCATTTGCTTGACTCTTTCTTGTATTTCCTCTTTCCCAACCAAGGATTGCTCCCTCAGTGACTTGATTTGTAGTTTCTGTGCACCATTTGGAAGACATCTGAACTTCTTGATGGACTTTTGTAAGTCAGTTTAATAGGTATGTGGTAAAGGTGTTCAGATGGTGGGCTATAGTGGGCAATTAGTAAGTTCATGACGCTACAATTGATGACCCATCAAAAATTTTGGCAGAACAAATAATGCAAGGCTTCTGTATTAATTAGCAGGAGATTTCACTTAGCTAGAAAACTTCAGCTTGGACATGGAGGGGAAGAAGCTGGGGCTTACTCAACTATTATCCTCAATTTCAATTCATACTCTATTTACTTTGACTCAACT
Source organism: Calamus simplicifolius (assembly GCA_900491605.1). Lineage (NCBI taxonomy): Eukaryota > Viridiplantae > Streptophyta > Magnoliopsida > Arecales > Arecaceae > Calamus > Calamus simplicifolius. Next base: position 760,809 of record UESW01004001.1, read on the forward strand.
GTGTCACTTAGTATGGTGACATTCAATGGAGGAGCCTTCCTTTTGGATTCTGTTTACTCCTAGATTTGCTCTTTGGTAGGTCGGTAGGATGGCTGTCTTAATTTATATTCCTTTGTAAATGCAACACAAGTACTATAAATGGTCATTGTTGGAGTTTGATGAAGAATATATTTGCATTATCTTTTTGTGAAGTCAAATTAAAATATTTATTCAGAAGTTAATCTTGTTAAAAACTCTGCCAAGGCCTGTCCCAAGCCCCGGTAAAGGAGGATGGTTGCGTTAAGTAGCTGACAGCCAGCGCAAAACTCTGGATGTTTCAAAAAATGGGCAAGGGGCGCCGCACCGGTGCCTAGGTACGGTGATAAGTGAACAAGGGTTCCTGCACTATGAATGAATACGGGTAAAGAAGTTAGTCCATGATAGTCAGCTTAGAGTAGCAACATGAAATATAAGAACACTAGCAGGTAAAACTATGGAGATAGTTGATACCATGATTAGGAGAAAAGTAAATATAATATGCTTACAAGAGACTAAATGGATAGGTAAAAGATCTAGAGAAATTGAGAATACAGAATATAATTATATTACACTAAAAAATATAAAAATAAAAATGGAGTAGGAATAATTGTAGACAAGAATTTTAAGGAATATATTGTTCAGATAACTAGGAAAAAAGATCGGATTATATCACTAAAACTTATAATTGAGAATAATATAATTAACATAATTAGTGCATATGCACCACAAGTAGGATTGGACCAACAAACTAAGATACAATTTTGAGAAGACATAGATGAAGTAACGTAAGAAATACCACAAGAAGAAAAAATATATTTGGAAAAAAATTTTAATGGACATATAGGTAAACAGAGGGATGGATATGAAATGGTATATGAAGGATATGGATTTGGAGATAGAAATGAAGCCGGCATGAGCTTATTAGATTTTGCAGTGGCGTATAATTAACAATAGTAAACATTTGTTTCAAAAAGAGAGATGAACAGTTAATAACATTTAAAAGTGGATCTAATAAAAGTCAAATAGACTTTTTCTTAACTAGAAAGATAAATAAAATAACATGCAAAAACTGTAAAGTTATTCCAGAAGAAAGTTTAACTTTACAACATAGGATAATGGTAGCAGACATATGGATAAAAATGAAATCTAGAGTAAAACATAAAACTATTAATTTAAAAATTAAATGGTGAAATTTGAAAGGAAAAAATTAGAATTATTTAAAGAAAAGTTAGTAAGAGTAATGGCTATGAATATAAACAGTGATCCTAACTTAATATGGGAAAAGCAACTAAATGCATAAAAAATATAACAAAAGAAGTTTTAGGAGAATCAAAAGGAGTATGACTAGTAGGAAATAAAACTTGGTGGTAGAACAAGGAAGTTCAAGCTGCTATCAAGCTTAAAAGGACAAACTATAAAATTTGGCAAAAGGCTAGGGTGGAAGAAAGTCTTAAAAAGTATAGGGATGCAAAGAAAGAAGCTAAAAAAGCGGTAAGTAATGCCAAACTTAAAGCCTATGATAATTTATATAATAGACTAGATACGAAAAAAAGATGAAAAGACTATATATAAATTAGCAAAACTAAGATAAATTTTTTTTGACTATATTAAATGTATTAAGGATGAAGATGAAAGAGTCTTAGTAAAAGAAGAAGAGATAAAAGAACAAAAAAAAAGTTATTTTAAAAATTTATTAAATAAAAATAATTTGATAAATTTAAGGATAGAAGGATGTGATAACCTAGGAGTAACAAATAAGCATAAATTTTTTCGTATACTTAGCATGCTTGAGGTTAAAAAGGCTTTGAGTAAAATAAAAAATGCAAAGGCATTAGGACCAGATGCGATCCCTATCGAGGTTTGAAAAGGCTTAGAAAAATTGGAGTCATGTGGTTAACCAATTTATTTAACAGGATTGTAGCAACTAAAAGAATGCCGGATGATTGGAGAAAAAGCATATTAATACCTGCATACAAAAATAAAGGAGATATTCAAAACTGTGCAAATTATAGAGGGATTAAGCTAATAAGTCATACAATAAAATTATAGGAAAGAGTAATAGAAAATCGATTAAGAGCTGAAACTTTGGTATCAAATAATCAATTTGAATTTATGTCTGGAAGATCGATCATGGAAGCTATTTATTTATTAAGAAGATTGATGGAGAGATATAGAGAAAAAAAAGACCTTCATACAATCTTTATTGATTTAGAGAAATCATATGATAGAGTACTTAGAGAAATAATATATTGAATTTTAGAGAAAAAAGGAGTTACCAAAAGGTACATAGAATTGATAAAAGATATGTATGATAAAGCAATAACTATTGTCAAAATAACAATAGGAGAAACTAGTGAGTTTTCAATTACTGTAGGTTTACATCAAAAATCTGCCTTAAATCCGTATCTTTTTATATTAGTTATGGATGAATTAATCAAATATATTCAAAATGATATCCCATGGTGTATGTTATTTACAGATGATATAGTGTTGATTGATGAAACTAAATCTGAAGTAAATGCTAAGCTAGAGATTTAGAGAAAGGCTTTAGAATCTAAAGGTTTTAAAATTAGTAGAACTAAAATTGAATACATAAAATATAATTTTAGTGGGAGTAGAAATACAAATGAAGAAATAGTAAAGATTGCAAGCCAAGAGATATCAAGGAGTAAACAATTTAGGTATTTGGAATCAATTATCCAGCAAGAAGGTGAAATAGGTGAATATGTGAATCATAGAGTTAAAGCAGGATGGATTAAGTGAAGGAGTGCTTTGGGAGTATTGTATGATCGGTGCATTCCATTAAAATTGAAAGAAAAATTCTATAAAACTGCTATTAGGCCAGCTATGCTATATGGAGCAGAGTGTTGAGTAATATTGAAACAATATGTGAATAAATTAAGTGTAACAAAAATGCGTATGTTAAGATGGATATATGGTAAAACTTTAAAATATAGAATTAGAAATAAACATATAAGAGAAATGATAAGAGTAGTCCTAATTGAAGATAAAATGAGAGAAAATCGATTACGATGGTTTGAACATATACAACGTAGACCTTTAGATACTCTAGTTAGAAAGAGTGATCTTTTAACAATTCATAGTAAGGATAGAGGTAGAGGTAGATCTAAACTAACAGGGCATAAATAATTAAAAAAGATATAACTATTTATAATTTAAATATCGACTTGGTCTTGAATAGAGCAGAGTGGAGGAAGTAGATTCATGTAGCCGACCCCATGTAGTTGGGAAAAGGCTTAGATGAGTTGAGTTGAGTTGGGTTGAGTTAATCTTGCTAAAAACGAACAGTAGTCCAATAAATGTCTGTTGGCCTTTTTTGTGCCATTTGCTTTCAGTTCATACTTGTTTTCTCTGACATCTCCTAATTTAATTGGACTTCAATGACAAATCAATGCTTTTTTTCTTTTATTCCCCTAACCGTTAATTTTTTTTAACCACTCTACATACCTGTGATACTAATTTGCATATGTTTTAAAGATCAAAAAATGTAATAGCTTTATGCACTTTATTAACCTTCCTATGACATTCTAATTGCAGGCAATCTATCAGGGAAGCTTGTATGGGGTGCTTTAGATGATGTTGTCATGGGAGGTGTTAGTGAAAGTATGTTTCAAGTAGACCCAACTGGTAACGAATATGGTGGACCAAGTGGGCTGTTCAAAGGTTTCTTCTTGTTTTCTTTTCACGAATTATTGTTAGGTGATTTAATGCTAAAGTATGCAGTGATATAGATCGCAATGTCTCTTTCATGTTGCTACATAACGTTTATATCTAAAATACATAATTTTCTCTTTCAGGGGTTGTTTCTACTGCAAATAATGGTGGTTTTACCAGTATCAGGACGAAGGTGATTGTTCTATCATGTCATGATACAATCATATTATTCTTAAATTTCTAAATATGCAACATAATATTTTGTAACCGAAGTTGTATCAAAAGTAGGATTTCTAGACATAAATCTTTCTGATATCACATTAATCTTTTTGATATCTACACCTAAAATAGTGCTTGATTTAGGTTCTGGTGCTCTCATGCTTAGGACCTCAATGCCATGAATTATTGTTTGTCAAATCATGCTTTTGCTGTATTAAACCAAAATGACTCATTACTAGTACCTTTAATATATGAACTTTATCAATCAAAGTTTATCTTGTGCCCTTTAATGACAATTCAGCAGTATTTTTTTTGACATAATTGCTTCGTGACAAAATCTATTGTTCCTATAAATTCAGAATTTTTCTGTCCCTGAGGATCTCTCAGCATACGATGGTATTGAACTGACAGTTAAAGGTGATGGACGTCTTTACAAGCTTATTTTACGCGCTAGTGCTGATTGGGATACTGTTGGATACACTGCTAGTTTTGATACTGTGAAGGATCAGTGGCATACAGTAAGTTTTACTTTGTAGATTAGATGTAATGATATCTTTAGATATTTTCAGTTAACTATATATATATTGTTTGCTTCAGATAAAGATCCCTTTTTCTTCATTGAGGCCTATTTTTCGAGCTCGAACTGTGGTTGATGCTCCACCATTTGATCCAAGCAACATCATTTCACTGCAGGCATGCTTCTCTCTCTCTCTCTCTCTCTCTCTCTCTCTCTCTCTCTCTATCTCTATCTATCTATCTATCTATCTATCCATCTAATTTATCATTCACTATATTTGAATCTCTTAAAGTCATTAGAAAACTGTTTTGCAGCTTATGTACAGCAAGTTTGAATATGATGGAAAGCTCAACCCAACTTTTGTGGAAGGCCCATTTCAGCTTCCATTCTCAAGCATACGAGCATATATAAATGAGCCAATAACTCCCAGGTTTTATTTCTTAACTATGACTTCAAACTATTATGATCTGCTTGCTTTACGTTGGATAAAGGTCCAAAATGCACAAGGCCTATAGTTTAGCAAGTTCTAAAACTAATGTAGCCAAGATATTTTATATAAATTAGCTGCATATCATTGACTACCGAATCTCATGTCCAAGTGTGCATATCTAGTATTATGTGGAAGAACCACACCTCTGATATGGCTTCATGTTGCAGGTTTATACATGTGAGTTCTGCAGGAGTTACCCGACCTAACAGGCCCGGACTTGATTTAAGCAAACAACCTCCTGCAGTACGCTTGAACAAGGAGTTAGGCTTTATTCTCACATATAAACTAAAGGTCTTTCCATTACATTTGTGCATAATTATCATCCGTTATGATGTAGTTATAGAAATGGAATGATACCATTCAGCGTAGAACAGCTTGAGCATCATAGTTTCAGATATGATCAACAAATTTGCGGACAACATTTATTAGAAAAATAGTCCTAATTTATCAGAAAACACACACACATATGCACGTGCGCAGAGAGAGAGAGAGAGAGAGAGAGAGGGTTAATTTCTAAGAGTACTAATGAATTAGTTAATATGTGTTTGAAAAGGGAATGGCATCACATGGAATGACCTCTATCTGGGACTCAAGCATTTGTGAGATGGTCACCAACACATGATCTTTTAAGACCTATGCGATGGAATGAGTATAATAAATTATGGAATGAGTATATAAATTTAGTTTGGAGGAATTAGAAGATGATGATTCTGCAAGATTGCTAGCATAGGAGAGTAACTGCTCTGAATTGTAATAGTAGCTTCAAGCTGCTTGTGCCAATTAAATTTAACGCTTTTTGGATCAAGTGCTATATTCCATCACTGCAAACGAGTAGTGCAAAAAAGATATTGTATTGGCATACTATTATGGTCACATCCATGAGATCAAAAGTGTAACCCTGTGACTGGTGGTTATAAATTATGGCTTGTGCAATTCTAGCTTTTCCATGCAAGATGAATTGATTCAAACATCAAGGATCAGATGGTACAAGTGTAATTGGTGATTAGTATTTCTTGTCTGCTTATTACTAGGGACCACTGAGAATGTTAATGAACTCCAATTTGGGAATATGGTTCGAATGTGGGCATTAATTTAGGCATGTTCAACAGATACTTTCTATTGTGTGTACCTGCAAGGGAGAAAAATTAATAGCAAAACTTTTTGAGATTTTTTTTTAAAAGAAAAAAGCTGAGGAAAACTTCAAGCTTGTGATTCCAAAAGTGTCTTGTATGCTCATATGTGCGAGTTTGCACACAGAATGGATGTTTAGAAGCAAAATCAGTTACCATTAATTGCTAGACATTCCCTTTGAGTTTATTATACATCCATGGGAATCTCCTCATAGGTTGATACACAAGCTTTTCTAATAGCTTGTTTGACTAGATAATGTAAGCTTGTCTGGCAACAAACGGTTCTTCTACTTTACACTCCAATAAAAAAGAGTAGTTATTATCAATCTCTCAGTTCTTATTTGTGCATCAGGGGGAGGATTTGATACGAGGAAGTGGTGTTCCATATGCAATAATTCGACCTTGTGCACTAACCGAAGAGCCTGCTGGAGCTGATCTCATATTTGATCAGGGAGACAATATAATGGTATGTAGAACTCCTTAACATTTAATGTTACTCATATTTTGTTGGGGCATTGATTTTAAATGTAATTTCTCGAGAAAATTATAATGAAGTACTAAAAGTTCACCTAATTACAGGGGAAAATTTCGAGGGAAGAAGTAGCACGAATATGTGTTGCTGCTCTGGAAAGCCCATATGCTTGCGGGAAGACCTTCGAGGTATGGCATTTATTTTATCAGCATTTTAACAGCTTGTTGGCTTTTGATCACACTAATATGAAATGGCTTAGCAATTTCTTCATTGGTGCCCTAAAAGTTTGTTGTATTTGACCACCATCAATTAGTTCTCAGTTATTGCATTTTCTATTGATGCAATCTACATGCTTCCTCTCATGCTCTTATTTTCTTCCCGAATATCCATTTACCTCAATATCCTCACCTCCAGGAAGCTCAACATTTTGGATGGTTGTATCGTCAGTTTATTGATGGGGGATTTTTTGTCCAATCACCATCCGATTCAAAGCATAACATTTAGATTTAATTCTCATAAAGAAAAATCTAATAGAATGCAAAAATTTCTTGCATTTATATCAACTGGAAATAATAAGGAAAATAATTGGCAAGAATTCTCAATCATTTGGCAGTAAGCATAGTTTTCACCATGTGATTGTTGACATGCAGAAAAGTGGACCATGCCAATCGTTTGGCAGTAAGCATAGTTTTCACCATGTGATTGTTGACATGCAGAAAAGTGGACCATGCTGATGTTCTGTAGAAGTTTACTCTCCATTTGTAATTATATGCAGGTTAAAAGTACTGTGCCATTTAGTGAGCCATATACAGTGGACCCTTCAAACCCTCCGCCGGAAAAGGACTATGATGTGTACCTCAAACTTTGAAGGATGAAATTACAGGAAAGGAAGCTTTGGAAGGGATCCCGGTGCCAATTTGAGAATTATGCACAACTTAAAGTGGCCCTACTGGTGTAGCTACCCTGAAATGTAAGTGACCCTTAACTCTTAAATTTTACCAAAAATAAGTCGTGATTCTCTTAAAGTGATATGGTATGTTTCAAGTCATTATGTATTTAGGCAGGTGTTTAGCCTGGCATGAATCTGAATATTCTTCCTTCCTTTGGTGGCTCACTCTAGCCTTCCTCCAAATCCCTCACAGAAGGCTCCATCATTTATTCTGCCTCTTATCTCTTGCTTTCTTTGTAGTAACCCTTCTGCCATGTGAGTTGAGGAAATAGGGTGGGCTCTGATACCCAATATTTCAAGCAATAAGCAAAATAACTAGGTCTTGAAGTGGCACACGAAAGTCTAGAACGTATAACTTTGGAATCAGAAAAGGTTCGTGTTGATGCCAGATCACCTTTCTCGATAGTTTGTGAGTGTTCGATTGCCTTCTTCGGTGTGCCAAGAGTCTTTTGGCGGGCTTTACTCAATCGGAAGCCTACAAAAAGTCCCGAGGACCGAAGATTTCGACGGGACCCTTCGACGCTCAAGTTAGTACTTGGGCAACAACCATGAGCTTGAGGAAGCTCCAATGGCTTGAAAGAAAAGGCTCTGCGTGAGTGTATATGTGCGTGTAGGAGTTGTTACCTGATCGAGGGTTTCTCTTACCCATTTTATTTAAGTTTGAAGCTTGTAGCGTGATTGGATACTAGGATGTGGTTTGCAGTAGAATTGATTATCAGAGCATTTATGGTAAAGGCAGCAACGATGGGGCTTGCCTCTTTGTTAAAGCTGACTGACCATGTCCTATCCGATGTGGGTGGCTGTAGCTGGTTGATGGGTCAGATTCCCTCAGAAGTGGGAGGCCGTAGTTAGTTGGTGGGTTAGGTTTCGTAAGAGTGAATGGCCGCTTCAGGCTGCCATGGGGCATGGATGGTCGTTACCAGATATGTTTTTCATATCGCACATCCATTGTCCATTCTGGATCGTGGGGAAACTTGTCGACATTGATGAGTGATGGAGTGGTGTAGCCAAGCACGTAGGTCCTACAATGAGTCCTACTCAGGTGACTGCCTAGATGGTTGCTGAGATCGACTCGAAGCTGTGAAGGACAGCCGGGGGTGCAGCCCGAGTGGCTAGGTTGGGATCCTACCCGGAAGGCTGATTTGGAGCGCAGCCCGAGTAGGTCCTACCTAGTGCTTCAGAACTACCGTTGAATTGACTGTGGTGGAAGCCCTTCTTGAACCACCAGTTCTCCATGCTCTGGCATTCGAGCTTGACAACAACAGAGGAGTGAAGCCGGGGTGTCGGAGCAGAGGAAGGTGAGGCGGCCGGGATGGAGTTGTTCGGGCTCCCAGTCATTGGAACAGTGCCGAGGGAGGCCGGGACAGAGTCGGGAGCTGGAGCCGGGAGCTGGTTGCTGCCGGGACAGAGCCAGGAGCTGGATGCTGCCAGGACGGAGCCGGGAGTTGGTTGCTGTCGGGATGGACGCTGGAACCTGAAGAGTGGATCGTCCTCTTTCTACCCTTGGAGCATAGCACGCATTCGACCAGCCCCAAGTCGTGTGGAGATGCGGAAGCGAGATGATATCCCTGCTGAAATTTCTGCAGCAGAATTTTGGATCTTGATCTTGGTAATCTTTCTAGATTGATTAGCAACTAGGATTTTCCTTGGTTTCTTCCTCCTCAAGATTGTAAGAGAGGGTCGTGGCCTCTCTTCTTCCTCTGATCCAGAAAATCAAGAGACGTTGCCCAAGAAGAAGGTGCTGCTAGGGTTTCTTCCTTCTCCTTCTTTGAGAGAGGCGGCTCCAAGAAGATGGCTAGGGCAGAGATGGCAGCAATAAAACCCTAGAAACCTAGGGCATCTATATGTGAGAAAGAGAGGAGGAGAAAGAGAAGGGATAGCTTATTCTAGGGAGAAAAGGGTTTCTTTCATTCATCTATAATCATCATCGTTACATGACTATATATAACCCGTCCCCATGACGGCCACCAAAATAAAACCAACACCACACATGAACCGGTGCCTTATTATATGGATAATAAACCCTAAAAAAACTCCCTTGGACCAATCCACACCTTGGGCCCAAACCCAGTCCAATGATAGACTAGCCCCCTCAAGACCCAACAACCTGGGCCTTAACCCTGTGGAGCCTACAAACCTCCACCATAGGATTTAAGCTTTGGAGTACCACACCAGGCTCTACAATCTCCACCTTGGTGCTTCAAAGCTGTTGAAAAATTTGCACATTCCCTCAGACCCATCAGTGTCACATATGAGAGAAAGCTATCCCGTGGAAGAGTCTTCGTAAGTGCATCTGCCTGGTTCTTCTTTGTATGGACTTTTACCAGCTCCACTTCATCTTCTTCCACCAATTCTCTGATCCTGTGATACCTCACATCTATATGCTTTGTGCGTGCATGATAGATTGGGTTCTGAGCCAACTGCAGGGCACTCTGACTATCACTGTGTAACAATACTGTACCCTGCTTCACCCCCATTTCTATGATGAGTCTCTTTAACCAAAGAGCCTCCTTGGCAGCATCTGTAATCCCTATATACTTAGCTTCTGTTGTAGACAAAGCTGTAATAGGTTGAAGGGTTGATCTCCAAGAAATTAATCCACCATACATGCTGAACATATACCCTGTGGTAGACCTTCTTGTATCCAGATCATCTGCAAAATTTGCATCCACAAATCCTTCCAATGGACCTAATGACTTACTTGGGATATTAGATTTCTCCTTGGATCCATCTTGCTGCCCAAAAATTAGACCAAGTCCACGAGTTCCCTGAAGGTACCTCAAAATCCACTTGAGTGCCTTCCAGTGCTCCTTCCCTGGGTTCGCCATGAATCTGCTCACCTGGCTCACTGCATATGCTATGTCAGGCCTGCAACACACCATAGCATACATAATGCTGCCCACGGCACTGGCATATGGAACTCTCTCCATGTACTCTTTCTCTTCATCTGTCTGGGGGTTCTGTAACTTAGAAAGAGACATGTGACTAGCCAAAGGTGTTCCAACTGGTTTGGCCTTATCCATCCCAAACCTCTCCAACACCTTGTGAATATATCCACCCAATGACAAGTGTAGAATTCCCTTGGTCCTATCTCTGTAAATTTTCATCCCAAGTATCTTCCTAGCTGACCCCAAATCCTTCATTTCAAATTCTGTTGATAATGCATATTTCAGTCTATTCACTGCTTCAACACTCTGTTGGCAATGAGCATATCATCCACATACAGAAGGAGATACAGTGCATCATCCTCATCCACATCTTTCACATAGACACAAGTATCATGTTCACATCTAGAAAATCCAAGGCCCAAAATAAAAGTGTCAAACCTTTTGTACCACTGACGGGGTGACTGCTTCAAACCATAGAGCGATTTCTTTAGTAGACACACTTTTTCTTCCAATCCAGATTCCTTGAAACCCTCTGGTTGCTTCATGTATATCCTCTCCTCTAGACTCCCATGTAAGAAAGCCGTCTTCACGTCCATCTGCTGCAACTCCATACCATGTTGTGCTACGAGAGATAACAACACACGAATTGAAGCATGACGTACCACTGGAGAGAATACCTCTGTGTAGTCCACTCCCTCTCTCTGTGAGAACCCCTTAGCAACAAGCCTTGCTTTGTATCTGACTCCACCTTGCTCTGAAGGTGCCTCCTTCTTTGTGAACACCCATTTTGAACCAATGGCCCGAGCATCTCTAGGTAGATCCACTAGCTGCCATGTCTTGTTCTTTTCAGGGACTCCATCTCCTCCATCATGGCCTGCATCCATGAGTCTCTTTCTGAACTTTTCATGGCTTCTTGGAAGGTCTCTGGATCTTCATTTGCAATGATTAGAGCATAGGAAATCATGTCATCAATGCGATACCGAGCAGGTTTGATGATGGTACGCTTTGCCTTGTGTAGTGCCACACCCCTTTGATCATCTCTCAAAGCTGAAGTGTGTGACTCCACCTGCACCTCCTTTTGGATCGATGGCTCTTGTGGCTGATCCTTTACATGTATTGGAACATTCATACCAAACTCCACCTCAAAAGAAGCATGTTTTGAAGTAGAAGTAGAAGGTACATCACCTGTCAGCCAATGCTGTCCACTGCTGTCCTGTTTAGCCTTTTCAGCTCCATCTGCAATCTTTGACCTCTTCAAGATGCTCTTCTCATCAAAAATAATGTCTCTACTGATGATACACTTCTGTGAATCTGAACTCCATAGCAAATAGCCTTTAACTCCCTGTGGATACCCGATGAAGATCAGCCTTTGTGATTTTGGGTCCAGCTTGCTCCTTTCAGTTGCCTCCATATGTGCATAGGCTGGGCAACCAAAAATCCTTAGGTGTCCAAGCTCACCTTCTTCCCACTCCAGATCTCCTCTGGAATGCCTCCATCAAGTTTTCTATTAGGGGACCTGTTAACAAGAAAACCAGAGAACATAATTGCATCACCCCAAAAGACCTTGGGCAGTGATGCTGCAGCCTCAAACACCTAGCCTTCTCTGTCAATGTACGATTCATCCTCTCTGCCACACCATTCTGCTGGGGAGTCATCCTTACTGTGTAATGGCGTTGGATCTCATTTTCCTCACAGTAGCTTCTGAATTCATTGCTTGTATACTCCCCTCCATTGTCAGATCTCAAACACTTCACTGGTTTTCCTGTCTCCTTTTCAACACCAACTCTCCAAGCTTTAAACCGGGCAAATACCTCTGATTTTTCTCTTATCAGATATACCCATACCTTCTTGGAGTAGTCATCAATGAAAGTTAAAAAATACTTAGCCCCACCTCTGGCTGACACAGGGGCCGGTCCCCATACATCTGAGTGAACTAGTTCCAGAATACCTTCACTCTGCTTGGAACTGCTGGCTAATCTTACCCTATGTTGTTTGCCATAAATACAGGGCTCACAGATGTCATTATCCTCCTTCTTAAGTGATGGAATCAGACCTCTTTTGCTGAGTTCTATAAGCCCTTTATCACTCATGTGTCCCATTCGATAGTGCCACAGTTTATAGACTAACTGTTCCTCCTGTTCCGCTGCTAGCACCTCTGCACCATCTATGGCCACTGAGCCTTCCATCTGATAGAGATTATTTTCCAACCTTCTCCCTTTCATCACCACTAATGCACCCTTGGTTATCCTCAAACATCCACTCCCCGGCTGGCTTCCAAAAGCATACCCATGCTTCTCCAGGTAGCCCAAAGAAATTAGATTCTTCTTCAACTCCGGGACATGTTTGACATTGGTTAAAGTCCTTATAACCCCATCATACATCCTCACCCTTATGCTTCCAACTCCAGCAACCTTACAAGGATGATTATCACCAAGGCATACACTCCCTCCATCAGATTCTTCATAAGTTGCAAACCACTCCCTATGCGAAGTATAATGGTGAGAACATGCTGAGTCAAGTGTCCAACAACTATCACACTTCTTGGTCCCATCTGAAACTACCAGTACATCATCTTCACTGTCTTCAGATGAATTTGCACCACCATTGCTGGCTGAACCTCCCTTGGAAATGCCCTTCCCCTTCTCATTCTTTAGAAGTGGGCAATTTCTCTTCTGATGACCAATCTGATGACACTTGTAACACTTCCATGCTTTCTGCTTACCCCGAGACTTAGATCTGCCTTTGGACTTGTCTCTAACCTTTTCCCAGGGTCTTCCTTGCCTCTCATTCACAGCAAGTACCTCTGTGTTAGAGTTTCCCATGCGAATTTTTTCTCTTTGCTGGTTTGATCTCAGCACCCCCACAACCTCTTTATAATTCAGGGTCTCCTTCCCATACACCAAGGTTGTAATCAGACCATCATAGGAACTGGGTAGCGAACACAACAAGATGAGGGTCTTGTCTTCTTCATCAATCTTCACATCAAGGCTCATCACCTCTGAGCACACTTGATTGAATTTCTGAATATGGGCCACAAGATCTCCTCCCTCAGGCATTCTCAAGCTGTACAACTGTTTCTTCAACCACAACTTGTTTGTCATACTCTTTCCCATGTAAGTGTTCTCTAAAGTTTCCATAGCCCCCTTGCCGTGGTCTGCGTGCAAATCTTCGGCAAGACTTGATCAGCCAAGCACATCCTGATTGTGCTAAATGCAATCTCCTCTAACTCCTCCCAATCCTCACGACTTACATTATCCGGTCTTTGTTTCACCAAGACCTTATAAATCCTTTGCTGTACCAATAAATCCTTCACCCTTTGCTGCCATAAGGTGAAGTTCCCCTTGCCATCATACTTTTCAAAATCCAATTTAAAGCTACTAGATGCCATATCCAACCAAGAAACAATGCACTTTTCAAAATCCTTTGCTGCCATATCGAAGCTGTGAAGGACAGCCGGGGGTGCAGCCCGAGTGGCTAGGTTGGGATCCTACCCGGAAGGCTGATTTGGAGCGCAGCCCGAGTAGGTCCTACCTAGTGCTTCAGAACTACCGTTGAATTGACTGTGGTGGAAGCCCTTCTTGAACCACCAGTTCTCCATGCTCTGGCATTCGAGCTTGACAACAACAGAGTGAAGCCGGGGTGTCGGAGCAGAGGAAGGTGAGGCGGCCGGGATGGAGTTGTTCGGGCTCCCAGTCATTGGAACAGTGCCGAGGGAGGCCGGGACAGAGTCGGGAGCTGGAGCCGGGAGCTGGTTGCTGCCGGGACAGAGCCAGGAGCTGGATGCTGCCAGGACGGAGCGGGAGTTGGTTGCTGTCGGGATGGACGCTGGAACCTAAAGAGTGGATCGTCCTCTTTCTACCCTTGGAGCATAGCACGCATTCGACCAGCCCCAAGTCGTGTGGAGATGCGGAAGCGAGATGATATCCCTGCTGAAATTTCTGCAGCAGAATTTTGGATCTTGATCTTGGTAATCTTTCTAGATTGATTAGCAACTAGGATTTTCCTTGGTTTCTTCCTCCTCAAGATTGTAAGAGAGGGTCGTGGCCTCTCTTCTTCCTCTGATCCAGAAAATCAAGAGACGTTGCCCAAGAAGAAGGTGCTGCTAGGGTTTCTTCCTTCTCCTTCTTTGAGAGAGGCGGCTCCAAGAAGATGGCTAGGGCAGAGATGGCAGCAATAAAACCCTAGAAACCTAGGGCATCTATATGTGAGAAAGAGAGGAGGAGAAAGAGAAGGGATAGCTTATTCTAGGGAGAAAAGGGTTTCTTTCATTCATCTATAATCATCATCGTTACATGACTATATATAACCCGTCCCCATGACGGCCACCAAAATAAAACCAACACCACACATGAACCGGTGCCTTATTATATGGATAATAAACCCTAAAAAAAACTCTCTTGGACCAATCCACACCTTGGGCCCAAACCCAGCCCAATGATAGACTAGCCCCCTCAAGACCCAACAACTTGGGCCTTAACCCTGTGGAGCCTACAAACCTCCATCCTAGGATTTAAGCTTTGGAGTACCACACCAGGCTCTACAGAACCGAGAGTCGGGACGGAGCCAGGAGCTGGTTGCTGTCAGGAGGGAGCCGGGAGCTGGATGCTGCCGGGACGGAGCCGGGAGCTGGTTGCTTCCGGGATGGGTGGAGAAGACCGGGACGGTACCGTTGTGCTCTTCTTTATTGGTATCTTCCTGTCTCGCCCAGGAACACCACGATGGCGATGAGTGTGGAGATGGCCATAGGTCCAGCTTCGACCCACCTCGCCTTGTATGCAGATGAGGACGATGACTGTAAGCAAGGTAGCAGAGCTGATCAACAGGAAGATTCCGTCGAGGAGGTAAGCCATCGGGGTCTTTTCCTTCTCATCCTTTTCACCCTCTTCGCGATGCTGTGGCTCGGCCACGACGAGCTCGGATGTGAATGTAGGGGAGCTGGTGGTCAACTACCACAAGATGGCTTAGTACTAGCGCAGGTAAATTAGGCTTCGTCCTTATGCCATTAAGAAATTCCAAGGGACAAGCTGTGGATCACTTTAAGGGGTCCAAAAAGTAGGGATGACAACTGCCTGGAGATGATTCGAGGTAGTCTATACTAATTTTTGTCCTTATTAGAAAAAATGTTTCTGTTCCTAGCCTCGTTAAGCCGTTATAATTAACGGGGCCGGGATGGGGATATCCGATCGGGTAAACAGGTACCCATCGGGTACCCATTTATCCGTTTAGCTAAGGTGAAGACTAATCGAGATAATGATATTGATATATATAAGAGATTTTTTAACTCTGGGATAAGAAGAAGAGAACGAAAAGTGAGAAAGAAAATAACGGGGCCGGAATGGGGATATCCGGCCGGATAAACAGGTACCCATCGGGTACCCATTTATCCGTTTAGATAAGGTGGAGACTAATCGAGATAATGATTTAAAAAAAAAGAGATTTTTTGACTCTGGGATAAGGAAGAAGAGAACGAAAAGTGAGAAAGAAAATAACTAACAAGAAAAAAAATCAGAAAATGAAGATTTCCAACACAACAACCGTAAAAAAAAATACATTCAAATTTTAAAAAAATAAATAAAGAAATTTTTTTTAAAAAGATGGGTATATCAGAAAAAGAAAAAGATGTTGAAGGACGTCGATGGGGTAGCGATTGGTGAAGATAGACGATGGACTAATGGAGCTAGGTTTTCGTCTTAGTTCAGAACTTCAGATAAGTTACGTGAAATAAGAAAGAGCAAGGTCAGGATTATATATTTTTTATTTATTTTTAATTTTTAATTTTTAATATATTAATATATATATATTTAAAATTTAAATATATTATATTAAAGTTAACGGGACGAGGATGGGTAAATGGGGATGGAGCGGAGAATATCATTCCCGGATTATTTATTCATTTAACCGTTAACAAAAAATTTTTATCATCTGTTAAGCCGTTTAAATTGAAAATTTTTCAACTCGTTAAAAATGGTACTGATCGAATAAATGGCCAAATAAAAAAATTTATCATCCCTATCAAAAGGCTGGTGTTGGACAAGAGCTCCCTCGTAACCTGGCCGTTGGACGAACCCCCTTTGGATCCACGTCTCATGGAAGATGGGGGCTTTCATGTAAGCATGGCTGACATTTCTGTGCCTTGTCCCATGGCATGATGTTAATGTTAGGCATGATGTTTATAATGTTAGGCCCGATGAGGTGCTTTGCTGTATGCGTGCGAGCTTCTCTCTTAGTTTGCTTGGGACTCCGTTGTTGGGCGCTGTGGAGGAGCTGGCCGCTGAGGCCTCACTCTTCTTGAGCTGCCACGGAGTGCGAGAAAGCAGGGATAGAGGAGCTTTCGCCCTGACAAGGACCAGCAACATCCAGTCGATATTCCAATCGATCTCGGAGTGCGAGAAAGCAAGGCCTCGTGGCATGTCAGACGCAAGGACCAGCAAGTCCCTGTGCCAAGTGGGCTTACCTCTCCTTGGCAAGGACCAGCACGTTGTGCACCCTCCGCCGGAGCGTCGCAATCTTAGCTATGAGAGTTTTAAGGTGGAGGGAATGGCGCAGCCAGGCAACAGGTGGAAGGGCAGGTCCGTCCGGGAGTAGTAGAGTTCGGGAGCAGAGGTCAACCTGCCGAGGCCAAGGCCGACCGAGAAAGGCCGATTGAGACGGCCGACTAAGAGATCCGCCCTGAATGCTATCAACGTTGTCTATAAAGTTTATTAGCCCCATGATCGAATCTTGAATGGTGCAAAACTCATAGTTGAATGACAGGATCTACGTGGAATCTCACTCTAGCATGCTTGATCATTTTACGCTTGGAATCATGGTTCTAGAACAACTTAAAACCTTGTAATAAGTATGCGAGCAATGCTGTCAAATTTCAAAACTTCGAATGCTAGGCCTACAGCATAACGTTGTTCAGATCACTTGTAAAGTATAAACTGTAAGATTATTTCGTATATTTTATATGAATCAAATTTATATAACATGCAGTGAAAGATAAAATAAATACGAATTTAATTTCTAAAGCCCAACATTCTGAGGAAACAGATTCAGTTAATAAGAAATAATAAATGATTTAATAATAGATCATACATATGTTCTTTATTGAAGATGAAGCCCGATGAAGCCGGTAAACGATTTACTACTAGCCGTTCATGCGTCCGCGTCTAACGGTGATCCATGCGAAGATCTTTGGATGATGTCCTCTCAGGATTGGATGATAACCTTCTTGTGAGGGGTGCTAGTGCCTCTCTTCTTTTCAATTGATTTTTCAAATCAAGAGAGAGAACAATTTCTTGATCAAGATTAAATCTTGATCAATCAAGAGAGAAAATAATTTCTTGATCAAGATCAAATCTTGATTTATCAAAGAAAATAATTTCTTGATCAAGATCAAATCTTGATCAATCAAGAAAGAAAAGATTTCTTGATCAAGATCGAATCTTGATCAACCAAGAAGAGAGAGAAAGCCTTCCTTCAACAACCATGAGAGAGAGAGAGGAGCTTTCAACCCTTTAAGAGAGAGAGGGACATCCTAGAGAGAGAAAGGATGTTTTAGAGAGAGTTTAGGATAATTTGTTATCATGATAATGTTAGGGTTACAACCACCTAACCACATCCCTAAAAATTAAGAAATTGGTTATCTCATGGAACCAATGGCAACCTTGAATTTGGCTTCATGAGGACGCCCTAAATCATGGGGTTCCCTCCTTCATGATGTGGAGATGGGTCATGTCCATCATATGGGCATGGATCCATCCTTCATGTGGCACGATCTCAGCCCTCGATTTAATTGGGTTTTCACAAATCAAATCATGCCATCATGTGGACCAAATTAAATACCATATTATTAATCTCAATTAATCTAAACCATCCATCACATGAATCAAGTCTAATTAATGGATTTCATATGTACATCTCATGTACAAAAGGTTTCTCTCTTGAACACAAAATTCTTTTCTCTATGAATCCTATTCATCAATTTTATGTTCTCTCACTAAAATTGAGTCAAACCCAATCCTAATTAATTGGTTATCTAATTTGAATTAAGTCCGACTTAATTCCTATTTTAACTTCATCCAAAATCTTCTTAATGCGTGTGACCCATTAGGTCCCTTGACACGTTGGTAATAATCATGTCCCTAATATTGACCCTGAGGATGACTTGATTAACACCTTCTCCAAGTCAATTCTTTAACCAAATCAACTTTTTGATTAAGTCAAAGAATCCATGATTATAGATCATGAGCGGCCTCTAGCAAAGCATCATGACCACCCAAGTGTTAAGGGTCTGTTGACGTGGTCATCAACACCTGTCCATGAACGGTTACCGTACGATTCAATCCCTTTGTCACATATCCAGATCAATCAGTGGTATGGAATGTGTCAACCATGTAATTGATCTTTGTTTACTTGATCTCAGAAAAATTGACTCATATAAATTAGAACTTCGAAACCATTTTGAATTCCAACTCAACCTTGTAAGGATTTAACAGTCAATTTAATCCATCAAGTGGTCGTGGGACATAACCCTTTCTATCAAGGGAGACGAATCCTGTCTTGATCAAACACTACCTTCATGTGCTTCATATCATACCCAATCGACACCATATTTGCCACATGTGGCTAGAGCGACGTTTGCATGTCGTCAAAGCATGATATTCCACACATGAGGTGCAATGAAGATATTAAGTCAAAGGATCACTCGTACCATCGTCATCAGAGATCAACCATGACATTATATAGAATATCCATAAGGGATCTCTATGCGGGTCATCCAATGCATCATTAAAATAACGACCATTCACACACCATATCCAAGTATCTTTATACTTCAGCTTGCAAGATCAGCTGCTCACCACAAGGGTGAAGATATGTAATGTGTGCTAGTCTCAACTACGTTCGACGGTGTCCAATCCTGTCTACGCATCGACTAGGAAAGTTTAAAGAATCGAACCATAATGTGCAATTTTGGATCTCACATTTTGTAATCTCTATTACAAATTCCATATGCACAGTTCGCATTCTTTTGGACTTTATCTCACAGGTTAAATATATCTAATATATATATAAATTACATCCGGATAGATAAAGAAACCAATAAATTTGATTTGCATTCATAAAGAAATGTATACAAACTAACATCTAATCCGATTGGATCTAGGGCACACACTAACAATCTTCCACTTGCACTAGAGCCAATCACCCATGTATCTAATACCAAGTGACTCATCATGACTATCATGCTTCTGCTGCGGCAGGACTTTAGTGAACGGATTAGCAATATTGTCATATGTGGAGACTCGTTCTATTTTTATATCATTTCGTCCAATGATTTCTCTAATTACATGATATCTTCTAAGTACATGTTTGGATCTCTGACGAGACCTTGGCTCCTTGGCTTGCGCAATAGCTCTATTGTTATCACAATACAAGATTATTGGATTAACAATGCTCGGAACCATTCCAAGTTTAGTGATAAACTTTTTGATCCAAACTGTTTCGTTAGCTGCATCTGATGCTGCAATGTACTCGGCTTCAGTTGTAGAGGCGGCGGTCATCTCCTGCTTGGAACTCTTCCAGCTGACTGCACCACCATTGAGTGTGAACACATAGCTCGATTGTGATTTATAACCATCTCCATCAGACTAAAAACTAGAATCCGTGAAACCTCGAACTGTAAGATTGGGTCCTCCAAAAACCAAGAACATATCCTTAGTTCTTCGCAAGTACTTAAGGATATTCTTGACTGTCATCCAATGTTTCTCACCAGGATTTGCTTGATATCTACTCGTGATACTCAAGGTATAAGAAACATCAGGCCTCGTGCATAGCATCGCATACATAATGGATCCAATTGCTGATGCGTAGGGTATCATATCCATGTACTCTCTTTCTTCTTGGGTCTTAGGACTTATATCCTTGGAGAGATGTATACCATGCGACATTGGCAGGAATCCCTTCTTGAATTCCTCCATGCTAAACCGCTTTAGCATCTTATTTATGTACATGGATTGGGTCAATCCAAGCAACCTTCTAGATCTATCTCTATAGATCTTTATACCAAGTATATAGGCTGCTTCTCCCAAATCCTTCATGGAGAATTTACCTGACAACCAATCCTTCACTTCTTTAAGGAAGGATACATTGTTTCCTATTAATAATATGTCATCAACATATAATATCAAGAAAACAATATCAATCCCACTAACCTTCTTGTACACACATGGATCATCCTCATTTTTAATGAAATCAAACTTTTTGATTGTTACATTAAATCGAATGTTTCAATTTCTAGAGGCTTGCTTAAGTCCATAAATAGACCTTTGTAGCTTGCACACTTTCTTAGGATCTATGAATTCAAAACCCTCTGGTTGTGTCATATACACATCCTCCTCTAAATTTTCATTTAGAAAGGCAGTCTTGACATCTATCTGCCAGATCTCATAGTCAAAATATGCTGCTATTGCAAGCAAAATTGATAAACGCATATATAATTATCACTAAACCTATTAATTAATAAATCAACATACCTATTATTATTTAATATTTTAATATTTTATATAATATTTTAGCTAAAAACTTATCAATTTAAATAGCTCGATTTTAGGAATTTAACGATGCAAACGGCATTCGAATCGGACTTAAAACGAGCTCGGAATTGATTTTATAAGGATTTATTTGTTTATTAGCATGCATTTTAAAGCAAAGTCGGCAATTCCATTGCCGACTTCATCGTCTTCTTCCCAGGTTCTTTCAAACGGATCTATGTGATGCACAGAGGCTGCCAAGGCTTGATTCCTTCGCCAAAAATATCACCGCTGAGAAGATCCATCCTCAACATCAAAAATTACCAAAAGTATCCCAAATTTAATGGAATTTAAAGGAAGAAGCCAAATTTCATGGACGGTAGCAATTAAGGAATATAGTTAAAATTGGAAGGAAAATCATCTCTGCAATCTTGCCACGATCCCTTCGAAATCCTTTCGCATCTGTTCGGGTGCCAAATTAGAAAGTAATTTGGAGTAGAAGGAAAGCTTTCTCCGCGTCCGCATCGTCTGCATCCCAACGTTTGATATGAAAATAAGACGACTGATATAGAAACAGGATCGCATCTGGGCCACGTCTGGACCACGTCTGGGCTTCTACAAATAGCAGCAGAGGGAGGAGGAAGGAGGGTGTGCCCAGGAGCCATTTGTGTTCTTCCTCGAGGTTCTGTTCCAAGGCGTCTGTGGGATTCGTGGAGGCGGATTCGAAGAAGACTCCATTCCAGCCGTGAAGAAGGCTCTATTCCAGCCGTGAAGAAGGCTGTGTTCCAGGCCGTGATCTCCTCTTCTTCCCGGCCGTGAGAAGGTGCTCTGTTCTAGGTGATTGGGAGAGTCCGTGGAGGTTTCGTTTGAAAGAGGAGAGTCCGTGGATTGAAGGCTCTGTTCGTCCTCTGCTCCGTCCGTGGATTGAAGGAGTTCCGTTCGTGTCTTTTGATTCGTGTTGTGGATTGAAGAGCTCTATTACATCGGTGGTTTGTGGCTCTGTTCCCAGAAGAGATGTCGTGGCTTGAAGGTGCATGCAGAGGAGGAACAAAGACTTCATCCCATCTTTGGTTTGGTTCAGGAATTTATTGCAATCTATTGCCTTCTTAATGTCATAACTTTTTAATTTATATAAATAAAGTTTCTATTCATGTTTAATTGTTATTAAATTATATTTAAGTGGAAATAATTTTAGACTGATCTATGCTTAAAAGGGACGGGCCGTGATCTATGGGTACGGACCGTGCTCTTATAAGATAGACCATATCTTGATTATTTTGCACTATTAACTATCTATTTAGTTAAATTTATAAATTTATTTCAAGATAATTGCTAAAGTCCCTGTGGAATCGATCCCTTACTCTCACTATTCTATTAGTGAAATTAAGGTCTTTTAATCGTTGCGCTACGACACGTATCATATTTTGGCGTTGTTGCCGGAGACTTAAGTGTGTTATTTTGAAAAAAAATTATTATAAAAATTAAAAAAATAAAAATATAAAAAAAAGATTAATTTTCTTTTAATTTTTGAATAGTTATTGTCTCTTATTTTATTTCCTTAATTGTTAGAATTACATTTTTTTAACATACATAAAAAAAATTATTACTTTCCTTCCGGTTACAAATCCATTTTTAACCTAATCAAATTTTCTTTTTAATTAACTTACCTTTAAAAAAAACTGAAAGAAAACCCTAAGACACCTTCCATAAAATATAATTAATTTTAATATATATATATATAATAAAAATAAAATATATAATAAAATAATTATTTTATTTTATGCTTAGATTGACTTAAGTGGATTTATTTTCTACAAAACTCAAAATTCTTTCATTGACATCTCATAATTTATTAGGAAATTAGAAACCTAATCACAAAAATCTTAAAAAAAAGTAATTAGATTAATTTTGTTTGATAATTTCAAGAGCTGGACATCTGATTGTTGCA
The DNA here is from genome assembly GCA_900491605.1 of Calamus simplicifolius. Classification (NCBI taxonomy): domain Eukaryota; kingdom Viridiplantae; phylum Streptophyta; class Magnoliopsida; order Arecales; family Arecaceae; genus Calamus; species Calamus simplicifolius. Next base: position 783,629 of record UESW01004001.1, read on the forward strand.
TAGCATTTTCATAATTAACTTTAAGGGCACAAACCCCTAATCAAGATAAGGTGGGGATTTCATCATCCTTCCTTAGCCCACAAACTACATCCTTCATTTTGCATTAACTCAAACCTTTAACTCTAAAATTAATTAGACGTCAGCCCCTAAGAAACTCGAGCTCAATAGGACAAGGCGCCCAAAAGAGTTGGACCGGGTCAAGATTGACGGCTTAACTGGTGTCTAGAAAAGGAAAGGAAAGTGGTTACTTAATTGGTTCTGTTCGTTTACCTAGTAAGCAACGAGGGAACCCCCACTGACCTTATCCTCAATTGGCTAGTTAATCAGCTAATTTTTAACTTGGAGGGCTCCAAGGCGGTCTTGAAGTTAGGAGCTGTCTAGATCTAGGGTAAACCTAGAATAGAGAGTCTAATTTTTGTTAACTTGATTGCTAAGAATTATTAAACCCTAATTAAATTCGTCATTGCTCTTAGTTTTAGAAATATTTTAGGATATTTTCTTTAGAATTTTCTTCTTTCTCTTATATATATATATATATATATATATATATATATATATATATATATATATATATATATATATAACTGAATTATTGTTTGCTTTAGAGTCATTGGTAAGGTGTATGCTTGGTCGCCGATCGTTGCAACCCAACCTTATACCCTTAGATCCTGAGATAGAAAGAACTATTAGAGCAAACAGACTCAGAATTATGGATCCTAATAACGAAAATAATCAACCACGACAGTTAAAAGAGTATTTCACTCCTTCAAGGTATACCTATTCTTCCTGCATTCAAGTGCCTCCAGTAGAGGCTGTCCAATATGAAATTAAGTCAAGTGTAATCAAATGTTACCATCTTTCTATGGACTTACAAATGAGGATCCCTACAAACACTTAGATGAATTCTTAGAAATTTGCTCAACTATCAAGATTCAAAATTTCTCTGATGATGCACTTAGGCTTAAGTTATTCCCTTTTTCCCTAAAAGATAAAGCCAAGTATTGGTTAAATTCATTAGACACTGTTATAATTTCAACTTGAGATCATCTTCAGAGAGAGTTTCTTAAGAAATATTTTTGCATAGGAAAAACGAATCAAATTAGAAAAGCCATAACAAGTTTTTTCCAAACAGATGGAGAGATGTTTCATGAGACATGGGAGAGATTTGAAGAACTGATTAGAAAATGTCCACATCATGCCATACCCAAATGGCAACTGGTTCAGTGCTTTTATGATGGTTTATCAGAAAAGCATCGGCAAATGGTTGATACTTTATGTGGTGGGACATTTATGTTAAAAAATGAACATGAAGCTTGACAACTCTTTGAGACATTGAGTGAGAATTCATTACATCACATGTCAGTTGCTCGTCGAGACCCTCCCATAGGACCTAAAAGAGGTGAAATATATGAAATAGGTCATTAAACAGATATCTATACTAAGGTAGATGAATGATCCCAGAAACTTGACCGAATTCTACAAGTTGGGAACATCTCTTCCCCATTTACTCAATTACACGAGGTCTGCATAATTTGTTCAAGTCCAACCCATTCTATAGGTGAATGTCCAGCTGCATACCAATTTCCTGAACTTGCTCAAGAGCAAGCCCGCCAAGCCCAAACCCGATTGGCTCCTAGAACAGGAAATGATCCATATGCAAATACTTACAATCCTGGCTGGCAAAATCACCCAAATTTTTCTTGGAAACCTCAACCTGTAACCAATTCATCATCGATCAGACCTAATTATCAAGAAACCAATCTTAGAAGCATGTCATATTCACAATATCCAAACATCCCACAACCTCCACCGAATAATCATCCTACTTTCGAAGGCAAAGTGTTACAAGCATTGAAAGGGCTAGAAATGAATACCCAAATCCTTCACTCCCACACACAATCTATTGCAAAACTAGAAACTCAGATAGGTCAATTAGCCACAGCATTCAGTAGAAGGGAGGAGGGTAAGTTACCTAGTCAGCCTATCGATAACCCGAAAGGACAATTCATGGTTGAAGGTTCCAATAGTCCTGACAAATTCTCAGAACATGCTAAATCAGTCATGACTTTAAGAAGTGGAAAAACATTGAACCCACCTGAACCAACCTAGAAATTAGAAGTGGCTAAACCAGAAAAGAGAAGAAATGAAGAAGAAAAGGAATTCAATGATCAAGTAATCACACCTAAAGCCCCATTCCCTAGTGCTTTAGAATCTCCTTTGTCTTTAGATAAGAAGAATATAAAAATGGATGAGATGCTTGAGTTATTTAAGCAAGTCCAAATAAACTTATCTCTTCTCGATGCTATCAAGTAAGTTCCAGCTTATGCCAAATTTTAAAGGATCTATGCACACAAAAACAGAAAGCAAAGTCACAAATACCAAAAAAGATCCATTTGACTGAGCAAGTCAGCTCAATTGTTCAGCAAATAACCCCACCCAAACTAAAAGATCATGGTACTCCGATTATATCATGTGTCATAGAAAACTTCACAATCAAGAAAGCATTATTAGATTTGGGTGCGAGTGTAAACCTTCTCCCAAGTTCAGTGTACGAGTTATTTGGATTTGGAGAATTGAAACCCACAACAGTAACACTACAATTGGCAGATAGATCAGTTAAAGAACCTCGTGGAATATTGGAAGATGTATTAGTAAAGGTAGATAAATTTTATTTTCCTATCGACTTCCTTGTGTTAGATATGGAATCTAGCGGTAATTCTAACCAAATTTCCATCATTCTTGGAAGACCTTTTCTAGCTACCGCTAATGCATGTATAAATTGTAGAACAGGTGTGATGAATGTATCTTTTGGAAACAAAAAGATGAGATTAAATATTTTTAATGCTTCCCAAGGACCACCTGTGTATGATTTAAATGAAGTAAACATGATAGAGAAAGTAGTAGATAAGAAATTCCAAAGTTTGCTTGATTCGGATCCTTTACAAACATGTCTTACACATTTTGGAATAGATGACTTTGATATTGATGAGTATACCAAAGAGATAAACATATTATTAGAACCACTTAAGTTTAACACCATCCCTCCTTGGACTATAAAATATGAACCACTTCCAACTAAACCAAACCCTTTAATACCATCCCTGGAAGAACCACCCCAACTAGAATTGAAACCTCTTCCAGATGACTTAAAATATTCATTCCTTGGACCCAATGATACCCTTCCAGTAATCATTGCATCTACCCTAACCTCTGAGTAGGAAGATAAATTGGTAGATGTACTTAAAGAATATAAAGAGGCAATTGGATGGACAATAGCTGATCTTAAGGGAATTGACCCTTCCATTTGCATGCACCACATTCATAGTGAAATTGAAGCCAAACCACAAAGAGACATGCAACGAAGGTTAAATCCAAACATGAGGGATGTTGTTAAAAAAGTAGTAAAATGGCTTGATGCTGGTAGTACCATTTATCCAATTTCAGATAGTCATTGGGTCAGTCCAATCCAAGTAGTACCTAAAAAATCGGGTATTACCGTGATTAAAAATGAAAAGGGTGAATCAATTCCTATTCGCACATCAACTAGTTGGAGAGTGTATAGATTATTGAAAGTTGAATGCCGTGACTAGAAAAGACCACTTTCCTTTGCCTTTTATCGATCAAATTCTAGAACGGCTAGCGGGACAAAGTTTCTTTTGTTTCTTAAATGGATATTCAGGATACAATCAAGTCCCAGTATTTCCTGCAGATCAAGAAAAGACCGCCTTCACTTGTCCTTTTGGAACATTTGCCTTTAGACGCATGCCATTTGGTCTTTGTAATGCACCAGCTACTTTTCAACGATGTATGCTGGCCATATTTTCTGATATGATTGGTCAATTTTTGGAAGTATTTATGGATGATTTTTTAGTTTTTGGTGCATCATTTGATAGCTGCCTCAAGAACTTGACTAAGGTACTAAAAAGATGCATGGAAATGAATTTAGTCCTAAGTTGGGAGAAGAGCCATTTTATGGTTCGTGAGGGAATTGTGCTCGGACACATTGTTTCAGAGCGAGGTATTGAGGTTGATAAAGCCAAGGTTGAATTGATCTCAAATCTACCACCCCCAACCTCAGTTAAACAAGTACGATCTTTCCTTGGTCATGCTGGTTTTTATAGACGTTTCATCAAAGATTTCAGTAAAATTTCTCGACCATTGTGTAATTTGTTAACCAAAGATAGTTCTTTTAATTTTGATGAAGATTGTCTAACAGCTTATAACATCCTTCAAACTGCTTTGATCACTGCACCAATTATCAAGCCCCTAGATTGGACCATACCTTTCGAAATCATGTGTGATGCTTCTGATTATGCTGTAGGGGCAGTTTTAGGACAGAAACTCAATTGAGAACCTTATGTAATTTATTATGCTAGCAAAACTCTTTCGGATGCACAAATGAACTATACTACCACTGAAAAAGAATTACTAGCAGTTGTGTTTGCCCTAGAAAAGTTTAGATCATATCTGTTACGGTCTAAGTTTTAGTTTATTCTGATCATGCAGCATTAAGGCATCTTTTATCAAAAAATGATACAAAACCCAGACTGATTAGATGGATCTTTCTAATACAAGAATTTGACCTAGAAATCTTAGATAAGAAGGGTTCTGAAAATATGGTAGCAGATCATATCTCTAGGATCTTAGTAGAATACAATAAAGAAATAGTCAGAGATATGTTTCCTAATGAGCAGCTATTCTCAATTTCCCATAGCAGTCTTCCCTAGTATGCTCACATTGTGAATTATTTGGCAATAAGAAAAGTACCTTCCCACTGGACAAAACAAGAAAAAGATAGATTTTTCTCATAAATCAAATATTACTTTTGGGAAGACCCTGAATTATTTAAATACTGTTCGGATCAGGTGATTAGGCGATGTGTCCCCGAAAGTGAATTCAAAGTATACTTAACTTCTGTCATTCTCTTGCATGTGGAGAACATTTTAGTGGAAAGAAAACTGCAGCAAATGTACTACAAAGTGGGTTTTATTGGCTAACTCTTTTTAAAGATGCACATGAATTTGGTCGTAATTGTCTCTAATGTCAACAAACAGAAAATATTTATCGAAAAGACATGATGCCCCTAAACCCTATCTTGGTTGTAGAAATTTTTGATGTATGGGGTATTAATTTTATGGGCCCATTTCCTTCCTCTTTTGGATTCGAATACATTCTAGTGGCAGTTGATTATGTGTCAAAATGGATTGAAGCCATGACAACTCGAACCAATGACCATAAAGTTGTAATCAAGTTTATTCAGCATAATATTCTTAGTCGTTTTGGATGCCAAAGAGCTATAATTAATGATGGGGGTACACATTTTATGAATAGACACTTTGAAGGATTAATGAACAAATATGGAATTACTCATAAGGTAGCTACACCTTATCATCCCCAAACTAGTGGCCAAGTTGAAATATCAAATAAAGAAATTAAACATATCCTTGAGAAAACAGTGAGACCTGATAGGAAAGATTGGTCAGAACGTTTGGATGATGCATTATGGGCTTATTGTACTGGATTTAAAACTCCCATAGGAATGTCTCCTTATAGGCTCGTATTTAGAAAGGCCTGCCATTTACCTGTAGAATTAGAACATTGTGCATTTTGGGCTATCAAGCAATTTAATTATGATATGAAAAATGCATGTGTCAATAGAAAACTCCAATTAAATGAGTTAGAAGAGCTACAAAATGATGCATATGAAAGCTCAAAAATTTATAAAGAACGAACTAAAGAATATCATGACAAATTTATTAATAGAAAAACTTTTGAACCAAATCAAAAAGTATGGCTTTACAATTCAAGATTACATCTTTTCCCTGGAAAACTTCATTCACGATGAAATGGACCTTTTATAGAAACTCAAGTATTTCCCCATGAAGCTGTAGAGCTTAAAGACCCCAAGCAGGAAAATACATTCAAAGTAAATGGCCAACGTTTGAAACCATATATAGAAGAAATAAATGATGGAGAAGTTGTTGAATCAATTGATCTTGTGAACCCAACACTATCATAATGAGCAGCACAGTCTGGCTGAAGACTTTAAATTTAGCACTCTTGGGAGGCAACCCAGTTTATTAGTTATTTTTAACTTTTTATTCTTTTAGTATGATCTGTTCTTTTAGTATGACTAGAGAAGAGCAACAGAAGTAGATGGCAATAATGAAACCTCCAACCTTCAAATACTTTACCAGGTAGTATCTTTCCTTGAAATTAATTTTTCTTACATTAGGGACAATGAAAATTAAGTTGGGGGAGGAAAAAGAATAAGTAAATCCTCGAGTAAAACTATAATCAGATGTGTGTACCAAATTCTGTCTCAATTTGAAGTTAATCAAGCAGTCTATTAATGATTAATTGTTAGATTATTTTTAAGATACTGAGGAATAAATTATTAAGAAAACATAATAAAAGGTAGGGTTTAGCCCAGAAAAATTTTTAGAATAATTTCAGACCCTCCTGACCACTAATCTTAATAGTAGAATCTACTTAATAAGGGTATGGGTGAAAATATTATTCAAAAAAAAGATTTAAAAAAATCTCTCAAAGTTAATAAATTAGGTTCTTAGCATTTTTCACTAAGTAACCGGGCCTCGTCACCTAAGAAAGTGATGTTGTTCGCGTAAAAAGATGAGAATGTAAAAGAACCTAAGTAGAGTCAGTCCTACCTAAAGCCTTTTTGACTCGAGTCAGTAAGTCCGAGGGGTGTTTTACACCTAATGCCCTAAAACCAATTGGTTTGGGAGTCATTGGCCTAAAGCTCACTACAACGGTTAATTAGAAAGCAAGGGATTAGGACATTGCACTGACTTTACACATAAATAAATAAATAAGAGAACTAAAGTACAGAAGACATTACACCCAACCCAAATTAAGTTAGAAGACTTAATTAGAGAAGTGGAAAGTTGGTGAAGGAAGACTTCTATAAATTCTTATAGACTACACTTTATCACTAAATGGGTAAACTTAATAATCCAATGAAGTACCTCCCTTATGATCTAACCAGAAATTTTTAAGAAGAACAGTAAGATAACTATCAATTTTTGGACTAACTTGGTACATATTTCTAAATTTCTTATTTACTCGAGAACGAGTAAGATTCAAGTTGGGTGGAGTGATAAATGCATATATAATTATCACTAAACCTATTAATTAATAAATCAACATACCTATTATTATTTAATATTTTAATATTTTATATAATATTTTAGGTAAAACCTTATCAATTTAAAGAGCTTGATTTTAGAAATTTAACGACGCAAACGACACTCGAATCGGACTTAAAACGAGCTCGGAATTGATTTTATAAGGATTTATTTGTTTATTAGCACGTATTTTAAAGCAAAGTCGGCAATTCCATTGCCGACTTCATCGTCTTCTTCCCAGGTTCTTTCAAACGAATCTATGTGACGCATAGAGGCTGCCAAGGCTTGATTCCTTCGCCAAAAATATCACCGCTGAGAAGATCCATCCTTAACATCAAAAATTACCAAAAGTATCCCAAATTTAATGGAATTTAAAGGAAGAAGCCAGATTTCACGGACGGCAGCAATTAAGGAATATAGTTGAAATTGGAAGGGAAATCATCTCTGCAATCTTGCCATGATCCCTCCGAAATCCTTCCGCATCTGTCCGGGTGCCAAATTAGAAAGTAATTTGGAGTAGAAGGAAAGCTTTCTCCGCGTCCGCGTTGTCTGCATCCCAGCATTTGATATGGAAACAGGACGACTTATATAGAAACAGGATCGCGTTTGGGCCACGTCTGGACCACGTCTGGGCTTCTACAAATAGCAGCAGAGGGAGGAGGGAGGAGGGTGTGCCCAGGAGCCATCCGTGTTCTTCCTCGAGGTTCTGTTCCAAGGTGTCCGTGGGATTCGTGGAGGCGGATTCGAAGAAGACTCTGTTCCAGCCATGAAGAAGACTCTGTTCCAGCCGTGAAGAAGGCTCTATTCCAGGCCATGATTTCCTCTTCTTTCAGGCCGTGAGAAGGTGCTCTGTTCCAGGCAATTGGGAGAGTCAGGTTTCGTTTAAAGGAGGAGAGTTCATGGATTGAAGGCTTCGTTCATCCTCTGTTCCGTCCGTGGATTGAAGGAGTTCCGTTCGTGTCTTTTGATTCGTACTGTGGATTGAAGAGCTCTGTTACATCGGTGGTCCGTGGCTCTGTTCCCAGAAGAGACGTCCCTGGCTTGAAGGTGTATACAGAGGAGGAACAAAGACTACACCCATCTTTGGTTTGGTTCAGAAATTTATTGCAATCTATTGCCTTCTTAATGTCATAACTTTTTAATTTATATGAAATAAAGTTTCTATTCATGTTTAATTATTATTAAATTATATTTAAGTGAAAATAATTTTAGACTAATCTATACTTAAAAGGGACAGGCCGTGATCTACGAGTACGGGCCGTGCTCTTATAAGATAGACCATATCTTGATTATTTTGCACTATTAACTATCTATTTAGTTAAATTTACAAATTTATTTCAAGATAATCGCTAAAGTCCCTATGGAATCGATCCCTTACTCTCACTATTCTATTAGTGAAAAGGTGTTTTAATCGTTGCGCTACGACACGCATCAAAAATCCTTATGGACTTATGCATGGCTACAGGTGAAAAGGTTTTATCAAAGTTAGCACCTTGTCTTTGCTTGTAATATTTTGCAACTAGCCTTGCCTTATAGGTAATCACATTACCATCTATGTCGGTCTTCTTCTTGAAAACCCATTTGCACCCAATGGATTTTACCCCTTCAGGTGGATCAACCAAGGTCCATACCTGGTTGTCATACATGGAGTCCATTTCAGATTTCATGGCCTTAAGCCATCTCTTGGAGTTAATGTCAGACATTGCCTCCTTGTAGTTGATAGGCTCATCATCTTCTATAAGAAATGCATATCTCTTAGGGATGTGAATTGTCCTACTAGATCTACGTAACTGGTGTGTACTTAGAGCCACCTGTTGCTTTTCATGCAACATCTGCCTGAATGTGGGTTGAGTCTCCTACTCAACTCCCATTGTATTCGGCATATGCTCCATTCCATCTAATGGGTCTATATTAATTTGTGGTTCTTGAGCTTCACTAAGTTCAATCTTACTCTCACTATCCTTTGAAATTATCTCATTTTCAAAAAATGAAGCATTTCTCGAGACAAACACCTTTTGCTCGAGAGGATGGTAGAAGTAATATCATTTTGTTTGTTTTGGATATCCCATAAAATTGCATTTATCAGATCTAGCTTCAAGCTGTTTGATTCATTACGCTTCACATAAGCGTAACAACCCCAAACCTTTAAATGATTAAGGGATGGTTTCTTTCCACACCATATCTCATATGGAGTGGAGTTGACCGATTTAGATGGAACTCGGTTTAGGATATATTTGGCAGTATCTAGCGCATAACTCCAAAACATTTTTGGGAGATCTGCAAGGCTCATCATCGAATGTACCATATCTAATAGTGTACGATTTCTCCTTTCTGACACACCATTGTGCTGTGGTGTACCAGAAGGAGTCCATTGAGGGAGAATCCCATTCTCCTTCAAATAATCTACGAACTGATGGCTCAAGTATTCACTACCTCAATCTGATCGAAGTATCTTAATACTTTTGTCAGTTTATTTTTCTACTTCACGTCTGAATTCTTTGAACTTTTCAAAAGCTTCAGATTTGTGCTTCATTAGATACACAACCATATCTACTATGGTCATCTAGAAACGTGATGAAAAAGAAAAACCTCCTATGGCTTGAATGTTGATGGGTCCACATACATCCGAATGTACTAAACCCAAACATTCAGTTGCTTGCTCGCCTTTTCCAGTAAAAGGTGACTTGGTCATCTTGCCAAGTAAGCATGATTCACATTTCTCAAATGATACCCAATCGAATGAGCCCAAGTATCCATCATTATGTAACTTGGTTAAACGCTTTTCATTTACATGGCCTAGACGACAATGCCATAGGTATGAGTCCCTAGAATTATTTGATTTTAATTTTTTTGATTCAATATTGAGAATAGGGGTTTGAAGATTAAGAACATAAATTCCATTGAACAATTCAGCATAACCAAAGAACATTTCATTTCGAAAAATAGAAATACCTTTATTTCCAATTTCAAATGAATACCCATTCATTACTAAACATGAAACGGATATAATATTTTTTGTTATGTTCGGAACATAGTAACAATTACTAAGTTCAATTACAAGCCCTGTGGGCAAAGATAAAGAACAAATTCCTATGGCTAATGCAGCAACCTTTGCTCAATTTTCTATTCGTAGGATCACTTCATCTTTCCCCAATCTTCTACTATTTCTTATCATCTCCATATTAATATAAATATGAGACCCACAACCGATATCCAATACCCAAGTGGAATAAGAAGTAATAGAAGAAAACATCTCAATTATATACGCACTTGATGTAGAAGCATCCCAATGCTTCTTATCTTTTAGGCTGGCCCGATAAACCCTGTAGTTATGCTTCCAGTGTCCATCATTGCCACAGAAGTGACATTTTTCCTTGGCTACATTCTTTAGCCAATCAGGAAAATTGGATCCGGTCAGCTTGTTGGACTCTAGGTTACCACTAAGGTTAATGTTCACACTTATGGTATCTCTTACAATTACGAAGAAAATAGAACAAGTCAATTATTATGAATGCAAATCATCGATTAAATATGGTAATTTTAAAAATTTTTAATTAAATCGATTACTCCAACTATTTTATCGAGCTCAATAGCCCTCTCTATTAATCTTGAAAAATTATCAAATAATTTTTTAGTGGGCTAGGATCCTCAAATTGACTTACCTTGACCTTGGCTATGGCACAACAAATCTTAGTAAGCCAAATTAGGTAGATTTTTATCAATCACATCAAATGTGACTTCTAGATCATTTAGGGGACATTTCCTTGTCAATCACATTCATATGTGATCACCCTAAACTTTACCTCTAGATTAGACTGACCCTGACTTTGGCCAATTATGGCAACTAATCTAGTTAAAGTCAACCCATTATTCCCCAATCAACTCCTCATAAGTATACTCGACCTTGGCTTTGGCACAATAAATCTCATGACCTAATGATTTTGTATCATGTGAACAATAGAAGGCTAATGACTTAATATTCGTGGAGGGATTTAGCGCATCTAGGTCCCATCATGCATGTATAACATTTGTATCATGCTAGGTTACATATCATATATGTAAATTTTAGATTAATTTCAATTAACCTAAATTTCACAAGATCCAATCTTATGATTAGGACTCCTAATCAAATTAGGATCCTGATCACTATCTAATTTAGGAACCCTAATTATGTGACCAAATCAATTGCTACCATCCTGATTAACCTTAATTGATCTAATCAATTAAGAGCCTTCCTTAACAATGGCCAGATCAGCTGATCAATGGGGTCCTATTTAGTATACCCTTCGATCCCATTAAATAGGTTTTCCCAGGCAGCGAATGGAGCAATTAAAAACCATGATCGCACCTTTCTAGACACCAAAGTAGTTAAGCCTAATTGATTTGATCAATTATGGGATCATAGGATCAAACAATGATATGGTTAAATCTAATTTTTCCTAAACCTTATCATCTATTACGCATTATGATAAGATAAGATAATGATCTTTAGGAATTTATGATAAGTGTCAAATATTTTATAATTTATTTTAAATATTTATCTTATCATTATCTGTTATGATAAATTTATTTTCATCACATGAAAATCCTAATTGGTCTCTATTATAACATCCCTAACATGATACCATATCAAAATTTAAAATTTTAATTTTAATCTTGATTATTATGTTATCATGATATAATTATTTTAGATTTTAATCACATTATTTATCATGTCAAAATTAAATTCTAAACATTATATGTTAAATTTCAGCCTTTATGATTATGTCACACATAAATCATAATTTTTAATTTTTAACATGATTAAATCTAAATAATTCATGTTTATTATCATATAATAAACTTATTAAATATTAATCTTCATCAATATAATTATTTCATATTTTAATCATGTTATTTATCATGTCAAAATTAAATTCTAAACATGATATGTTAAATTTCAGCCTTTATGATTATGTCACACATAAATCATAATTTTTAATTTTTAACATGATTAAATCTAAATAATTCATATTATTATCATATAATAAACTTATTAAATATTAATCTTCATCATATAATTATTTTATATTTTAATCATGTTATTTATCATGTCAAAATTAAATTCTAAACATGATATGTTAAATTTCAGCCTTTATGATTATGTCACACATAAATCATAATTTTTAATTTTTTAACATAATTAAATCTAAATAATTCATGTTTATTATCATATAATAAACTTATTAAATATTTAATCTTTATCATATGGTAATATTTATATTTTACATCGCATGTAAAATTTAGATCTATGTATATAAAAACTAGAACTCAGGTAATCTATTAAATTAACTGAATTTGAAGTCTGAGGTGGCTCTGATACCACTGTAAGGTTATTTGTATGTTTTATATGAATCGAATTCATATAACACGCATCAGAAGATAAAAATAAATACGAATTTAATTCCTAAAGCTCAAGATCCTCATAAAATATATTCAATTAACAAGAAATAATAAATGATTTAATAATAAATCATACCTATGTTTTTTATTGGGGATGAAGCCCGATGAAGCCGATAAATGATTTACCACTAGCCGTCTACGCGTCCGGCCTCTAACGGTGATCCATGCGAAGATCTTTAGATGATGTCCTCTCAGGATTGGATGATAACCTTCTTGCGAGGGTGCTAGCGCCTCTTTTCTTTTCAATTGATTTCCCAAATCAAGAGAGAGAACAATTTCTTGATCAAGATCAAATCTTGATCAATCAAGAGAGAAAATATTTCTTGATCAAGATCAAATCTTGATTTATCAAAGAAAATAATTTCTTGATCAAGATCAAATCTTGATCAATCAAGAAAGAAAAGATTTCTTGATCAAGATCAAATCTTGATCAACCAAGAAGAGAGAGAAAGCCTTCCTTCAACAACCCAGAACGAGGGACGTGAGAGAGAGAGAGCTTTCAACCCTTCAAGAGAGAGAGGGACGTCATAGAGAGAGAAAGGACGTTTTAGAGAGAGATAGTGGATGTTAGGCATCTAAAAGAGAGAAAAAGGAGGAGTCAGGCGTATCTATTGAACGGGGTATCTCTTCCCCTTTTATATATGAAAAGGAGGTTGTAGGTTCCATAAAAAAGGGATTTTATTTTAACCACCCAACCATTCAACCATATCAAGTTGATAACAAATTATCCTAACAAATTTAGGATAATTTGTTATCATGATAATGTTAGGGTTATAACCACCTAATCATATCCCTAAACATTAGGAAATTGGTTATCTCATGAAACAAACGTCGCAACCTTGAATTTGGCTTCATGAGGACGCCCCAAATCATGGGGTTCCCTCCTCCATGACGTAAAGATGGGTCATGTCCATCACATGGGCATGGATCCATCCTTCACGTGGCACGATCTCAGCCCTCGGTTTAATTGGGTTTCCATAAATCAAATCATGCCATCATGTGGACCCAATTAAATACCATATTATTAATCTCAATTAATCTACGCCATCCATCACATGGATCAAGTCTAATTAATGGATTTCATATGTACATCTCATGTACAAAAGGTCTCTCTTTGAACACAAAATTCTTTTCTCTATGATGAATCCTATTCATCAATTTTATGTTCTCTCATTAAGATTGAGTCAAACCCAATCCTAATTAATTGGTTATCTAATTTGAATTAAGTCTAACTTAATTCTCATTTTAACTTCATCTAAAATCTTCTTAATGCGTGTGACCCATTAGATCCCTTGACAGGTTGGTAATAATCATGTCCCTAATATTGACCCTGAGGATGACTTGATCAACACCTTGTCCAAGTCAATTCTTTAACCAAATCAACTCTTTGATTAAGTCAAAGAATTCATGATTATAGATCATGAGCGGCCTCTAGCAAAGCATCATGACCACCCAGGTGTTAAGGGTCTGTTGACGTGGTCATCAACACCTGTCCATGAACGGTTACCGTACGATTCAATCATTTCATCACATATCTAGATCAATCAGTGGTATAGAATGTGTCAACCATGTAATTGATCTTTGTTTACTTGATCTCAGAAAAATTGACTCATATGAATTAGAACTTCGAAACCATTTCGAATTCCAACTCAATATTGCACGGATTTAACAGTCAATTTAATCCATCAAGTGGTCGTGGGACATAACCCTTTCTATTAAGGGAGACGAATCATGTCTTGATCAAACACCACCTTCATGTGCTTCATATCATACCCAATCGATACCATATTTGCCATCCGTGGTTAGAGCGACGTTTGCATGTCGTCAAAGCATGATATTCCACACATGAGGTGCAATGAAGATCTCAAGTCAAAGGATCACTCGTACCACCGTTATCAGAGATCAACCATGACACTATATAGAATATCCATATGGGATCTCTATGCGGGTCATCCAATGCATCGTTACAATAACGACCATCTACACACCATATCCAAGTATCTTCATACTTCAGCTTGCAAGATCAGCTGCTCACCATAAGGGTGAAGATATGTAATGTGTGCTAGTCTCAACGGCGTTCGACAGTGTCCAATCCTGTCTACGTATCGACTAGGGAAGTTTAAAGAATCGAACCATAATATACAATTTTGGATCTCACATTTTGTAATCTCTATTATAAATTCCATATGCACAGTTCACATTCTTTTGGACTTTATCTTACATGTTAAATATATCTAATATATATATAAATTACATCCGGATAGATAAAGAAACCAATAAATTTGATTTGCATTCATAAAGAAATATGTACAAACTAGCATATAATCCGATTGGATATAGGGCACACACTAACATAAACTTTCCTCTTTTCAAAACATAGATGACATGTTTTTCTTCTGTGTTCCAGAGTTAGAGATGTCAGATGGAATAAAATATGGAGCAAGCTATTAATTTCCAGATGGATGCAGAAAAGGTGGTAGGTTACTGAGAGGCCCCCTTCACTGCAACGTGTGGCTGCCCTAGTCTAAGCTATGGGAAATTGTTAATATTTGCTACCTTATTACATCATGAAATTAAAAGTGAGAGGCTGAAAAACAGTGAATGGTTCACCAGGAGCCTAGTCTGTGTATGTTTCTTTTGGTCATGGAATTACATGTTTCAAGTGTTAAACATGATATATCTCTAAATAATCATAACAATTTTTGTTTATATTTTCTTCAGTGCTTCAGAGCACCATTTTGTTGGGAAAGAACTGAGACAGTTGTCCTCAAATAACGAACCTGATCCAAGCGACATAAATATTAAGGTGCACTTTGTCTCTGGTCAAGTGAGAAGCTAAAGTCTGAGACACCTTTTGGTGCGGATTCATGTCTCAAATTCTCCTTTGGTTGGTAAGGCTTCATTGTCTTCTTTTAGCAGTTGAGCATTCTTCATTCTATTACTAAACAACTCACGCGAGATGGTCACGCTTAACGCTTTTTGTCGGTGTTTTATTTTTATGATAAATAAATTAAGACTCTTTTGTTTTATGTGTCTCAAAAAAAAAAAAAAAAAAAAAAGGGAAGATAAAAAGGAAGTGCTTGGCTGTATCATGCGTGCTGAAAGATATTCTCATCCCAGGTGAGTGCAATCCAAGGCAGGGCTTGACACGAGACAAAGTGAGAATCTTAATTGAAATAAAAGAGTAGTGAAAAAGACCTCCGCAAACTCATAATTTGTAAGTAATTTATACACATTTCACTAAAAACCAAAGAAACAATTGAAATTTATATAACGGCATGTTAACTTGCAAAAATATCCGGGTTCTCGTTTTCAAAACCTGATCAATTTTCCGACGCACCAACGTCCATCCGCATCATGTGCACCAAAAGACCTTCAAAAAATGCGACCAAAACTTATACATTCTTGGAGAAAAATTTAGTTCTATCATCAAACTAAGAAGTCTGGATTGAGGGAAATATTCTTATTTGTTACTTAAAAGGAAACAAGATTTGTCTCTTGGCCAACGCTGTTCGGAGACGGCTGGCGATCAATTCATCTTCATGGAATATAAGCCCCGGAGAACCAAATAAGGGAACTATGTCCAAATAAGATAAACAACTACTATTAATAACTTGCCATTGACTCTATTAATCAAGTGCAAATTGGGTGATTGTTGATTATTAGTGAAAGTAACTCAAAATCTTGACTTTTAAATTTGGTTATATGTTGAATATTAATATATATATATATATATATATATATATATATATATATATATATATATATATATATATATATATATATATATATATATATATATATATATATATATATATATATATATATATATATATCCTTAATTCCTAATTATCTTAAATGATGTAAATTATTAGGTTACTTAGCATATTAAGTGAATAAAATTTAATTTTTACCTCACTTTATTTCTTACCTCTCTTAATTGAATCCATAACTTTTGATAATTAGATGGATCATGTAGCAAGAGATTTGAAAATTTGAGTTAAGTATATTCTTTAAATATTTGAAAAGAAAGGATTGAGTCCAAATAAAAAGAAAATTTGTTAAATTAATTTGTTGATTTTTATTATATTTGAATTATTATTCTTTGTTAGAGTATACTTCATTGAGAACATGTAGTGATTAATTGTATCTTTTGAGTGAACTATTATCAATTATTTGTATTTGAGCTCAGCAAATTTTGCTCAAAAGAAAGTATGAAATATAGGTATCTCAAAATTGGATAATATTATAATTATTTCATTTTTTTATGTTACTTATGTATGTAGAAAGCTATTTAATCAAAAAAAATTATTAGAAATACAATTCTTTTAACATATTTCACAATAATGATTTGAATTGCTGGGCAAGTTCTACTGCCTCTAATCTTTAAATCAAATAATTTTTTAATATTTAAGCATTTTTAGAGATAATAACTCATGTCAAACATTATAAATTGTTGGTGTAGAACTTTTAGCATCTAATCGAAACCGGAGTAAATCTAAATAAAATTTTCATTAAATGCAAACAAGTTAAATGTGCCAACAAGTGCGCACACACAATCTCTTTCTCTCTATATGTAACATGAACATTTAAGTAATTTAATTTTTTTTAAGGTATCTAAATATAAAAGTACCCAAAAGAATAATCAGGAACAAGAACATTATTATGTCAAACAACAAGTATTTGCAGGCTGTTTATTATGATTTTAATTATCATCAATACTGAATAATTGTTCTTGAAAGCTGCACCGATAGGATTTTCTGTCCAAATATAGGTTTCATGCTTTTAACCAAATCATTTAATTGTATCTTATTTTTCTTGAATATTATTGAAGAGTAAAATCGTCATTGCATTGATAGCCGTGCGAGGGACTAGGACCAGCCCCATTGCGCCCATAAAGAACGAACTAACTAATATGATCCTGCGGGCCGAGCAACCCATAGCTCGGCTCCCCCAGCTTCCCATAGCTCGGCTCCCCCCAGCTTCCCATAGCTCGACCTCCATGAGCTTCCATAGCTCGGCTTCCCCGAGCCTCCATAGCTCGGCCTCCCCGAGCCTCCTATAGCTCGGCCTCCCCGAGCTTCCATAGCTCGGCCTCTCCGAGCTTTCCATAGCTCGGCCTCCCCCGAACTCCCTGTAGCTCGGCTCCCCTGAGCAATCCATAACTCGATACTCACCTCCGTGGAACCCGACGCGGGAGAGCCTAGGCCTATCGTAACAGAATCCCAAACAAAGAATCATATTAAGGAGTGGTCTAAGATCTAGAATAACGGCCTAGGACCTACGCACTCATCAGATCTCAAGCCATCAGGGGGCCCTCCCAGCCGTCGATCCTTTAACAAACAAGATACGGATCCCACCAGCTTCATAACAGCTTGATTCGAATCCCAACAACCTTCGAACCTTCTAGAAGGTGCTCAAGATCCAGGTGATTGCTTATAAATGCAACATTCCCATATTCTCTCAGGTATGCGCTCACAATTCCTGGCTCACTCTCTCTCCCTCCTTTGCTGCTCGTCGGCGCTCCCCTAAAGCTCTCGATTGGCCACCCCTAGAGGGACTCCCCGGAGAGATCCTTCTTTCCATTTCTGTTGATCGCCGATCCCCACTGACTTGAGCGTCGGAGGGTCTTCCGCAGAGGGCCATCCCCAATGCCTCTCGCGCGAGGACTTCTGTGCAGATCCGTCCAGAAGGAAGCCCATATCAGGGGATCGACTGCGTCCGAGTCGAAGAACAGATCCCGACAGTAATAAATATAAATACAGTATTTCACTATTTTGGGTTTGATTAGGATTTAGTTAGCTAGTAATAGGCTTCTTCTACTTGTGCGGCTACTACCAGATGGTTATAAAGGCCTGAAAAGGAGTAAAAATAAATAAATTATCTCTAGCTCTGTTGGCACTCGGCTTGTACGGTAACAGGCTCGGTTTGGCATTTGCTCTTTAGTGTAATTCCAAATATCGCTTGTGTGGTCCAAGGGCTTGTTCAGGATGACTTCGTCCCGTCCGTAAAGGATTGTTACTTTGGAACCCAGAAGTTCCAAAATTTGCTGACAAATCTGCATGGTCAATATGAACACAGAAATTTTAATATTAATTAAATTATGCTTTATTACTAGAGAAAACGATACATCTAATTTGTATTCCTTTCCACTTGCCTTGCAGGGGCATCCTGATGATAGAAAGCCTCTCAAAATAAGGTTGCAGTTCGTTTTTCGCAAATTGTAGATTAGGCGAACGTTCGCATGGTTATGCATGGTATATGAAAAATTATTTAGATAATTTTAGTGTGATGTAGATAAGCATCTGAACTTTTGTCAGCCTTGAGAATGAATAAATAGCTGAATGAAATTATTCTATTAATCATTTAAAAGACTTAATGTCTCAAAGATTATGTTTGATGCATCATCGGATAATCCTGAATGGTAACATAAATTGCTTGCAAGATAGATTATCACTTAATAAATTATCAGTAATAACAAACAGTTTATCAGGCATATAACATCAAAATTTTAAAATAGTTCTAAATTAAATTTATTAAAAAAATTTATATATTATTATATTTATTTTAAAAATTATATTTATAAATAAAAATATGTTTTAAAAAAATATATTTATAATGATATTCGAAACTATCGGTGAGGATGCCAGAGGCACTGATAAAAAAAAAAAAGTTCTGCGGCATCGGAAGACGATCATGGGGCCGCTTGGCGGTGGAGATCTATGATTCGACTCGGTGGAAGAGGATGTGAGTTGAGTCGTTTGACATAGAGTTTACAGCGAGATGGATAGAGAAGGAACAAGTAGAGAGCGATATTACTATTACGAGATAGATTGTCATTCAAAATATGTATTAAATATATTTATTTGATGGGCTATCAGTAATATAAAAAGATTATTAGC
This sequence comes from Calamus simplicifolius, assembly GCA_900491605.1. Taxonomy (NCBI): domain Eukaryota; kingdom Viridiplantae; phylum Streptophyta; class Magnoliopsida; order Arecales; family Arecaceae; genus Calamus; species Calamus simplicifolius. Next base: position 803,121 of record UESW01004001.1, read on the forward strand.
TACCAAACATAACCAAAATATAATATATAGGTTTTACTAGAACTACATTCGATCCATTCAACAGACAATTTAATAAGCGAAACTATGGTATGCTATGTTGCCTGCAATTTTCTTAGTGTTTTTTTTTTTTTCCTTTTCTATCATTTGATGCTTACATGAAAAGTAAGATAAAAAAAAAATGATGAAACTGAATGCCACACAGCTATGATATCGCACCTAAGTTTCATCATACCCAACAAGCCATCTTTATGTAAGCGACTCTTCTTATGTTATTTATTCACTCTTCTTGGGTATTTGACCATCTCCGCATCCTCGAACTGGCACCCGAGCCCCACTACTCTCACTCTATTTGGACCACCCGCCCCGCCACTGTACCAGTGACAGGGTGTGAAACATCCATGCTGGAGATGGTAGGTGATAAATAATCTGGCATAGTTCAATCATAATCTCTGCTTTAAGACATGCACAACAATAGACTAGGCTTGTTTTCTAAGTTCTTAAACATATGAACACAATGCATAATGGCAATGAGTGCACTCCATGGGAGAAGCCACATCCCAAAATTATAATCGCACAACAATCGTCAGGGCGCCGGAAGTAATTTTTCATTCCACCTGCAATGATGTCATGTCCTTGGCGCTAGCCAAAATCTAGACAAAGGCATTGATGCGCGCTCTCCCGCAATCAAACGCCACCACCGCCACCGGGCGCTGAGAGGAGCCACCGAAGGTTTTAATGCGCACCATCCCGCAAAAGTCTACTGCTCCCAAACGCTCGTTCCCTGCCCGTGAAATGATACGACGAATCCACTCCCTTCCCCAAAAGTGGATGCTTATCCCGCTCCATGATAAACCCAAAATACCCCTCCCCTTGAAGCGTCGTCGAGCGGCTCCGACCGCAGCGACCCCCTCCCATCGAGAAGCCCGTCTTAGTAATTTCCGGTACTGCCACCGCTTGTTGCTCTAAAAAGCCGCACCTTCGCCCGCCTTGCTTCCCCGAAAAAAAATCCAGCCCGATCCGACCGAAGTCTCGCCTTCCCCGGTAAGAACGGGAGAGAGAGGGACGCAAGCCACTACCACCGCCGCCGCCGCCGCCGCCGCCGCTGTGCGAGAGCGAGGGGGAGATCGCTGTTGAACCCGACTCTTTGTTTCCTTCCTTCTTGGTCTTCTTAACTAAGATTCAAGAAGAAGAGAGATGGCGGGTTACAGAGCGGAGGACGACTACGACTATCTGTTCAAGGTGGTGCTGATCGGGGACTCGGGAGTAGGGAAGTCGAATCTGCTGTCGAGGTTCACCAGGAACGAGTTCAGCCTCGAGTCCAAATCCACCATCGGCGTCGAGTTTGCTACCCGTAGCCTCAACGTCGACGGCAAGGTCATCAAGGCCCAGATTTGGGACACAGCTGGCCAAGAAAGGTATCTTTTCTTTTCTTTTGCTTCGTCTTAAAGAAAATTCCCTGCTTCGCTCTCTAGTATTAGGGCAAGGGTTTGAGTGAGCGAGAAGAGTCTGGATCTACTGATGGTAGCTTACTATTAGCGAGGGTTTCTTCCTTGGAACATCTATTAACGTGCTTCGTTGTAGTGATTTACTGGTGGCGCTCTCTTTGGCTTCTTTCGTGATCTGCTTGTTTCTTGTGTTAGATTCTGCTCTGTGCTATAAGATCTCAGTCTTGGATAGTGGTCCTTTGGGATCGTGAAGAGTTAGAAAGGGAGAGAAACGTGGTTCGTTGGTATATCGGCGAGATCCTACATACGTCTCACTGCTTTCTCGTGTGTATGTTTTTTTTTTTTTTTGATCCCGTGGTAGATTGCTGAGAGAATCATGATGTCTGGAGGGGTCTGTGGCAGTAAATCAATTGCATGTCGATGCCATTTGCGACCGGGTAAGATGGAATTAGAAACATTGAATAAAAGACATCATGCTGTTGATGAAAATTGAAATCAAAAGTGAGGAAAAATGAGACGGAGCGACGCTTTTCCTAGATCTGGAGCTGGAAACACCAAATAAGACTTGCTCGACACTCTAAAGAATGCCTAATGGATATGGATGGTCAGAACATTTGTGACCGCATTTCTTTGTTTGGCATGATGGAAACAATTCCCTTATTTGAATGGTGGATCAGCATGGCTGTTTGGGAGAAGTCCCTCTAAGGAGTCTATCTGTCCTAGGTAAAAGGAACGCATCTGTTGACTTGTTACTGTAACTCTTTACCATGGTGCTTCTTCAATTCCTCGTTGATCCACACTTCTTCTTTTCCGGCATCATCCTACTGTAGAACTTGATGAAGTTTAAAGAGTGGATTTTGTAGGGAAAAATATTCATCAAAGTTGTGACCACCTGCTGATGTTAATCTGTAGTGGCAATAATATATTCATCAAAATGATTATTTTTAAATTTCAACAAATACTAGAAGATTTCTCTGGTGGGAAATACTAGCAGATTTAAGTACTTGCCTAGGTTTATTTGAGATCAGAGACTTAATGATTATAAGATCTCCTCCAATATGGTGTTAGTGATAGAATTCTTGCAAGTGGCAAGAGATGAGAAGTTAGTGTCCATTGAGGATCAATGTCTGCGGTGCATTGCTTATGGAAGCATATCTAGTGGTTCCACAAGTATTGAGTTCTAGCTCATTCTCTTTACATTCCACAAGTTTTGATTTGTTTAATGGTGATATGCTGAAAATCTGTGGCAGCTTAGTTGTAAGTGCATTTAAGTTACCTAAGCAAGGTCAGAATCAGTTTTTTGGATGGTGGGGGTCTCTTTTTAAATTTTTTCTGGGATCAATATTGGACCGGTCTTCTCATATAGATGCCAATGGTAATAAAAACACACAGTGAAGGTTGCTACTATAAACATGATAGGTAGAGTCCATGTTGATCAATTAATGAAAGCTTGGGTTGTCTACCCTAAGAAGTGGCGAGGAAATTCCTATTCATGACAACTTGTTCAATATGTTCGTAGATTCTTGGAACAAATGTCCATGCCAGAAATCAATTCTTGTAACTGAAGCCCATATCAAACCAGAATTATACCATCCATCAGGATCCAATTTGGTCATATCAACCTGCTTTAGTCAGGTCCTAGTCTGACCCACAACAACATGATCAGACTTAAGCTTGGACCAACTCAACGGTGATCCATGCTCCCACTACCACTATCTCCCTGCCCCAAATAAATAATAAAGAAATCAGTATCTAAGGGATTTGGGATTACATATGGAGATAAACTGAAAGGAGCATAGGAGATGATGTATTCCATCATTGGCAAGACACGGGTCAAAGATTTTGGTTTTGGCCTTATGGGGAAGGATTGAGGTGTTATTATCATTTAGGATTTGATCCAAGTCCTTTACCAGTTAGAGATCACTCTTGCATGGAAGCCAGCTTAGAGAAAAGGAACAAGTCTCTTATTCGCACCTGCAAAGAGCGTACTTGCTAAATTAGGTTCCTCTTCTTCATGTTGAAGGGAAATGAAAAAGAAAAAGTTTGGATGCTATTCCAGCCAATAAGTTACTTGTTGTTGCTAATATTGCACCTGAGTTTGGTGGTTTCATGTTGTTATGTTTTTTCAGACTTGTTCAAGGTTTTAAGTCTCATGAGATGGGCTGATTTCAATATAAAGAGATGGGCTAGCTTTAGTTTTTTCATGGAACAGAATGTGTTTTGTCTTATCCTGTCCTAACACTTACTTGAATGTGTCAATCAGGATGTTGGGATGATGGTAAGACAGTCATATCTTGGAATTTGGTATGGCACCCCTCCTGGCATTCCATAGGACATTCTATTGGGATTTGAAATAATGGGCTTCCGTAGAGAGAGAGAGAGAGAGAGAGAGAGAGAGAGAGAGAGAGAGAGAGAGAGAGAGAATAAATGCATATATAAAATAATAAGTATGCTTTGTTGATCCCTGCTTTTGTATGATGATATATGACATGATAAATGGGTCAGCCTTTGGTTAGGTGGGATGACTTGGACTGACCTGACATCTGTTTTGGCCTAATATATCTAACCAGATCAGTTTACTGCTCTTAGTCTTTGTGTCATCTAACTCATGCAACTGAGTCAGTGTCATGGGCTTTTGGTCTGGTCCCATGTTATTTGCTTACAGAGCCTGTGTCATCTCAGTAAGGTCTCAAACTGATATGCATCCCAAATGGAGTGCAATATACCCTAAACTCTTTTTTTCTTTTAATGTTTAGGGATGCTGACAATGTGGCTCCTGCCAAATCCATTCTTTAGATAGCAATGTTTAATATTATTAAATTAGATGATTGTCATTGATTTTGTTATGATGAGATTGGGCATCAAGCAGACTCTGATAGCTTAACTCTCTCTCTCTCTCTCTCTCTCTCTCTCTGTGTGTGTGTGTGTGTGTGTGTAATTATTGCACTGTTTCAATATGGGAAACATGAAATTCATATAATGCTTGTCTTTGCCAAAATGAGTTTTATTCACTTTTTTTCAAGCTAAGCCTGTCTACATTGTCTAAAAACCTCATGGATTCTGTTGTGGAGAGTACTGCCAATTCTGCATTAAACAACTCATGAAATTAGCCAATTTCATGGTTGGGCATCGGCTTTGCTTTCTCTCTTTTTTTTTTTTTTTTTTAATTTCATGCTTTACCTTCTGTCTGCGACTATGAGCTCCCCTTCATTTACGTGCTTCCCCTTCAGTAGTATGGAGACACTAAATATTCTCTGCTATCATCTCTCTCTCTCTCTCTCTCTCTCTCTCTCCTTTGCTTTAAAATTTCTTCTGTTCCATCATGTTCTTTCATTTTATCATCAAGGTTAATTGCTGTAAGCATTTTCCCACCTTGATGCTAGTCTTCTTGTCTTTTACTTTACTATTGTACTTGTTGACATTGAACATTTGATGTTCCATGTCATTATGTTATCTGATCAGTTTATAATATTTTTTCCCTGTTGCATTGTGTGTCCATGTATTTTGGTTCATCTTTATGGGATACATATGATTTAACAGCATATCTCCCCAGCACAGAGCTGATTGATTTCTCTGCATAATATTGTTTAAATGGGGTTTTTTCAATAACATGCAAAAGAAAAATTTCCTGGTTCTTCTGCTCTGAAATATTTACACTAAAATATATTACAATGTTATGGTACCTGGACTGCATGGCTTCTCTCGATGCACCAGGTTCTGATGTTGGCTTGGCACTGCATTGAGGTGTGCTTGTTATTAAGCTTGTAACACCCTTTTCAACCTTCCAGGGTGCTTGAATATATTTTAAATTGCATCTTGTGCATGAATATATCTTAGTTGGCATCTTCAGTAACATTATGGTAATATGGTTTATAATATATTATTAACTTCGTGCTCATGTTTGGGACATTTAGAAGTTTCGTTATGCCACTTTTCTTTGTCACAGGCCTTTTGCATCAGCCTCCCTCCTCATCTACACCTCTCTATTTTGTTGTGGTGAAGCTACTTTTTGAGTTTGTTAAGTTAAAAAAGGAAAATGTGCGTGCGAATCCTTTATTTTAACATGCCTGATTACCATGCTTTCAGACAGCAATGCTTCTGGATTTATTTCATTTCCCCTAAAAATAGTATTTTGTTTTAGAAACTTCTTGAGATACACAAAGTTTCTTCTGACAGAAACTTCTTAGGAATATTTACCATTTCTTTATATAAATAACTTGAAAGTGTGCTCTTTCTGCAAATGAATAATCTAAATCAATCCTGCAGATTTAATATTTGTTCTCACCCATATTTGCCAAGTTTAAGCTTCGCAAATGCTTATTATTTATGGCATTACATTCAATATCTGTATTTTTAATTGAAGACCTAACATAATTATAGTGGCTGTTTTGGCCGCAATTTTTCTAGCTGTTTCACCCATCCTTGTAAATAAACAAGACTGTAGAAGAGGCCCATTCTGTTTGTGCTATTTGTCAAGTGCAAGTTGCAAGCAGCATGCTCTCTCTCTCTCACACACATGCACGCTAGCTAGCTAGCTATTGTGAATTATGTGTTTATCTTAGTTGAATTGGTATAGCTAGCTAGCTAGCTATTGTGAAGTACTTGTTTATCTTAGTTGAATTGGTATATAATTATTGCATTGTTTCAATATGGGAAACATGAAAATCATATAATATTTTTAATATTTACCTTACATAGTTTTATCCTCTTTTTATTAAAGCTAAGCTTCTGTACATGTTTAAAAACCTCATGGATTTTCAGTGGAGAGTACCGCCAGTTCGCCATTGAACAACCCATGATATTAGCCCATTTCTGGTCATACATTGCCTTTGCTTTCCCATTACTTTTTCCAAAAAAATTCATGCTTTACCTTCTGTGTGCTGACCATGAAGTCCCATTCATTTACATGCTTTACCTCTTCACTAGTGTGGAGATACTAAATAGTCTCTGCTATCTTTCTCTCTCTTTTATTCCTTGCTAAAATTTCTTTTGTTCCATCATATTCTTGTGTTTTATCATCACGGTTAGCTGTTGTAAGTTGTCCCACCTTAATGCTAGTTTTCTTGTCTTTTGCTTTACTATTGTACTTATATTGACATTGAATATTCGATGTTCCATGCCATTATATTATCTGATCAGTTTATAATAATTTTTTTCCCTGTTGCATTGCGTGTCCCTGTATTTTAGTTAATCTTTATGGGCAACATATGATTTAACAGCATATTACCCCGGCACAGAGCTGATTGATTTCTCTTTGATAATATTTTTAAATGAGATTCTTTCAAAAACAATCACAAGAATAATTTCCTCGTTCTTCTGCTCTCAAATATTACACTAAAAAACGTTACAAAGTTATGGAATCTGGACTGCACGACTGCTTTGATGCACAGATTCTGATGTTGGCCCAGCATGGCATTGACGTATGCTTGTTATTAGGCCTTGTAAACACCCTTTTTCAACTATGCAAGGTGCTGCTTGAATATATTTTAAATTGCATCTTCTGCATGAATATATCTTAGTTTGCATCTTCAGTAACATTATGGTTTGTGATATAGTATTAACTTTGTATTTGTGTTTGTGACATTTAGAAGTTATGTTATACCGCCTTTCTTTGTAATAGGCCTATTACATTGGCCTCCATCCTTATCTACACCTGTCTATTTGTTGGGGTGAATTGGGACTTTAGGAAAAAAGTGCCTTGTGAATCCTTTGTCTTTGCAATACACTAATGAATGAATGAACTAGTTCTGTAGGGTCGGGAGAGACTTCATATTCTAGCTTGCCTGATGCTTACAGACAGCAATGCTTCTGGATTTTATTTCATTTCCCCTAAAAATAGTATTTTGTTTTAGAAACTTCTTGAGATACACTAAGTTTCTTCTGGTAGAAACTTCTTAGGAATATTTATCACTTCTATATATAAATAACTTGAAGGTGTGCCTTTTTCTGAAAATGAATAATCTAAATCAATCCTGCAGATTTAATATACGTTCTCACCTGTTTTTGGCCGACTTTAAGCTTCAGAAATGTGCTCGTTATTTATAACATTACATTCAGTATCTGTGTATTTAATTGAAGAACTAAAAAATTATACTGGCCACTTTGGTTGCAATTTTTCTGGTTGTTTCACCCATCTTGTAAATAACAAGACTGTAGAAGAGGCCCATTCTTTGTTGTGCTATTTGTCAAGTGTAAGTTGCTTGCAACATGCTTTCCTGTAGTATTACTTTCACAGGAAGAGTAACTCATCAGCTCTCTCTCTCTCTCTCTCTCTCTCTCTCTCTCTCTCTACATAAACACACGTCTGCACACATGCACATGTGTGCTTGCACACGTATCCCTCCTGTCCATGTTCCAACTATAGACGTCCTCCTATTGGTCATCTGAGCCAATGGAAAATTATCATCCAGCTAGCCAAAGCCAATCCTGTACAGAGCCTTTAAACTGTAAATCTAACTTGACTTGTATCGTTATCCCAGATCTACCTCCAAGTTTACCCTTATTTCTCACAATGCTAAATTTAGTCATCAAGGCTTGCATAGATATCAAAAGAAGATTATCAGGTATGGTACCCACTGGTTGCTCTAAACCTCATTAAATATCTACAGCTTTTGCATTCTTCTCAAATATGAGGTACCAACATATGATCCTCACCATTGATTGACAATAAAATAAAATTCCAAACTATAAAAACTCCATGTTTGCATGCCCCATCTTCAAAAATTCCTTGACATAATATTATTGAGACAACCAGAAGACCACCAATTTTAACGAATCCATCAACTGGGTGTTGCTATGATCACTGGTCCACTGCTACGATCTTGGATTATACTGGCCCGCTTGGGTGAATGATGCCTTAGCTAATAGCATAGTAGATTTTAATTAACCTAAAATCAGTAATGCAACATCCATTTTAGTCAGAAAAACAGATAATCTATCATATCAGTTCTTCTAATGAATTTATTTGGATAGGATATAACCCATTTTAGTTTTTCTGACTTGATGCATCTATCCCCATGGCAGCTTTTTGACACCCAATGGCAAACTTTCACTTATTCTCTTTGCACCAAATCAATAGGGAGGAACTTAAAAACATTCAAACTAAATATCAGCAACCTTTTCTACTTCCCTTATTTTGTATTTTCCTGAACATGCTGTCCTATAATTCTTCAATTCTCAACGGGACCAAATTGTTAGAGGACTAACTTTTCTACTCCCTTCATTTTGTAAGGCAGCTTCGTGAACCTTAGCACACTGTCCTACAATTCTGTGAGGCTCTCGAGACCAAATTGTAAGAGGACGTTCCCATTCTCTTGTCCATGAATTGTGACCCTATGCTCTTATAAACAATCTATATCCTTCCAGTCTCGTATCTATCAATCCCATCTTTTCACAAGAAAGACAATCCTTTCGTCACCCCTTCTTCCAATCAGATTGATGGGCATCCAAAGCTCTGATTACCAATTTCTTCCTAAAGAGGTCATTGCTTGTTTCTTAAATTTCAACCATCGAGTTGCTTAAAAAAATGACTAGATCTCCCTAAACCTCTCTCTATTCACTCTAAACAATTGTTCCCTCTCCAGATTCTAATTCTCAATTCCTTAAATATCTTTCCATTATTTGCTGTTATAATGAAGCCATGGAAAAAATTATTTACTGAACAATCTATAACTCTCTTTTCTTCCATAATTAATCTTAGTGAAAGATAAGGAAACTTATAACAGAAAACCACCTTACTTCATTGCCGTTATGCTAATAATTATACCTAAAAGAATAACGTCTGTGAATGCTTTCAGGTGTATTAGCTCCCCACAAATATCAAGTACCAATACAATTTCATTTTAGGCCTAATTTGTGCATCGTTTTTCTCTGACCAAGCTACTCTATGACCAGCTTGACTCACATTTAAGTGCAGGTATCGTGCCATCACTAGTGCATACTACCGAGGAGCTGTAGGTGCATTGCTCGTCTATGATGTTACTCGTCATGCGACATTTGAGAATGCTGAGCGTTGGTTGCGGGAGTTGAGAGACCATACAGATCCAAATATAGTTGTTATGCTCGTTGGAAACAAGTCTGATCTTCGTCATCTTGTAGCTGTTTCAACTGAAGATGGGAAAGCTTTTGCAGAGAGGGAGTCACTCTATTTCATGGAGACATCTGCACTAGAAGCAACAAATGTGGAAAATGCCTTTGCTGAGGTCTTGACTCAGATCTATCGGATTGTAAGCAAGAAAGCAGTTGAGGCAGGTGACGATTCTGCTTCTGCGTCCCCAGTAAGGGAGAGAAAATTAATGTTAAGGATGATGTTTCTGCACTTAAGAGAGTTGGCTGCTGTTCTGCTTGAGTTACAATTGACATTTTCCAAGGTAAGGGCCGATTTCAGATGAATCGTATGATTTGCTGTAATAGATTTCTTTTTCTCCTCTGGAGTCAAGACATTGTTTGTCGCTGAAGGATTTGATTAATTTCTGTTTCATCACATATGTCATTCTAGAAGAGGAGAGGTTGATTAGGTTTGGCTTCTACCAGATTTGTTATATTCATGGCCAAGTTTATTAGAAAGTTGTTATTTAGAGATGTAGATTTACATTTCCATGCTTAAATTGTACCAATTGTGCACAAATTCTAAGTGAATTCAAAGGTTCAAATTATCGACAATATATAGCAGCACTGAAAAACCGCTAGTTCTACGGGATGGTAGTCCATACTTTTTATTTCTTTTTGTAGGTTAAACACCTGACCTTTTATCTGGAGAGGTAAATTATGGAAAACCATTTTGATGTTTGAGATATGAATGTGTCCATGCAGATGAATCCCTGTCTGATCCAGTTTGATTATTTATTATCTGCTTCGTCCAATGAAGCAAGCTTGGTCCACTGTTTGGTAGTTCAGCCATGATGGATGAAAAATATAAAAAGCACGCAGGTTGTTTGAGTATTGACTGAAGTGGTCCGCTGGCCGGTCCAGTCTTCAGTTAGTGCAGCAGTGTTTGGGTCACCGGAAGTATGTCTTACGGTGTTCAAGATCTATTTCTATTGGAAGTCCAGTACCGAACTGCGTGCAAACTAACTGCAAGTTTGAGTTTTAGCAACTGAGCTTTCATTAGGATCCCCTGTTTGCAAGCCCCTTTTCTTGTCATTCGTGGAAATGGTGCAGAGAAGCGAGGTCTTTATATGGTCAGCTTGAGTAGCCTTTCTGGATTTTAGCATGATTATTTACTATTTCAACTCTAGGGATCAGATTCGTAATCGCAAGTAGGCCACCTGTGACTTCACACTTTGTGCATAATCGGGCAGGCAAGGAGCCGTCTGCTGTGGCATGGGAAGTTGCTGTCAAGAAACAGCTAAAACCGGTTCGATTTGTTGTGCCTGAAGCCTCGCACGGTTCCTGTTAATAATGTCGGATTTCTAGCAACCAAGTGGTACAAAATCGTCAGCCACGATCGTAGGAACGGAAGAGTGAGAGGGGTGGAGTGGAGCGGGGAGGGAAGGACAAGAGAGAGGAGTCGTTGTCGTTGGGAAAGAGGAAAGGAAAAAATAAAGATAATATAGAGTTGAAATTTAGAAAATGTTCTCCTTTCCCTCTTTACCTTGCAATTTGGGAAAATACATTTAGATTTTTGAGAGGACGAAGGAAAATTAGTAACCCAGTTTCTCTCTCCCTCATTTTTTCACCTCTTTTCCAACCAAAAGACATTGTTGCCCCCCTTCTCTCTTCATTTCGTTCCCCTCTATCCAAAAACAGGCTAACGGTGCTTATAATCTGGATGCGTACTTCTCCCTCTCCCTCTCTCTCTCTCTCTCTCTGTATTTTTTTTTTCCTCTTCCTTTCTTCCTTCAACAACCCTTCGCCTCCCTCCTCTCGCCCTCCCTTCATTCCTCTCCATAGATTCCAACAGACCCTTGGTGGCTTTTGATGTTATTCTAAAAATTGGAACGCGGGACACCTGCCATATTCAAAATGTAGGCGTCACTCAACTGTAAAAAAATCCAATTTTCCAGTATCAATCCATCCTGAGAAGGCCACGTCACAACGCCTACGTACGTTGCTTGTAGACAATTTTGAATTGGGAGGATCTGATAATATTTATCTACTAGCATAATTGGATGAATGACAACAGCCTGTACCATACAATTTAGACATGCAAAACATGTTTAGATAATATAAATAACAGTGTACCCTAGGCGTAGCATTTGATGCCATAAATCCAAAAATTCTTCCACCATGAAATGAGAGCTTTTGCATAGAAATCAAAGTTAATCCTTGTTCCCGCCAAGTCATATTTTTCTAATGCCAAAAAATAAAGATTATCCTTTTCAAAAAAGTTTTTGTAAAAAAATTTTTAAAGACCAATTGTACCGATAGAGATCCTCCGACGTAAGTAAGCGACTTTAGAATAGTGAAAAAAATAGAACTAATAAAAGTGGCTAAAGAACTTGAGTTCAGATCCCTTCTTTCATTGTAAGTATAGATTCTTGTACCTGTCTAAAGATCCCCTTTTCTGCTCTTGAAAGATGGCTAATTCCGAGGCGTTGTTGTTCGATAGTGGGCAGATGGCCAGATTGACAGAGACAGATCGCAACTGACACTAAGTATGTGAGAGGTATCTTGCCCCGTCAGTCACCTGACAGGCATGGCACCACAGATGGCAGATGGACTTAGTCGTATCAGACAGGCGCCACTATAGATAGTGGGCATGCGAAATCGCAAATAGTTAGTGGACCACGTGGCAGTCGCAGATGGTTGGTGTGTCACGTATTAATGTCAGACGGTTCATGTAGTAGAGACCTGAAGTTCGAGATTGAGAGGATTTGAGATCCGAGACCAAGAAGACGTAAGGTTTGAGGCCGAGGGGACTTAGATTCGAGATGAAAGGAACTCGGGATTCGAGGCCGAAGAGACATGAGGTTCGAGGCCGAGAAGACTCGAGGCCCAAGGCCAAGAGAATATGAGGTCCGAGGCCAAGGTCAAGGGGGTCTCAAGATTCGAAACTAAGGTTCCGTTAATTGCTCTTTTCGTCAACTCCAACGAGGCTGGATCAGCCACGTCAATCCTCTTTCTTCATCCGCTAGAGTTCAAAAGATGCCCCATGGATAATTAGTTTGTCCGCCTACGGAAGCACTGATTTTGATGAGTGCAAATCTCGTTCTTGCATTAAAAGAGAGGGAGTAATTCAGTTAGCGGGCATAATCCATGACTTGTTAAGAGATGATAAATTAGCTGACGACTGTGACCCAATTATTGCATGCGCGCTGTCGCTTGCGTGATCAAATAAAGTACAGAGCATGTGAATGGAAAAAACGGATGCTGCTGATGACGAATGGGTCGGCCACCGCCACAAACTACAAGAAGATTAAGCCGAGCCAAACGCCCGCACAGCAAAGCAAACGCCTTCAACTCCATCACCATTTCTCAGCAACGACTTGGTCTTTCTCTCTCTCCATGATATTTTTAGCCTAAAGAAAAAATTTCTAAGAAAAATCAAGAAAATTTATGTAGTCGTACGAGTGCTCGGCATGATGCACTCGTCGCAAGAGCATAAAATTTAGCAGGTTTCCTCGTTTCAGATGACTTTTATTCAAAGAGAAACGGGAAGAAGGAACGGAGAAACAAAGGCAAGGCTTTTTTTTTTTTTTTAAGTTGGTTTTTCTTACAATAAATTTAGAAGCTTCTGAACTCGACAAGAGGAAAACTTTATTTTTCCTTCTTTTTGCGTAAACCAGTTTTATTTTTCTAGTTTTATTTCCTCCATTCGAATCTATATTTTTTCTCATATCAATTTACATGATTCTCGTGGGAATACATAATGGATAGATCTCGATCATTAATTCTTTGTTCTTTTTATCCATTTAATCGATCAATTGCGTTAGATGACAATAAGAGAGTACGTACGTGTACAAGATCGTCATCAGGATTGATTGCTGGCGGATGTGGACTTCGAAATCAAGATCACACGGTTGACGAAGAGTTTGCTGCAGCAAATCATTGCCATCGACTGCGAGGAGGCGCGCACAGCAGTCTCAAGAAGGGACTCCATAATGGAAGCCTGAGTACATGCAAGTCAATTAAGTGGCTCTTCCCAACAATTGGACAGTTCCAATCATCCCTCATAGAGTTCACGTTAAATAGCAAAGGAGAAGTTGGAGAGGAGAGTTGGAAGATGGTCACAAGAATGATAACAACGGCGACAGCATCATCGGTTGGATCCAAAACGTCTAATTCTCCGGCGAGATCGAGCAACCCGCCAGGCGGTGGAGGAGAAGAAGGCGATGATGGTGATGCCGTCGGTGAGTCGCTGGTGGCGAAGTCTAAGGTCGCTTGGGATATTTTATGTACAACCACACAAGGGAAGGAGAGAAACAGAAAAGAAAAGAAAAGAAATTATATCCACCAGTTTCCCAGCTTTTTTTTAAAACTAGAAAATTTTCACGTTTTATAGTTTGGCGAGTGCGTCAAACGGTGCACTCGTGCAAGTGGATAAACTTTACGGCGAGCAAATAAACAAGAAGACGTAATAACAACCTCCATAGAGGTACGATCACGAGACAAGTAAACAAGAAAATTTATCACATCGTGCGGCGCACGACGCGCTCTCGCCGACCTGACAGTAGGATGGATCGGGCAGCGCTGGATGGCGTCATCTTATCATCCGGTGCTCCCGCAGCATGGCGCCGCTGTTAACGTGCACCGCCGGCTCGCCTCCCTTCCCGTATGCCTCTTCACGAACACTCGCCGGAACACCTCCGAGCACTCCGGCAGCTCACCCAGGTCCGCAAAAAGGGAATCCTCCTCCCCTCCGCCGCCGTCGCCTGCCAACCTTTCGCACTCGTCGGCAAACATCGTCGCGACACCCGCAGTGGCGCCGTCGCTCCCGGCGCCACATATGGGGCCGTAGAGGAGGGCGTCATCGGCCTCCGGCGGAGAGGTGGAACCAACGTCGGAGAACCAGCAGAGTTCGCCGGGCGTTATGAGGGACGACGACTCGTCAGCGATCAAATCGGCGAATTTCTCGCCCGGATCAGCTGGACCGGAGGGGCCGGAGTCGGCCGCGGGCAGCTCCGGGGTTGGGTCTTCGACCGGCGGGAGCTGGGAACTTTGGTGGCGGTGGTTTTTTGGGAGGGGCCTGGAGTGGTTGTGCTCCCCGGCGTACGTTATCACCAGCATGGCGGGGTCCGCGCGGCTCCTCTCCACTTGCTTTCTCGCCGGACACCCCTTGTGGCTGCTGCACCTATAGTAGCCCCTGCAAGCGAGAAGAGAGAAGAGGAATTACGTTATAGTGGGATCTGGCCGTGTCCGGTAAAAGTCCACCGGCGGCGGTTGATGGAAGGGGAGGTGATTGGGAACCTGGGGTAGGGAGATCCCTTGATCGGCTTCTGGCCGTACTTCCGCCAGGCCCAGGAATCGGACGGCGGAGCAGCTCCTTCGCCACTGGCTACGGACACCACTCGTTTCTGGGCCGACCGCCGGCTATCAAAATTATGATAAAAATAATTGGGAATTACTTTATATAAAGCTAAAAAATTTGTTTAGAAGTGTTGTAGGGCTGGGGAAAGAGGGAGATCGCGCCGGCGGAACAGCGGACCAAGCGAGACCAACCTTGCCTTGGAGGAAGGAGAGGAGGGGAGGCGGATGGAGCTCTTGAGGTCAGTGGCGGAGGGCGGACAGATACCGTTCGATTCGGGGTCGATGCAAGGATCTTCGGCATCGCTGCTGCTGGCACGGCCGCCCATGACGTAAACGAAACAAGGAGAATAAACGCGGAGGAGGTGAAAGAGAAGCCGAGAGAGGAGTACTGGGGAGCGGAGACGGCGCTGGGTTACAAAGAAAGAGAGAGTTAGGTTTTTGTCCAAACAAACATATAAATAAATAAATAAATAAATAAGGTTAGGTTGCCGGGCAACGACGGACCGGCACTGCCCCTGTTTTTTTAAAGGGGAAGAGAGAGAAAGAGAGGACGTGCGAGCGCGTAACCCAAGCGGAATACTGGAAGAAGTAACGGGAGTGGCATAAATTAAATAATTAATCGAAACATCATGCCCAAACAAAACGGGGGTTTCAAGGGAAAAAAAAATGAAATGGATATTTTATTATGTTACTAAGCGGACAGCATATTTAATTCTCCTTCGTTGATTCGGCGGAATAATGAATTTATTTTCTATTTTGGTTAGAATGTATTTTTCATCATCAAACCCTCCATTTAAAATTCATTTTGACCCTCCGAACTCTAAACTGCTATGGTTCGGCCGAAAAGTTCGGATGGTGGTGGTGATGTTCGAGGCCGCGTTCATGACTTGCCCCGGCCGGCCGTGGCGGGACCCAACGGATCGAAGTCTCTGAGCTTGTCGCTCTCTGCCAAGCTCTCCCACCGCCGGTTCGGACGGGTTGGCGCCAAGCCAGGCCCCAGGAATTTGACCTTCGAGGCTTACCCCCTGCGGTAAATTTAGTCTGAGAGCTTTTAGATTACCAAACTCTCCCACGAGCTGGTGCGTCGTGTTATCTACGGCTGAACTCAGGCATTCATTTCCTGATATAAATGAAAAACTTCGGCTACTGCTTTTGCTTCAGTACTTTAATTTTACTGTAAGGCCTCTGATAAGAAGGTTAACATAAATAAATTCATGATCAATTTCAGTCCAAGAATCAATTCTTCTACGAGGGATTTTATTATGCACATATTGGGTATTGATCATCAGGCTGATCACTTATCTTATTTGGGTATTCCTATAACGGAAAGGAGGCCACGGATCTTTGATTTCCATGGTTTGGAGCACCGTATTCGTGATAGATTGGATGGATGGCAGGTCAATAGATTATCTATGATGGCTAGGATCACTCTTATCTGATCAGTGCTCACTGCTCTCCCTCTCTACATCCTTTCTAACGCAGCCATTCCGGTGACATGTTTGAGGAGGATGGAGAGGTGGTTTAGAGATTTCCTCTGGGGTTCTACGCAGGATAGCCGGAGGCTCCACTTGGTGGCTTGGGATTCTGTGTGTATGCCGATCTCGGAAGGGGGGCTTGGGATACAGTCCCTTATAGTGAGAAGGGAGGCATTGATTGCTAGGCACGCTACGAGATTCTTGCTAGATCCTGATTGTCTATGGAGCTTGTTTATGCATGCTAAATATGGTGACTGGACCACCCGTACTCCATCTCAGTCCGTCCGTGGTTACTCTTTTTTCTGGAAGGAGGTGTATTGTCATGCGTCGGTTGTGCTTCCACATACTTCTTGGATGATCGGTGATGGAGCGTCAGTTGATGTCCTTCGGGATATGTGGTTGGCTGATGTTCCTTTGGCTCGATGGCCCACTTTTGTCAGTATGGACATCCCCAGTGGATTGAGAGTTTCTGACCTTATTGTTCAGAATCACAGGGCCTGGCATTCTTCTCTCATAACCACTTTGTTTGGTGCTGATCTGCATCAGCGCATTCTTTCTATTCCCCTCCTTTTGGATCACACTTCAGACACTAGACTATGAAGGTGATCCTGTTTGACCAGTGCTCCGATCAAGGACCTCATGGCGGACTTCAGGCCGCAGGCCAGCCGGACTATGGAGGCGTCTTGGATTTGGAGGCTTTCCATTTACCCGTGAGTTCGGCTTTTTATTTGGAAGGTGGCTTGGGTTTGCCTTCCTACTTGCTCCCTCCTCTCTAGGAGGGGCATGGAGATCCAGCCTACTTGCCCGTTATGTGGTGCTGAGGAAGAGACTATTGACCATGCCATTTTCACTTGCACTAGAGCGAGATTAGCTTGGCAGATCACGGGCCATTGTTCACGGAATGCGCACAGTGCCCTGTCTTGTACCTCCCTTCTGGCTTTTCTTCGGTAGGATACGAGGAGGGATACGGATCGGCCGAGTTCTATAGCTGCCTATTTGGCTTACCAGGTCTGGTTGTCTCGGAGCCGGCATATCTTTACTGTTGTGGTTGACCCTCCCCATCGGATTGTCAGGACAGCCATGTCCCTTTCTGCTGAGTACACTATCCATCAGTCTACCTTGGACTCTGACAACCCTAGCTTCTGGGATTCTCCTGCTGCCTCTGCAGCGCACCGGGGTATGGTCTACATCTCCTGGGAACCCCCCCACTAGGGATTGTCAAAGTCAATTTTGATGGTAGTGTTCAAGGACGCTTGGCAGGATCGACTTTTATTATCCGTGGTTCTGAAGGCTTGATGTTGGCGGCTGGTGGGTTTGGACTTCTTGATTTATCTGTGCCATCTGCGGAGTTGCACGCTGTGTGGGCAGGTATCTCTTATGCTATACGTAGCCTGGGCATTCGTAGGCTCATCATTGAGGGGGACTCCACTACGGTTGTTCGATGGCTCCAACAGGATCTGTGCGACCCACTTTCTACCAACCCTTTGCTTAGTGACATTCGGTTTATGTTTCGGCAGGTCGATTCTGTTCAGATTCGGCATATATACTGGAAAGCTAACTCTGCCGCCGATTGGGTAGCTGCCCGGATCGCCTATCATTATGGTCCTTGATTTTAGTTACCGGGTGACTCCTGCCCAGTGGTGCTCTCTCAAATCCTGTACTCTGATATATCGGACATGTCTTACCCTAGATTGATATGATTGCCCGTTTGTATTCAAAAAAAAAAAAAAAAAACTCCATCTTCATCTCTTTCATGTCTATGGCAATGTGTATTATTTTGATAATAAAACAAATATTAAACTTACTCCAAATGATTTATGGCAACATCCAAAGTACAATTAAAACTAATGCAAAGCATTCTAGTAAGAAGACTGAGCATGTTATTAATTGCTGTTGAGGCAAAAATATCAAACTCGTGCCTCAATTATAGTTAACATTTTTTTTCTTTTTCAAATTGGAAGATAGCATCTCCCCGGATTCTTTCGAAAACAAAAGATAAGTACATAAAAATAAGCTCTTTTTCTCTTTTCACCACCGTTATAGCCATTCATATAGACTGAATATTAATCTTCATACTTAACTAACAAACAAATTGTCTGAAAACATGGAGAAGTTACTGACTTTCCCATAATTTAATTATTATAAGAAAATATTTTACAAGATATAAGAGATTGGAGGAAAGAAAAGAAAGGATGAGGGGGAAGGAGAAATTTAGAGGGCAAAAGCTAGGAGTGACCGCTAAACTAAGAATATTCTGGCAAATAAATTGTCATCCAACCCACTTCCGACAGCAACGTACGTACGTCAAACCATATTTCGTGTATTATTATGGAACACAAGCTCGCTCAACATAAACAATAACAAATCACAATTAGTGATAGCCATTTATTCTTGATATATCATTAAGGTCAATTTCAGCGGCCTTCATATTTTAATCATGTTTTTCATCATATAAAGATGGATTGATATGAAATGATCGGGATCCTTGACATATTGCATGAATCTAAGGTTCAAGGCACGTGACCTTATGGCTGAAGTTTGACTAAACTGATCCTTGCTCTGATACCAATTGTAGAACCGTAAACAAGAAATATACCTTATTTCGGTGGCAGCGAAAGCAGCAGATCGTCAGTCGTCGGGGGCTACCAGAGTCCCCAGTGCATTCACACCCTAAGCTACAGTATCGGTGAGAAAGAGAAAAAAAAAGGCTCCATATCTTTGTTCTATTCTGTTCAGAAAATACCTCCGGTCTTCATATAGAATAGAAATTTAATAGCGGATAAGGCCAAGAAATACCAAGAGTTCTAGGCTTACGAAAAGTCTCATCTTCTGGGGACGCTGACCTAGCATCCAGGCCAACAATAAGAACGTCCAATAACCAAAGTGTTATATTCAAGTCAAAAAAAAGATTAAAAAGAAACAAAAAGAAGCCCAAAGTGTTGTCATGAAATAATTTTTAACCATTAAGCAAAGCGACCGGTTATCAAATTTACAAATCCTCATCCACTGTGTGGCACCGAGTTTTGATGTGAAAACTGAAAACCATTTCCGCATATATATTGAATCTCCAACCCTGAATCTCTGATGACTTGTTCCCAAATGGTAGTTAATTTTTAATCGCTAGTTAACTCTTACCTTGTCAAACCTCTTTTATTACATAAATTAGTAGAACTTTCTCTCTGCCTTCCGGATCCTCTTTTTGATACGTTGGGCCTTGCTTAAATCAAGCGCCCTGCCGGAAAAATCTCCGGTCCCTCTGTCATTCAGATTGGCAAAGTTGAGGTACTCAAAGAGATGATTTTCCCTGTGTTGATGCCATGTCCTTGGCCTAATGAATTTTTGGTTAGTAGATCGGAAGTGTTTGAAAGCTGCCTCATGCATCTAATACGTTTTAAAGTATTAAACATATAATAAATATTTCATCAATTCTTTATATTAGAATGTTTCAAAAGGATTGATTCAAATATCATAAGTCAACCTCACTTTCTTTTGGATCAAGATGACCCGATTATTTATCTTAATTTAAATATTCGAGTTGGCTTTTCATGATATGATAACATATAGCCCTAACAATAAGGAGTTGTAGGAGACATCGTAAGGCTTGAAATACAATTATTAGAAACACAGAGACAATAGAGAGTTATCATAAACTGATAGGGAGTTTTCCAATGGTTTCTAAAACTGCACAAAAATTATCAAAAGTACTAAACAATTATCATCTGCGGCTATGATTAGAGCATTATAAATATAGATGAAGAAAGCATATGAAAAATTTGAATTTCAAATCAAAATTAAATTTTTATTGATAAAACATATCCTTATATCTTAGAAGTGGTCAGTAATTTAGTAACATCTATGACTTATCCTCTTTAATCTATTCTCTCCAACGCCGTCTCTTGTACTCTACTTTTATGTCAAAATAAGAGCAAAAATCAAGTCAATTAAGTCATTTGATTGCACTAATTTTTTTTATATTTATTATTTTATAAGTAATAAAAATTCATTCAGAACATCTTAATCCTGACTCTATCATCCTTGCAACCAACATCCCATCTAAGTTTTTGACTTGTGCATTACCTAATTTGGCCAAGTAACAAACAATGAGTAAAATTTTTTTTTTCAAAAGTCGGGAGTACCCTCTGGCGTGTTTGTGGCGCTTGCTTTAAGATTCGTGCTCCGCACTCTTCTTCCCTGATTTCCTGCGTTTGTTGCTGCTGGTCTTCATCCGGCTTGTCTCTGGGATAGGCAAGTTCGTCCGCTCCGCCTCCGATGGGGCTTGATGTCCCGAAGGACTCCGAAATGTCTTGGAATCATGACCGCCCTGACCGGTTCAAGTGGGTATTGCCATCACCATCTTTGTTGGAGGTCGCATAGCTGGAGCACTTGTTTTCTTACATTATCCAATCTCCTGCGTAGTCCCTGAAGGAGGAGGTTAGTAGGTGGAGGAATCAGGCGATCATAGCTTGTAGCTTGGCTCGATGGATTCCGCCCAAGGTGCTGGTGCGTGAATTTCATCGTGCGGAGATCTCAAGGGAAATTGAAGCTATTGCCCTGGCGAACCGGCACTATATGTTTCGGTTCGTTGATGTTCATGCTCTGCCTCTTGTTCTCGGGAGACCATGGGTGGTGAATGGCCAACCTTTTGCTGTCGCTGAGTGGAAGCTGGAGTTCGTTCCGTTGGAGAGTTCCCTCTTCCATGCTTTTCTCTGGGTTCGTATGCCTCTGCTCCCTATTGAATTCTGGTCTGATGAGGTCCTCTCTTCGATTCTTGTGGTGGTAGGAAGTATCGGTTCGCTGATGAAGCTACAAAGAATTGGAAGCGGGGAAGCTACGCTTGAGCCTGTGCATGCATTGACCTGAGCAAGCCTCTCCAGCCAGGGGCTCGAATCAGAGGGATTGGTGCTCCATGTTGGCAACAGTTCTCTTACGAGCACCTCGAAGGAATTTGCTGCTCCTGTGGCTCTTTGCACCTCTCTGGAGTTTGCGAGGTGGCGCCGGATTCCTCCTCTCCTTCGTCTGCTCTGCATTATGGTCCTTGGATGGCTGCGTTAAGGCGGAGAAAATCCTCTCCGGGTGTGCAGTCAGTCCCCTCAGTGCCCCCTGCTCCGGTAAGGCTGTTTCTGATGGTAATCTCAATACGACTTTAAGATATTTGCGGAAGCGAGATAAGGATCAAATCATATATCTTAGCGAAAACAAGATAATGATCAAATCACATATCTTAAAAATTGAGTTAGCACGATCTATACCCGTATTAATTTAATAACAAGAACAATAAGAAGATTAAGAATTTACCTTTCGTTCTTTACACCACTACCTTGGAATCACCAAATCCTTTTGATCATTACGGATCTTTCCAAACGTTCTCCAGATTATGATGAACACGAACGAGTGGACGTTCCTTTTAATTTGGGTTGAGATTACACAACTAGTTTAATTCACTTTGTGTTTTCAACTCATGAGATAAAGTGAAGTTGAAAGAGGAACTTTCAGTGGTTGATCATTGTTCTTCGATCTTCTTCTGTTTCTCGAATCTTATATTCTCAGAGAATAACAACTATCAACCTCTTTAATTAATTAATTAATTAATTAATATTTAAAGATCACTTACTTTAACGTATATCAATCCAACAACTAATTGTTGGTTAGATATATTTATCATGAGACGTTACGGAAGAGAGAAAGGCTCTCTCACGATCCCATATTTATTTCTCCAACAACTAAATAATTTCCAAATAGACTTTTATCGTGGAATATGCCTACGAGGTGTTTCTTAGCACACCGTATAATAGAAATTAATCCAATTAATTTCTATATGAAAAATAATTTAGAATTCTCAATTCCAAATTAATAACTCAACCCAACATATCATAAAGTTCACATAATTTAATGGAGCCGTCCAAGGAACTATGGACATTAATAATTCTAAGCTCCAATAATTTTGACATTCAATTAACACCTTAATTAAAATATCAAAATATTAATTCCAAATTACTCCACTAAAAATTTAGAAATGCATTCTTAAAGTTATAAAATTAATTATATTCAAAAGGATTTGAATCATCAATTGATATAGTCACTACATATAAATTAATCCTCCATAAACAGTTCATGATTAAAGCTAGGCATTTTTTGTTAACCTCTTTAATCACATCTTTATCCATAAGTACCATTGATTCTAATGAATAATATATTTATGATATAATCATAAATTGAGCACTATTATTATTCAAGTCCCGAATCAACACTTATAGGAACCGTCCATCTGACTTCTTTACGAAGGAATGGATTTCATCTTGTATATTAATATTCCCGGCTACTTATGTTATTATATTTCCAATATACCAAGAATTTGATACTATGTTTCTATGTCATTACCTGGTAAGGCAAAAAATATAATACAATAAATAGGAGTCTATTAATTATTCAGAATTAAGATCAATTCACATATGACCATTATTGATTAATTTTGAATTCTCTATTTTAACAATGAAATTTATTAGAGATTCATAATTAATCGTGTTCCAATCCTATATAATCAAATTATATAAAGTGCTTTCATTCTGATAATCTCATTATCAACAATCCGGATAAGATCGTTTCATTCAGAATGTAATGAACCATGCTAGTAATTTTAAATTAAAGATCCCGTTTGCAACTTTAATTTATAATTACGGATAAATTTAGATTATTTTTCTTTAAATATTATCCTCTGTATATAACACTTATATACAATATTTAAAGTCACATTTAAATAATCTAGGATTTTTGATATTTATAAAGCATCATAACATGCATGCAAGTATAATATTGAAAAATTTCTCAAATATTCAGCAAAATAATAAATATCATTTATTTATGGGCACATATCCCAACAATCTCCCACTTGCCCTAAAACAAATGCGACATGTCTCTAAGTCCCACCCCATCAAGATGTAGCTCAAAACCTCGAGCCGGTAATGTCTTAGTAAACGGATTAGCTATATTGATCGCAGATGCGATCTTCTCAACTGAAACGTCTCCTTTACTGACAATCTCTCTCACAAGATGAAATTTTCTCTATATATACTTTTCTCTACGATGGTTTCTGGGTTCCTTAGCATTGGCTACTGAGCCACTGTTATCACAGTAGAATCTAACTGGTTCATGCATATCTGGAACAACTTCTAGATCTTTCAAGAATTTTTGAAGTCAGACTGCCTCCTTAGCTGCTTCACAAGCCGCTACATATTCAGCCTCCATGGTTGAGTCAGCAATGCAGGTTTGCTTGACGCTTCTCCATATAATGGCTCCTCCTCCCAAAGTGAACACCGCTCTATAAGTAGATTTCTAGAGTCTCTATCTGATTGAAAATCAAAATCTGTATATTCAACAGGAATCAAATCCCTACTGGAATATATCAGCATATAGTTTCTCGCACGCCTCAGATATTTCAGAATATGCTTGACTGCAACCCAGTGATCCAATCATGGGTTTGACTGGTATCGGCTAACCACTCCCACTGCAAAGCAGATGTTAGGTCTCGTACACAACATTGCATACATCAAACTACCAACTACCGAAGCATAGGGAATCCGTCTCATATCTTCCTCCTCTAACGGTGTTTTAGAACACTGGTCTTTAGAAAGATGAACTCCATATCGAGTAGGTAAATTACATTTCTTAGAGTTTTGCATCGCAAATCTGACAAGCACCTTGTCTGTAACTACCTGAAAACCTTGTAATTTATGGCAATTTTCATTTGAAATGAAAGTCAGAAAGTTTCAGTGAAATGTGGGTGTGTTGGCCTTTTGATAAATGTAAAGAGAAGAAATTTTGGAGTAAATAAGTATATTTCTGAATGTTAATGAGTTTGATTTAAGAAATTGAGAGACTTAAGTTTTAATGGGTTTAAATCACAAGAAAAATCAAGTTTAGTTTGAGTTTTATCCTAAAATGATGTTTTTAGTGGTTGGAGTCGACCTAATTGGAGTGGAGTCGACTCTGGCACGGTTTTAAACTTTCGGCACGCTTTGGAGTCGACCCTGCAGAGCTGGAGTCGACCCCTTTTCAGGAGTCGACCCCTACTTTTCTGGAGTCGACCCCTATTTCTGCTGGAGCCGACTCCAAGACGGCAGGTTTTTCTGAGTTAAATCTTGAGAATTTCATATTTAATCCGTTTCAAGTCCGATTTGGATGCCGTTTGAACCGTTGGATTTCTAAAATCGAGTTCTTCAAGCTGGTAAAGTCTTTTCTTAGAAATGTTACATAAAAGTATCGATTTAAGTAAAAATGATGATCTGGGCTATAAATCGATTAAAAAAATGCTATATCAGGGGCAAAATGGGAAAAGGCTCCGATGTCAATTGCTAATTGTGTTAAGGGCAACTTGGGAAAGAAAATCTAAGGGCAAAATATCATGGTTATAAGTGAGCCACGTGTTTTCCAAAAAGCGTGCGTTAAGAGTGTTTGAGGGCAAAAGGGAATTTGGCATGCCTTAACCCTTAAGTTTCCAATGACTTGGTCCCCAAGTCATTAGAGAAAAAGGGAAACGTGGGTTCAGCCAGAGAAAAGAAAGAAAGAAAGAGAGAAAGAAGAGGAGAAAAGAGAGGAGGAAGAAGAAGAAGAAGGAAGAAAGAGAAAGGGAAAGGGAAGCTTGGGGTTTGTGCTCGACTCCAGGTAAGCTATAGCTTCCCTAGATCTTGTATGACTTTAGATTTTCTTAGATTATTGTATTTTGAGGTAATAGTAGAAGTAATCTTGAGTAGAGAAAGGGTGGAAGAAAATAATGAGATATTAGAGGATAGATCATGTATGCATGCATGGTTCGTGGGAAAACCTCGTGTGGAGGTAATCCTAATAGCTATCGTATCTGTATGTTGACGTAGGTCAAGAGGGTTATTCCAGGGAGCCGAATACCAGAGTTGAGTACCAGTCCAGAGGAGTAACCTACTAAGGTGAGTGGGTTTCTCATCTAGCAATGAGAAGTTAATTTGAGCTAGTATAATGAGATTAATACCTAGTTATGGTATGTTATGTTTAGCAGAGTATTATGTATGTTTTAAATATGAGAAATGAGAACCTAGTATATGATATTCTGATAAATGAGTTTTGAGCATGAGTTTCACATAAGCATGCATGAGTTTCGATGAGGGATTTTTAATGTATACATGGCATATTTGCATGATAAAGCTTTACAAATGATGTATGTATCATACTGAGCATCAGGCAGCTAGGGGGCTGATCACCCTTTAGACTGTACTGTAGCATGAGCATTGCACACTACTATCGAGCCGGCACCTCCTTGCGAACAGATCGTACGATGAACCCCAGAATCAGGGGTGAGTGCATGCTTAACCAGACCAGTGGGGCTGGTTGTGAGCAGCCCGTGGGGGCATGAATCATAGCTCAGTGGAGCTGATTACTATATATAGCCCGTGGGGGCAGAGAGAAAACCCGAGGTTCCAGGGTTAAGGAACAAAGCACTTTGCCAGGGTGAACCGCACGGGTAAGGGGTGCTATTTGTGCGGGGATCCTGTTGCTAGTCACGCACCCGATGAGAGTACACCTACGGAAGGGCGACTGTAGGGTGGTACCTCAGAGGCATTACACACACAGCCCAGCATCATGAGATCTAAAAGCATATGTTGTGATATAAAAAGGGCCAATGGGCCAAATAGTTATCCCGAGAGGGAGAGCTTACTTGAGATGCCAGTGGGCAAGCAGATCCTGGGAGTCTGGGAGTCTGGGTTGTAGATAAAGAATGCATATCTTTTATTGTAATGCATGGATTTTTATCTTAATGAGTTATCTTTCAGTGAAAAGTTATTATAGAGTATTTCAGTACTGATATGTTATTTGAAGAATAAGCTACATTTTATTTTATCTGATATCATGTTAAAAATGTACTTTGAGTTGTACAAGCTAAATAGTTTCAGCATACGATTGAAATTAAGAGGTTATGGTTCTCTATTCCATAGTTAGATGGTTATCCAGTCACTGGGACTTAGGTCTCATCCCTCTATGATTTAAATGTTCTTTCAGATCAGTGAGTATTTCTGCCAGGATCACAAGATAAGCAGGACAGACCCTTAGCTGGTGAAGCTTGCTTGGATGCAAGAGTGTATAAATGCTAGCCTTGTATATTGAGAGAGTGTGGTTTGATATTTGTATTTTGTATATGTGTATGTGTACAGTGAGATGTAATGATGTTTTAGACCTTTTTGGATATGAATACGAGACTTATGTTTTGGAGAAAATTATGAGCATGATGTGTGCACTTAGGATTTTGATGTCGATTGTGAATGTGATCTTGTAAACTGCCTGAGGAATGTCATGAAAAATATTATCTGAGCAGGTTGATGCTTAGTGTTGATTGAGTGATTTGTGTATATAATTGAGATGAAAATGAAAAGTTTTTAACAGGATGTGTTTTCGTGTGTCTGCCACTTATGATAATTAGTTGGGGTTCTCTAGCTCTTTATGGAGCGCTACATAAAGACTAGTAAAACTCTATCCGATTACCACAAGTGTGCAGGTGTGCTGTCGGTGGCCCCAGAGAGGAGGGGGAGCTGACAAGTTTTGGTATCAGAGCCCTAGGTTATTAGGTCCTAGGGGAATAAGTATGAGTATGAGTCTAGGATGATTGAATGTTTATGATTATAGCTATTGAATGATGAAACTGATGTAATGAATAATGTCTTGTAGGACGATTACTACAAAGGCATCTAGAGAGACAGAGCAATCTTCAGGCAGGGATAGAAGCAAAGGTCAAAGTAGACTCAGAAGGTCAGTTAGAAGAAGTCAAATTGATAGAATGGCTTCTAGTGATTCCACCGAGCCAGTATCTAAGGAGGCTAGAGTGAGGGCGTCTTCAGAGCAGATGCCAGAGTCTTCTTCACAGTCTATTACCCCTGTGCCAGTAGACCCATCTCGAGTACAGACTCAGGGGCCTAGTATGTCAGAGTTGGTAGGCATGATTACTCAGGCTGTGGTAGCAGCTGTGGGTGCTAGTTCTAGCCTTCCATCTAAAAATACGGAGGTTGTGAGGAATGTGGAAAGAGCCAGAAAGTTAGGGGCTCTGGAGTTCCAGGGAACTACTGATCCTATTCAGGCCGGGGCATGGCTGCAGAGGATCGAGAGAGTATTTGATGTGATGGGATGCTCTGAGGAGCAGAGGCTGAGTATTGCCACCTTTTTACTGGAGGGTAGAGCCCAGAGTTGGTGGAGATCTATTCAGGGCAGGCAGCCCCAGGGAGTGGAGTTGACATGGGAAAATTTTAGAAGAGAATTTCATCAGCAATATTATTCTGAGATTTATAGGGATCAGAAGAGGAGGGATTTCCTTTGTCTGACTCAGGGGAGGATGTCCGTGGCAGATTATGAAGCCACTTTTGTGGAGTTATCTCAGTTTGCTAGGGCCTTGGTGGCTGATGAGAGGGATAGATGTCGACTATTCCAGGATGGCGACTGCTTCCGCCTCGACCCATTTGGTGAAGTAATCGATGGCGATGAATAAAAACTTTCGCTGCCCCGTGGCGAGTGGAAATGGGCCGAGGATGTTCATTCCCCACTTGGCAAAGGGCCAAGCAGAGGAAATGGGGACCAGGCTGGCGGAGGGGAGCATCTGAATACTGGAGTGTCTTTGGCATGGGTCACAAGCTTGGACAAGGTCGTCAACATCCTTTTGCATGGTTGGCCAATAGTAACCTTGACGCAGCACCTTGTGGCATAAGGACCGGCTCCCCAGATAGTTGCCGCAAATCCCCTCGTGTACCTTCCGAAGGGCATAATCAGCTTCAGATGGGCAAAGGCATCCGAGCAATGGCATAGAGAAAGACCGCTTGTAGAGTTGGTCATCAATCAGCACATAGTGGGTGGCTTGCAGCTTTAGCCTTCTAGCTTCCCTTCGATCGGCCGGGAGCGACCCTTCTTTAAGGTACTTCAGGATGGGGTCGAACCATGATGGTTCAGCCTCAACTTGCATCACTTGGTCAGCTTCTGCGATACTAGGTCTCTCCAAAATTTCCAAATGAAACTTTCGTTCGGCGTCCATTGACTCCGCAGTTGCCAGCCGAGATAATAGGTCGGCACGGGCATTTCCAGATCTAGGAATCTGAATGATCTTGAATTCAGGGAAATGGGAGAGTAGGCTTTGAACCTCTTGGAGATATCGGATCATATTCAGTTCTCGAGCCTCAAACTCCCCTCGCACGTGACCTGCCACCAGCTGAGAGTCGGTGAAGGCATTCAGTTTCTCCACCTTGAGGCTGCGGGCGATCCGAAGACCGACCAGCAGAGCTTCGTATTCAGCTTCATTATTGGAGGCCGGGAAGGAGAAGCGGACGCCATATTTAAAAGTTGTCCCATCCGGGCTGGTGAGGTCCAAGCCCGCACCAGAGCGATGGGCGTTGGACGACCCATCGACATGGAGGAGCCAGCGGGCGTTAGATTTCGGGCTCTTAGGGGAGTTGGGGGTGGAGCCATCCTCCAGGATGGTACATTCGAGGAGGAAGTCAGCCAGCACCTGAGCTTTGATGGCCGGGCGAGGCTGAAATCAAATGTCATGCTCGCTCAGCTCGACGGCCCATTTAGTCATTCTCCCCGATGTCTCCGGGCGGTGGACCACCGCCTTGATGGGTTGGTCAGTCAGGATCGTCACAAAATGCACCTGGAAGTATGGCCGCAACTTTCGGACTAAGGTGATCAAGGCCAATACCATCTTCTCAATCCGGGTATACCTCGTCTCTACGTCTCGGAGCAGTTTGCTGACATAATAAATCGGCTTCTGGGCCTCATTTTCTTCTCTGACCAGCACCGAGCAAACGGCACCTTCCGAGACGGCCAGATACATGAACAATGTCTCCCCAAGATTTGGACTGCTGAGGAGAGGGGAGAGCCGAGGTACTTCTTGAGATCTTCGAATGATTTTTGACACTCGGAAGTCCACTGGAAATTCTTAGCCGACCGAAGAGTTTTGACGAAAGGGAGGCATCTTTCGGTAGAACGAGCCACGAAGCGATTGAGGGATGCTATTCTCCCAGTTAGGCGCTTGACTTCTTTAATAGACGCCGGGGGCGCCATCTGCTAGAGGGCCTGGATCTTCTGGGGGTTAGCTTCGATACCCCGTTGGGAAACCATGAAGCCGAGGAACTTTCCAGAGTTAACGCCGAAGGCGCACTTAGTTGTATTGAGCTTCATTCAGTATTTGCGAAGCGTCGCGAAGCTCTCCGAGAGATCCTCGACGTGCTGTGATGCTTCTTTGCTTTTGACCAGCATGTCGTCGACGTATACCTCCATGTTCCGACCGATTTGTTCTTTGAAAACTTTGTTGACCAGCCTTTGGTAGGTAGCACCTGCATTTTTAAGACCGAAAGGCATAACACGGTAACAGTAAGTACCTCGGTCGGTTATGAAGGCAGTCTTTTCTTCATCTTCGGGGGCCATCCGGATCTGGTTGTAGCCCGAGTAGGTGTCCATGGACGTCAGCATTTGGTGACCCAAGGTGGCATCTACAAGTTGATCGATTCGGGGGAGGGAGAAGCTGTCCTTCGGGCACGCTTTATTGAGGTCAGTGAAGTCGATGCAGATCTGCCACTTACCGCTCGACTTCTTCACCATGATGACATTTGATAGCCAACTTGGGTAATTCACCTCCCGAATAAAGTTTACCTTAATAAGCTTATCAACCTCCTCTTTAATAGCTCTCTGCCGCTCTGGGACGAAACTCCTCTTCTTTTGTTTTACGGGCTAGTACATCTCGTCCACGTTAAGGCGGTGGGCGAGAACTTCGGGGCTGATTCCTGGCATGTCGGAGGCGGACCAGGCGAAGACATCGGCATTGCTTCAGAGAAAGTTGATCAGCTCTTGCCAGGATTCGCCTTTCAGTAGTGACCCGATCTTTATGGTTCGGTCGGGGCGAGCCTCGTCCAGTGGTACTTCTTCCAGTTCCTCGGCTGGTTCTCCCCGTTGCTCGGCGAAGTCCTCCCGAGCGTCCAGCCCATCAACCTCATGCATTCTAGACTGAAGGCTGATGACAAAACACTGTCGAGCCATAGTTTGGCTTCCTTGGACAACACCAACTCCCCGCCCGGTGGGGAATTTCATAGATAGGTGTGGGATGGAGACGATGGCTTTGAGGGACATCAGGCCGGGTCTCCCAAATATCGCATTGTAAGGTGACCTGAGCTTAGTCACTAGGAAGTCCGTGTGAACAGTGGCCACAAGGGACCAGGTTCCTGCCCAAACCGTTAATGTTACGACTCCTTTCGGGACGATGACGTCGCCTGTGAACCCCATTAGGGTGGAGTCCATGGCTCGGAGGTTTTCCATGAGCAATCTCATCTTGGCAAACACATCAAGGTACAGAACATTCACGGAGCTTCCACTATCAATGAGGATCCGACTTACATCGTAGTTATTCAAATTGAGAGATACAACTAATGCGTCATCATGTGGGAACTGTATCCCTTGGAGATCATCGTCGGAGAAGGAGAGCTCACCCGTTTGCGCTTTCTTTGGCGCCGAGCCTTCACCATCGTTTTTGGAGCTCGAGCTACCGGCCTCTTCAATTATGTTGATGTGGCCGATTACGAGTGGATTTGGAGGAGGAGGAGGCTGCTGAAGATCGGGCTGGCGGTCACCCCCTTGACCTGGCTCGGGCGCCCTTCTAAACTGGTTCAGTTGGCCCCGTTGGATCAGCCTCTCAATCTCGTTCTTCAACTGCCAGCATTCCTCGGTGTCGTGGTCATGCTCCCCGTGATAGCGGCAGTACTTGGTGGGGTCCCTCCGAATTGGGTTCCCTCGGAGAGGAGTTGGTCGGGGGAGCTGGCGCTCTATCTTCATAAGGATTTGCACCCTAGGAACAGTGAGTGGGGTGTACCGGTCGAATCGCATGGGCGGGCTTCGGGAGCGATTTCTTGATGGCGGTGGAGGAGCTCTTTGGTGGCGAGGCGGGCTTGGCTGACGGACGGGTCGGTGCCTGTCCGGACCTTTAGGTTCTTTCTTCTTCGCCAGCTCGGCGCGGGCAGCTCTCTGTGACTCTTCGACCCTGGCGTATTTGTCTGCCAGGGCCATCATATCGGAGAGGTTCGGGGGGTAGCTGACCTCCATCGCCAGGTAGAAGTCACTCTCCTTCAAGACTCCCCCCGCTAGGGCGGACATAGCCACCTCATGATTAAGGTGGTCCACCTTCAGCATGGTCTTGTTGAAACGGCCAAGGTAATTTCTCAAGGACTCCCCCTCTCTCTGCTTAACTTCAGAGAGGGAGTCGGATCTTTATCGGTGACGGCGGCTGCTGACGAACTGGCCAATAAAAAGATGGCTCAGCTCGTCGAATGAATCAATGGAACCCGGTTTCAAGGTGTTGAACCAGGTTCGGGCAGATCCTCTGAGGGTGGAATGGAAGGTGCGGCAGAGGATCGCGTCTGATGCTCCGTGGAACATTATTATTGATCGGAAGCTACTGAGGTGATCATCCGGGTCAGAGGAGCCATGGTAGGGCTCGATGGCGGGTAGCTTAACATGGGAGGGAATCACTTCCTCCATGATCCCCTTGGAGAAGGGGATGCCCTACTTTGCCTTGGGCTGAGGCGGATGAGCCTGCTTGGCGGCGTCCAGCTCCTGACACATCTCCTAGAGCTGCCGACGGATCTCCTCTTCAGATATAAGAGGAGGGGCCGGGCGAGCAGAGCGCGGGGATGGCATTGAATCATGGCGGGAGGACTCCAGAGAGAGGGACCGGGCCCATCGAGATCTGGAGGGATCCCTGTTGCAGCCCCCTCGTGGGATTGGTCTGTCCTCCTTGGGTCGGTGTAGGGGGTCCGCAGCTCCATGCGGACCAGAAGAAGAGGTGGCCGAAGAGAAAGGGGCTGCGGCCTCCTCAGGGGGGTGTGGAGCAGGGGCAGTTGCGAGGTGCTTCTGAACCAGAGGGGTCAGGGCTTTGACCTACTGGACCGGTGTGGTGAACTGATTCTGGGTCACCGGGATAGCTGGCGGCGATGGGGTCTCAACTGGTGGTGGCTGCGGCGCCACGTTACTCATCGGATCAGGTCTTTGGGAGACGACCTGGTCCTTGGCTTCAGAAGTTGCTCTTCTCTGATTAGCCATTGGAGAGGTTCTCTTCCGGATCAAGATCCTTATCTCCTTTCTTCAATTTTTAATGGGACTTGAGGCCCTTCCTCTAGCGCCAATCTGTTGCCGTCGGGATCTGTCCTCCTACTCGGGCGCGATCGGTCTCCTGATCGGGCTTTCCCCTGGAGGGACTCTCCAGAGAGATCCTTCTCCTCATTTCTGTTGATCGTCGATCCCCACTGACTTGAGCGTCGGAGGGTCTTCCGCGGAGGGCCACCCCCAACGCCTCTCGCGTAAGGACTTCTGTGCAGGTCTGCCCAGGAGGAAGCCTGATCAGGAGACCGATCACGCCCGAGTCGGAGGACAGATCCTGGCGGCCCGGACGTCTTGGTTGAGATGCCTCATCTTCTCCCTGAGGTGGTTTCTTTTGGAAAAAACGGGGTTGTAGCGGTGCCATCCCTATTCGTAGCGCTCTTTCGCTTTCCCTTAGAGAACTTCGTCTCCCCGTTTTCTCAGCGACCTTGCCCAGCGTCTCTTTCGATCGAAAAAATGGTGAGTCCGAATGATCAGGCTTCGGAGGTGAACCTGGTGGATCTGGAACGGATACGCCGCCTGTACAAGATTCCCCAAGATGTTACCTTGTTGCTCCCGACGGCTGATGACAGGGTGACATCCGGATTAGGGGATGGAGCATTCTGTTATGAGGAAAATTTGAGGGTAGGTCTCAGGTTTCCTCTTCACCCGTTGGTGCGGAAGGTGATGAGGTTCTATAATATATGCTTTACTATGGTGGCTCCCAATAGCTGGCGCAATCTCATCGGATTTATCTCACTGTGTAGCCGTGTTGGGGTGACCGCGACCCTTCCGATGTTCAAGGTGTGCTACAATCTAGTCTCTGGGAGGGCCTCAGAGTGGCCTTACATCGGTCCCCGGAGGTCTTTCAAGATGATCTCGGACAACCCGTCGTCGATAAAGGAATGGAAATCACGGTTCTTTATAGTCGAAGGGAATATTGGCTCGGACTTCCCTCGGGTGTGGGGACGATATGTGAAGGATTCGGAAGCACATCCGGAGTTATCCGAGCAGGAGAAGAGAGATTTGGTCGTGTTACGCGGTAGTTAAGTGCTTCCGGCCAGCGCCCTTCTATCGGAGGATGCTCTCTTTGCGGCCGGATTGAGTCATGTTGATCCTCGTGGTGAGTATCACTTTGTAGCTAATAGCTTAATGTGACTTCAACTTCGATTTTTGTGTGAGCTAACGCAGCAGTTGTATTGCTCCTACAGCCGAAAGGTCGGCGTTCGTAGATCAGATGAGGGAGGAGCTGGGAAAGCATCGCAGGAGATCCGGCTTCAGTGGCAAGCATAGGGCTGAGAAGAGGTCTCGCCCTTCCGGCTCCCACCCTAGGGGGGTCAGGAGAGATGGTGATGACCGGCACTTTACCTCTAATAGAGCTTACGATCCCACCATCACCTCTTGACAAATTGAAGTAGAACTCCTTGACTAGGGCCGGATAGGTAGGAACATCTAATGAGCACACTTTATCCCATCCTAACTCTTTGAATTGATTTCCAATTGAAAAACCCTCGGACTCAAAGAATTCGAAATTGACCTTTCTACCTATAGTAATTACTCTCCCGGCTAAGGTGTCTACCTAAGGAGAAGAAGGGCTTGGATTGTCCGATTGGGTTGTAGAATCCTCGCTCGAAGACGGCTCACGGATGGGTCGCCTCGCCGAATGCTTCTCAGTCGTCACGGGCGCTCCAAGTACAGATCCTCTCCACTTAAGTGCCATTTAGATCCTTAGGAAAGTTCGAATAGAGTGGAATTTGAGTTGGGGAGGTTTTGAGAGAGTTTGGGAAGAGTTTGGTTAAGGATTGAAAACGAATGAAATGACGAAGGTGTCGACTCTGCCCTAATAAAGTCGATTTGGGACCCCCAGGTGTCGACTCCCGCAAAGTCGGGTGTCGACTCCAAATCGCTAACACAGTCAGCGCTCGAACTGGAGTCGGCTCCACTTATACGGGTGTCGGCTCCAAGGTCAGGGACCGAGAGCGACACAGACGAGGTGTCGACTCCTCAAACTGAGGTGTCGACTCCACTGACAGTTCAGACAAAAACAACTGAGATTCAAACATCTGAAACTTATCACAATAGGTTCAATAAAATTTTAAAAAAATCTTTGGAATATGAAGAATCAAATTGCTCAGATGACTAGATAATTTGTCCTTAAAATTATGAAAGGAATATCAAGAAATTAATAGAAATCTAGATAGTCATTCCTTAGAGTTTCAAATCATTCCAAAGGGTCACAAATCCCTAATTCACCTCTAAGATAACAAAATCTCTCTTCACTTAAAGGTTTTGTAAATATATCAGCTAATTGTTCTTCAGTATTAACATAATCAAGACAAATTTCATTATTAGCTACATGTTCTCTTATAAAGTGATATCTAATTTCAATGTGTTTGTTCTTGAATGTTGAATTGGATTTTTAGTTAAATTTATTGCACTTGTATTATCACATCTAATAGGAGTTTTATCAAGTGTTATGCCATAATCTTCAAGTTGTCTCTTAATCCAAAGGATTTGAGCACAGCAACTTCCAGCTGCAACATATTCTGCTTCAGCAGTTGATAATGCAACCGAATTTTGCTTTTTGCTAAACCAAGAGATTAAGTTACTTCCTAAAAATTGACATGCACCACTTGTACTTTTTCTATCTAGTTTACATCCAGCATAGTCAGAATCAGAATATGCAATCAAGTTTAATGTTGAGTCTCTAGAATACCATAAACCTACATTTTTAGTTCCACTTAAATATCTTAAGATTCTTTTCACAGCAATTAAGTGAGATTCTTTAGGTTCAGATTGAAATCTAGCACATAAACAAACAGCAAACATGATATCTGGTCTACTAGCTGTTAAGTAAAGAAGAGATCCGATCATACCTCTATAATGTTTTTGATCTACTTTCTTACCATCTTCATCTTTGTCCAATTTGCATGAAGGACTCATAGGTGTTCCAAGTGGTTTGATTGACTCCATTCCAAACTTCTTGAGAAGTTCTTTTGTGTATTTTGCTTGATTGATGAAAATCCCCTCTTTGCTTTGCTTGATTTGAAGTCCTAGGAAGAAGTTGAGTTCTCCCATCATGCTCATTTCGAATTCACCCTGCATTAACTTAGCAAATTCTGACACAAAAGATTGTTAGTAGCACCGAATACAATATCATCAACATATATTTGTACTACTAATAAATCCTTATCTTTTCTTTTCAAAAATAGTGTTTTATCAACATTTCCTCTTGTAAAATCATTTTCAATCAGAAATTTACTTAATCTTTCATACCAAGCTCTAGGTGCTTGTTTTAAACCATATAGTGCTTTGTGCAATTTAAAAACATGATTTGAAAATTCATGATCTTCAAAACCAGGAGGTTGTTCAACAAAAACTTCCTCATTTATAAATCCATTTAAAAATGCACTTTTAACATCCATTTGAAATAAATTGATATGCAATGACATGCAAATGCGAGTAATAATCTAATTGCTTCTAATCTAGCTACAGGTGCAAAAGTTTCATCAAAATCAATTCCTTCTTCTTGATTATATCCTTTTGCGACTAATCTAGCTTTGTTTCTAATTACTATGCCATTTTCATCTAATTTATTTCTAAATACCCATTTTGATCCTATAACTGAATGATCTTTAGGTCTATCTACAAGGGTCCAGACATTATTCCTAGTAAATTGATTTAATTCTTCTTGCATAGCTAACATCCAATTATTATCTTTTTCAGCCTCTTCAATAGTTTTAGGTTCAATTTGAGATACAAATGCAAGATGATTATTGATGTTTCTCATTGATGATCTAGTTCTTACTCCTTGAGATGGATCACCTATAATTAATTCTTTTGGATGACCATAGGCATATCTCCAATCTCTAGGAAGATCTACATCATTATGATTTGCATCAATAACATCAACACTAGGAGAATCATCATCTTTAGCTTCTTGTTCATGATCTGAAGATACATCTATATTCAATTTTTCAATGTCTCTTTCTAATATGTTTGTATCTTCCTCATCATCAATCTTTCCTGAACTTGATGCTAAAGATTCATCAAAAATTACATGAATAGATTCTTCTACAATTAAGTTTCTCTTGTTAAACACTCTATAGGCTTTACTAGATGTTGAATATCCTAAGAAAATGCCTTCATCAGATTTTGCATCAAATTTTTCTAGATTATCTTTACCATTATTATGAATGAAACATTTACAACCAAATGCATGAAAGTAACTATGTTTGGTTTTCTATTGTTCCATAGTTCATAAGGAGTTTTCTTAAGATTGGCCTAATTAAAGCTCTATTAAGAATGTAACATGCCGTGTTTATAGCTTCCGCCCAAAAGTACTTTGGTAAGTTGCTTTCACATAGCATGGTACGGGCCATGTCTTCTAAAGTCCTATTTTTTTTCTACAACTCCATTTTGTTGTGGTGTTCTAGGTGCTGAAAAATTATGATGAATGCCATTTTCAATGCAAAAGTTTTCAAATAAATGATTTTCAAATTTAGTGCCATGATCACTTCTAAGAGACACTATGGTGTTATTTTTCTCATTTGTGACCTTCTTGAAGAATTTCAAAAATAATGAAAAGGTCTCATCTTTATGAGCTAAAAATAATACCCAAGTGTATCTAGAATAATCATCTACAATCACAAGACCATATTTCTTTCCTCCTAGACTAGTGGTTCTAGTAGGTCCAAAAAGATCCATGTGAAGTAGTTCAAGTGGCCTAGAAGTGGAAACAATATTTTTAGTTTTGAAAGAGTTTCTAGTTTGTTTTCCAAATTGACATGCATCACAAATTTTGTTATTTTCAAAATCTAGTTGTGGAAGACCTTTTACTAAATCCATTCTAATTAATTTTGAAATTAGGTGTGTGCTTGCATGACCTAATCTACGATGCCATAACCAACCAATCTCATTCATATTAGCATTATTAGCAACTAAGCAATGATTACTAGTAGACAAATTGTCTAAATCAATCAAGTATACATTGCCATTTCTATTTCCAGTAAAACAATGCTATTATCAATGGGATTAGAAACAGTGCAGATAGAAGCTTCAAATGATACTTTAAAACCTTTATCACATAATTGACTAATACTAATTAGATTATGTTTTAAACCATTGACATATAAAATATTTTCAATAATGTGGAGGGAGTTATTTGAATTTTACCAAACCCCATGATTTGGCCTTTGCCATTGTCACCAAACGTAACAACTCCTCTCTTTTGCTTTCAAGGGTGATGAATTGATCCTTGTCACCCGTCATGTGTCTTGAGCAGCCACTATCGAGATACCACTTTTGCTTTGATCTTTTGGCCGCAAGACACTCCTGCAAAAATGATCAAGTCTTATATTTAGGTACCCAAGCCTTCTTGGGTCCTTCATGGTTAGTAGCATAAAAGATTGTTCCTTTGGAAACCCATATTTTTTTTCTTTACTACTTAAATTCTTGTTACTATTTTTTGCCTTACATTCATAGGATTTATGGCCTTTCTTGTTACAATAATGACATGTAACATCATCTTTATTTGTTCTTTTCTAAAAAGTTTTTGACAACTTTTGTTTTATGTTAGGCCTATAACCTAATCCAGCCTTATCAAATATAGCTCTTTGATTACTCAATAATAAATTAAGTTTTTCAGAACTATAGTGAAATTTATCAATAATATTTTTATATTTATCAACTTCCTTCTTTAATTTATCATTTTCATTAGAAATTGATTCTTTTCTTTTGTCAAATTTCATTTTCAGATTTCAGCATCTCAATCTCATGAGTAAGATTATCTTTTTCTTTAATGAGAATTGAATTATCATTTTTCAAAATTTGTATTTCTTTTTCAAAACTTTAAAATCATCAACTAGTTCATTAAAAGCTTCAAACAATTCATCAAATAAATCATCACAAGGGTTTTCAGAACCTCGTTGTCATCGTTTGCCATAAAGCAAATGTTTGCAACTTCTTTTTGTTCTTCCTCGGAAGAGGATTCTTCGCTATCACTCCATGTTGCAACATAGGCCTTCTTTTCTTCTTGTAGGCTTTCTTTAAGGACATCATATCTAAAATGCCCCGGTTTCTTACATCATAACAAATTAAGGGCTCTTTTCTTTTTCTTTGTCCTTCTCTTTTCTTTTCTCCTTCCATTTTTGTTCCAAATTTTTCTTGTGGAAGGGTCTCCTTCTTTGCATAATTTCTTAAATTTCTTGCAAGAGAGCTGTCTCATCATCTTCCTCTCTTCATCACTGCTGCTTTCCTTTTCTGCAGCTTTAAGAGCATTGTCTTCTTCTTTTTGACTTCTTCCTCTTGATGTTGTTTCATGTCAGCTCATGGGTCATCAAGGATCCAAGTAGCTCTTCCAAAGGTAAACATTTAAGTCTTTGCTTCTTGGATTGCAGTCACCTTTGCTTCCCATGATCTTGGAAGAGACCTAAGAATTTTACGCACAAGTTCAGAATTAGTATAGGTCTTACCAAGACTTTTCAAACCATTTACAATATCAGTGAATCTAGTGTACATGCATGTGATAGTTTCAGTTTGTTCCATGCTAAACAATTCATATTTATGCACTAGAATATTAATTTTGATTCTTTAACTTGATTAGTACCCTCATGGGTAACTTCTAATCTATCCCAAATTTCTTTTGGAAATACATGTAGAAATTCGATTAAATTCATTAGCATCTAAAGAACAATATAAAACATTCATGGCTTGGCATTGAGCTGAGCCATTTTTATCATTTCATTCCAATCCCTTTCGGCTTAGGAACAATGATCCACTCTAATTGTGGGTGTGTGTAGGTCCATTAATGATACCCCATAATTCATAATCTAAAGCTTGAATAAAAATTTTCATTCTAGCTTTCCAATAAATAATTAGTTCCATTAAATAAAGGAGGTCTATTAGTGGATTGACCTTCAAAAATGAACCAGCTTGAGCTGCCATTTGGATCTTTAGCTCTTGATCGTTAGATCAAATTCAAATGAGCACTTGCTCTGATACCAATTGTTGGCCCAGATGGCAACCCAAGAGGGGGGGTGAATTGGGTTCTTTAAAAATTTTAACCTTTTAAAACTATTGCTTTGAAATAATTAAGTGCAGAATAATTTAATCACAAATAAGAGATAGAGAGAGAGACAAAAGCACGGCAAACACAAGATTTTATAGTGGTTCGGTGTATCCAACACCTACGTCCACTCCCAAGTTCCACTTGGGTCCACACTATAATCAACTTGATTACAGTCGAGTTGTTTTACAAGCTCACAACTCAAAACTTGTTGTTTCCCGGGATCACAACGAACCCAGCTGGTTTTCCGGGCTCACCAGCACAAAACCCAACACAAGCTAATCTAGCTTGTCCCGAGGTATACTACCTCCACTAATTCAATCCCCTGATTGAACTAGCAAAAACAAGAAAAATAATGTTTACAATAAACAGCTC
This sequence comes from Calamus simplicifolius, assembly GCA_900491605.1. Lineage (NCBI taxonomy): Eukaryota > Viridiplantae > Streptophyta > Magnoliopsida > Arecales > Arecaceae > Calamus > Calamus simplicifolius. Next base: position 843,011 of record UESW01004001.1, read on the forward strand.
CTCAAATGAGCAAATATTCAAATAAATAAACAAGTTAGAAAAGCCTGTTTGAAGTGATTGGATTTGAGCTTTTCTTCTTTTCTTCTTTTCCTCTTCTTTTGAATGTTGAATCAAGCCTCAGCTCAGATTCTTCACAGAAGTTGCAGATGAGAAGTTGGAAAAGGGCTTTTTCTTCTTTTGGAAAATCCTTCGATTTTAATTGAATGCCTTGGATTTCTCTTTGAGCTTTTTGGAGTGGAAGGATTTGAACTGGATCTTTTCTCTTGATTTCTTCTCAAGACTCTCGATTTTTTAATTGATTTCTCTATTTTTTCTTTTTCTTCTTTTACAAACGAACTCTTCCCCCTTTTATAGATCCTTAATCCATTTTTGGGTGGAAACTAGCCGTTGGAATGTACCTGAAAGTTTTTCATACATGAAATAGCCGTTAGAGGTTAGGTAAAGAAAATATTACCGTTGAGCTGATCTGGCAATTTTAAAAATCCGTTCCTGACAGGTTGGAGTCGGCTCCAACTTTTCAGGTGTCGGCTCCAAGTCGTGTATCCAAAAATAGAAAGTTTGAGTCGTTGAGGAGTCGGCTCCGAAAAAGTAAAGTGTCGGCTCGCCTTGTTCAGGTGTCGGCTCCAAAGACTGTAAGTGTCGGCTCAAGGTAGTCAAAAATCATGCGTTCTGTCCCCGTGTCGGAGTCAGCTCCAGACACTGTAAGTGTCGACTCCGAAACTCTGGGTGTCGGCTCCGGACCGTATCAAAAATCAGAAAGATTTGATTGGCCATGGGGTCGGCTCCAGACTTTCTAGGTGTCGACTCCAGGCTCTGAATTTTGAAACTTACCTTTGGCACTTGATTCAAAACATGTTTCTTGATGCCTTTTGATTAAACAAATATTTTTAAGCCCTGAAACACTTGTTAAATTTATTAGTAACACAATGAATATACTCAATTCCTTTATTAATCATCAAAATAAATAATTGGGTCAACACGGAGGAGGCTGCTGAAATTTTCTCCCCACCTGTTGTCGTTTTATCCGACGATGGCGAGGGAACGATGTCGGCTCACTTGGAGACCCCCGTGGCCGAGGCAGCTCGGTCTCCCTCATTGGAAACCGGTGGCTCGAAGAAGTTGCAGGCCGAGGCGGGAGCGGTCCTCGCTTCGATCGAGGTGGGAGAAGCGGTTACAGCTGTTGAGGTTCAGCCTGAGCTGCTGGTGGGAGAACCAGCGGTGGATGAAGGGGTAGCCGAACCTGTCAAACCAATGATCGAACCTCACGGGGTGTTTTCAGGTGAAGGGCCTTCCGTCGAGGCACAGGAGGCCCTGAGGGAAACCGAAGTTCAAGAGGAGTCTGTCGGGGGCAGAGAAATGTCCGAGGAGGCGGAAGCAGAAGAGGAGGAAGAAGGAGAATGAGAGCCGTCAAGCGAAGGGGACGTTTGGGCCGAGGCTTCCCTTGCCGGAGCCGAAATGCCCGAGGCCTCTCAGATGAGGGCTCTGATGGAGGAGGTTGGCCGAACGAGGGCCTTAGGGGCTACGGGCTCCCTGAGCTTAGATTTCCACTCACGTGATCCGGAGGTGAGTGCCATGTTCTCCGCTTTGATGCGGTCTACGTTTCCAGGGGGAGAGAGTTCCTCGATAGGAGGGAACAATCCAGAGGACCTTGTCGATGTGGCCTTTAGGTACACTGGAGTGCCGAACGAGGCTTTCCTTCTTCCCGAGATTGATGACCTTGCCCTCACGCGGATTGCTTCAGATTATGCATCTCGGGTAAGTTGTCACACCGAGTAGGGTTTTTAGTCAGTTAGTTCGACTGTGTTCCTCATATGCAATTTTTTTCGCAGAATGCCCTGATCATGAGGGCGCTGAAATGGCGTTTGCATCTGGTCGTTGGAGCTTGGGCTCGGGCCTGCCAAGAGGTCGATCACCTCAAGGAGAGGGTGGATTCTTCAGCTAAACTTTCCCGAGCCTTGGCGGTCCTCCAGAGGGAGCTCGAGGAGGCTCGCAGGGTTCTTGCAGTTGAGAAAGAAAGAGCCTCTCAACTTGCAACGCAGGTCAACGAGCTTCAAGGCTTCCACAAGCAGTCCGAGAAGGTTAGTCTGGAGCTATCTCAGATCAAAGCGGAGTACGAGAATAAGATCAATTCCATGCAGCAGTTTTTCAATAAGAGGTGGGACCAGTTGAAAGCCAGCCACGCTGAAGATAAGGGAAACTGGAGCAAGAGGCTCAAGGAGGAAGAGCACAGGTGTCGGCGGCAGCAGGACCACCTCGCCCGTCTGAATAAAGAGCTCGCCGACACAAAGGATCGGCTGAAGTGGTCGAACAAATGAGCTGCTCGACTTTCTGACGAGCTTGACTATGCTTGTCAAGAGATTGGGGACACTCAGTCCTAGGTGGAAGAACTTAAAGAGAGCCTTCGCCAAATCAATCGGCTAAATCGAGGGCTCTTAATAGGGTCCAAGTGCTGGGTGGTGAACTAGCTCGGCGGGACGAGCAGGTAGGGCGTTATCTATTTTATCCGTTTTGGTTTTTCGACTTCTGCCTTACTTGGCTTTTCGTCTGTAGTTGAACAAGATGAGCCAGGAGTTTTCAGGAGCGGTTGATGGCATTCGGAGAGGATGCGGCCTCGAGGCACCGAAGGATCTCCGAATTGAAGAAGCAATTGGCTGAGGCGAATGCGCGGGCCTCTTCAGTGGTGGAGGAGTACAAGAACTCTACCGAATTTGCCAAGGAACGTAGGGCGGCCTACGCCGATGCATTCCGGTTGGCGAAGAGGAGGCGCGGACCAAGATTACTCAAGCCTATCCTGACCTGGACTTGTCTTGTTTGGAGGCCGAATATTACGAGACACGCACCCCGGGGGCCGAGGAAGATGAATATGAAGAGATTTCTGACGTTGATCTTGAAGCTGTTCTGGGAGTCGACGTTGCCGCCGAGGTATCCTGGTGGGACACCATCGAGAAAGGGGGGCCAAGCAATGCTCCCGCTGATGCGGCCGCAGGAGATGCCGGGTCTGATCCCAAGTCTTGACCTCTTGGGGCCCATATGTATTTTCTATTTCTTTCCTTTTGTAGTCTGACCGGAAACTAGTAAACGGATCCGTTGTTTTCATTTGTTCGCCTTTCTTGGATGATTATTCATCTTAATTTTTTATCCCAATCGCGAGCGCCGCTTGGTTGATTTTCTGGCTCGAATTTAAGGGAACATCTTGGTCAAGGCCAAGGCATAGGGATAGCCCCGACGAAGGAGCCGAGCGACAACACAGCCTGGTACAAGAGGAGGTTTGAGAGATGATTCAATTCGGCTTAAACCGAATGACGCAATGGTTCGGCTAGGGCCGAAGAATGAATAGCTCGGCTAGGGCCGAGGCATGAAGTAGCTCGGCTGGGGCCAAGGGATGAAGTAGCTCGGCTGGGGCCAAGGGACGGAATAGCTCGGATGGGGCCGAGGGACAAAATAGTTTGGCTGGGGCCGAGGATGAAGTAGCTCGGCTAGGGCCGAGAAATGCGGTAGGTCGACTGGACGGGACCAGAAACCACAGAACATCCTGGCTGGGACCGAGGTAATCCGCCTTATCAGTGGCGAAACTGTGGAAGTGCCTTCAATGAAAAAAGGGGGGAGTTTGTTCCCGGGCAGGGGGCTTTGTGGAATCCTCACTGTCATCCCTTTATTCTTTTCGGTAAAGAGAGGGTTTGGCCTTGTTGGTCCAGATAGCAACCCAAGAGGGGGGGGGGTGAATTGGGTTTTTCAAAAATTAAACTCTTTTGAAGGATAACCCCCAGCGGAAATAAAAACTTAGATTCACAGATTTAAAACAAAGCAACTATAAATGAAGAGTTGAAGATAAAGAGACAATCACGGCAAACACAATAGATTTTATAGTGGTTCGGTGTACCTACACCTACGTCCACTCCCAAGTACCTCTTGGGTCCACACTATAATCAAACTGATTACAGCAGAGTTATTTTGCAAGCTCACAACTCAAACTTGTTGTTTTCCCGGGTGCACAACGAACCCAGCTGGTTTTCAAGGCTCACCAGCACAAAACCTAAAACCACAAGCAAATGCTTGCACAAGGCTAACAGCCTCACTGAATCAATCACCAGATTGACCCAGCAAACAGTATATTGATTTAACAAAAGCAAACTGCTCCTTCAATGAGCAAATATACAATGAGAAACAATAAATAGAGATTAGGAACCAAAGCCTGATTCGAAGATCTTGGTGGCTTCTTCCTTCTCTTCCTTTGAATGGATCTTCCTTTGAATATGCTCTTGAGGTTCAGAAGATTGGAAAAACTCGGGCTTCTTCCTTCTTTTGAGATTTCTTCTAAGTAGAACAGCGAAGGCTTGGAATCTCTTTCTCTTCTTTTGGGGAATGAGTATGATCTTTCCTTACAGGTTTTCCCTCTTTTCTTTTCTGATGGATCTCAAGGATTTTCTCTATTCTTTTCTATTTGCCTCTTTCTTTTCTCTTCCTCTCTTTTTTTTGGAATGCAATCATCCCTCTTCTTATAGATCCGATTAATCCACAAATAGTGTGAAACTATCCGTTAGAAGCAAATGAAAAAGGATTAGATCCATAAATAACAATAGCCGTTGGGATTAAAATCGATAAAGTTAAAGTTTAGAGTCATTCTGACAGTTCTGGAGCCGTGTCTGACATTCTGGAGTCGGCTCTGGCTTTTCTGGAGTCGGCTCTAACTCGAAATAATTTAATCCGCTCGATCTGGAGTCGTCTCTGACTTTTCTGGGGTCGACACAAAATTCTTCTGGAGTCGACTCTAACAGTCTGGGAGTCGACTCTAAGTCGTGGCCTGAAAATCCAACGTTCTGTTGTTTCTGATAGAGTCGGCTCTCACAGTCCCGGAGTCGACTCTAAGTCTGTGCCATTTTTCGGAGTCGGCTCTGCGATTCCATGTGTCGACTCTAATGTCTGCAGTCTTACCTTGACATTAGATTCAAACCAGAACTTGATTTTCCTTCTTGATTTTGATCATTAATTAGACTTATAAACTGAAAGACTTAATCAAAATCATTAGTAACATCAAATGTTATACTCAAATAGTTTTGTTAATCATCAAAATCCTCAATTGGGTCAACAATCTCCCCCTTTTTGATGATGACAAAAACTTTGAGTATATGCATTAAGAAATTCATTTGAATTGAGAATTATAGGTATTGTTAAAGCTTAGAGACTTTGTAATAGAGAATTTGATGCCAACATTCAAAATGAATAAAGATAAACAAAACATGACATCAATCAAAATGATTCAACTTTTATATGGAGAAATTTATTAAGCTCCCCCTGCATTGAATAACTCCCCCTATGTAGATAGACTGAAAAAATCTCTCATTCTTTCTATTCTCAGAATTGTTCTTCATTTTCTTTCTCTTCATTCTCTTTTTCCTTTTTATGCATTATACACTCATCTCTCCCCCTTTTTTGTTATCAACAATAAGGTGAGTTTTAAAGGCAAATAAGGAATGTTATCAAAGCGAGGATGTTGGTTCTAATAAAGATAGGAAATTCATTCATTGACATTCAATCAAAGACAAATTTGTAATAAAAGTGTAACATTCATTCAACCATTTGTACTCCAAAGCAAGATCTATTACATGTATTCTAAAATGACAGATTTAAGTATGTAAATCCTATATACATGCTAAGAAAGAAAACAAGAAATCCTAAGATACAACCTAGGATTGAATATCAAATATGCTTGTACACAATTTTCTTTAGATGTCCGATCATCTCCATAACATCATCTTTTTGGGTTTTCTTAAAACTTTCAAGACATGCTTCAATTTGAGAAACGGCAAGGTCAATATCTTTCTTTAGTTGACTTGTAGCATGAAGATACTTTCCAGAACCGTCAGCAATGCCTTCCATCCTTTCAAAAATATTATGAAGATCAGCGCTAAAGGATTCGACGGAATTGCTAAGTGAAAAAGAAATCATGTCGAGTCTTGAATTAATCTCATCTTTTAATTGATTGAACTCCTCTCTTAATTTACACATATCATTTGTTCTTACACTATCATACTCAGCAAGTAAAGCCCTGAGCTGACCAATTTGCTCCTCAAAAAATCTTTCTGATGCCATTGCTGACTGATGTGGAAGTTGAGAGCTTGGTCCAGCTTCTGAGGGTCCAGCAGGTGGTCCAGTAGAAGGTCCAGCAGAAGGTCCAGCAGAAGATGGTCCAGCAGATGGTTCAGGAATGTCTTCTCCTCTGACTTCCTCAACTCTAACCTCCTCAGCTCTGGCCTCATGTCCTCTTTTAATCCAATTTTCATTTTCTTTTCTAAAGCCCATTCGGTGAATTGTAGAGACACTATAGTAATCTGTATGTCTTAACTTTCTTAGTGGCTCATTGTCCATTATAAGTACACCTTGGCTTCTGAAAACTAAAGTTAAAACCATACCATATGGCAATGTAGATCTCTTCTTAGTAGCTGCCTCCGCCATATAGCCTATCATCATCTCAGCAAGATTTAAGGTCTACCAGTGAGTATGCAGTCCATTAATAAAACGTCTCGCTCCGAGACATATTCAAACCTTCCGATTTTAGGAAAAGAATCCTTCCACAGATATTGTGAAGTAGTCTGAGTTCCAAATTAAGTTGATTTGCTAAAATTTCCTCAAACTCAGAAACTTCTCTTCCTAACATCCTTGATAGAGCTCCTCCTCTATCTTCATGATGATATTCAATAAGTCCAACAGTAGGCATTTCCAATAAATTACCAAGATTCGGCTGTGATGACTACCTTTGTTCCTCTTACAACACTTACTAATCCTCCCTCTCCTCTACTTAAATCATTATAAAACTCTCTTACTAGGGCGGGGTAGGTAGGAATATCCAAAGAGCAGACCTTCTCCCATCCCATTTCTTGCAACAATCGCCCAATAGCAAAGCCCTCAGAAATAAAGAAGTTGAAATCAACTTTCCTTCCGGTTGTAATGGCCTTACCAGCTAATTGGTCGACTTTTGGAGAAGATGGTGAGGTGGAGAGTCATCTTGAGTGGCAGATGAAGAAGATGACGAAGGTTGCCTCGATTTGAACGGCGCTTCGTCGGAACAGTCGAACCACCAATGATAGCACGCCTTTTGGGAGCCATTGGATTCGATTGGAATGAGTAATCAAGGGTTTTGAGGGATTTGGAGGTTTGGAATTAGTTTGGAACGGCTTGAAAATAGTTTAGGAGACGATAGAAATCGTTTGGGGTCGACTCCGCCCTTTTTATTTTGACCTAGTTCCACTTAGAGTCGACTCCCGAAAACGAGGTGTCGGCTCCGAACCAGAGAGTCTGTCAGCGCCCGAATTAGAGTCGGCTCTACAGAAGCCAGAGTCGGCTCTAATTGCCCAGACAGAACATCAAAATAAGAAGGTGTCGACTCCACAAACTGAAGGTGTCGACTCCACAATAGTTTCAGTGAAAAATTTGAATTTCAAGGATCTGAAACTGATCAAATTAATCATCAAACTCTAGATAAGTGTTCCTTAACAATTGGGGAAACAATAAATCAACTTTCTAGATAAATTTCCTTATTGAACATAGAGGATTTTCAAGAAATTATAGAAGTCTAGATAGTTGTTGTCCTTAGGAGTTTCAGAAAATTATTCTAAAGGATCACAAACTCCTAATTCTCCTCTAAGATAGCAAAATCTCTCCTCACTCAAAGGTTTGGTAAAGATATCAGCTAATTGATCATTAGTATTAACATATTCAAGACAAACATCTTTGTTAGTTACATGTTCTCTAATAAAGTGATGTCTAATTTCAATGTGTTTAGTTCTTGAATGTTGAATTGGATTTTTAGTTAGATTGATAGCACTAGTATTATCACATTTAATAGGTATTTTATCAAGTGTGATACCATAATCTTCAAGTTGTCGCTTAATCCAAAGGATTTGAGCACAGCAACTTCCAGCTGCAACATACTCTGCCTCAGCAGTGGATAATGCAACCGAATTTTGCTTCTTGCTAAACCAAGAGATTAAGTTACTTCCTAAAAGTTGGCATACCCCACTTGTACTCTTTCTATCTAACTTACAACCAGCATAGTCAGAATCAGAATAAGCAATCAATTTTAAGGTTGAGTCTCTAGAATACCATAATCCTACATTTTTAGTTCCATTTAAGTATCTAAAGATTCTTTTAACAGCAAGTAAATGTGATTCCTTAGGATTAGATTGATATCTTGCACATAAGCAGACAGAAAACATGATATCTGGCCTACTTGCAGTTAGATAAAGAAGTGATCCAATCATACCTCTGTAATGCTTCTGATCTACTTTCTTACCTACTTCATCCTTGTCCAGCTTGCATGAGGGACTCATTGGCGTACCAAGAGGTTTAGCAGATTCCATACCAAATTTCTTGAGTATTTCCTTTGTATACTTTGTTTGGTTAATGAAAATTTGCTTTCTCTTGTTTGATTTGAAGTCCAAGGAAGAAGTTTAGTTCTCCCATCATGCTCATCTCGAATTCTCCCTGCATTAGCTTAGCAAATTCTTGACAAAGGAGATTGTTAGTAGCACCAAATATAATGTCATCAACATAAATTTGAACGATTAATAAATCCTTTCCTTTTCTTTTTAAAAATAAGGTTTTATCAACATTTCCTCTAGAAAAGTCATTTTCAATTAAAAATTTACTTAATCTATCATACCAAGCTCTAGGTGCTTGCTTTAAACCATAAAGTGCTTTGTGTAGTTTGAAGACGTGGTTTGGAAATTCATGATCTTCAAAACCAGGAGGTTGTTCAACATAAACTTCCTCATTTATAAAACCATTTAGAAATGCACTTTTAACATCCATTTGAAATAAGTTGAAATTCATATGACATGCAAATGCAAGTAGTAGCCTAATGGCTTCTAATCTAGCAACAGGTGCAAAAGTTTCATCAAAATCTATACCTTCTTCTTGATTATATCCTTTTGCAACTAGTCTAGCTTTGTTTCTAATTACTATGCCATTTTCATCTAATTTATTTCTAAATACCCATTTAGATCCTATTATAGGGTGATTTTTAGGTCTTTAACTAGGGTCCAAACTTGATTTCTAGTGAATTGGTTTAATTCTTCCTGCATTGCTAACATCCAATAACTATCTTTCTCGGCTTCCTCTATAGTCTTAGGTTCTATATGAGATACAAATGCAAGATGATTATTGATATCTCTCATTGATGATCTAGTCCTTACACCTTGAGATGGATCACCTATGATTAGGTCCTTAGGATGACCATAAGCATATCTCCAATCTCTAGGTAGATCTTGATCATTTTGAACAGTATCAATACCATCATCCTTAGGTGAGTCATCATCCTTAACTTCAGGTTCTGATCTGAAGATACATTTAATTTTTCAATATCTCTTTCAATCAAAGATGTATCTTCCTCATCATCAATTTTATCTGAACTTGATGCTAAAGACTCATCAAACACTATATGAATGGATTCTTCTACAACTAAGCTTTTCTTATTAAATACTCTATATGCTTTGCTAGATGTAGAATATCCTAGGAAGATACCTTCATCAGACTTTGCGTCAAACTTCCAAGATTATCCTTACCATTGTTATGAATAAAACATCTACAACCAAATGCATGAAAATAACTTAAATTTGGTTTCCTATTGATCCAAAGTTCATAGGGAGTTTTCTTAAGGATAGGTCTAATTAGGGCTCTATTTAGAATGTAACAAGCTGTGTTTATAGCTTCCGCCCAAAAATATTTTGGAAGTTGGCTTTCACATAGCATGGTACGGGCCATGTCTTCTAAAGTCCTATTCTTCTTTCTACAACTCCATTTTGTTGTGGTGTTCTAGGTGCAGAGAAGTTATGATGTATGCCTTTTTCAAAATAGAATTTTTCAAATAAGTGATTTTCAAATTCAGTTCCATGATCACTTCTAATAGACACTATGGTAGTGTTTTTTCATTAGTGACTTTCTTAACAAATTTCATGAATATTGAGAAAGTCTCATCTTTGTGAGCCAAAAATTACCCAAGTGAATCTAGAGTAATCATCTACTATCACTAGACCATATTTCTTTCCTCCTAGACTTGTGGTTCTAGTAGGTCCAAAAAGGTCCATGTGTAGTAGCTCTAGTGGCCTAGTAGTTGAAACAACATTCTTAGATTTGAAAGAAGTTCTTGTTTGTTTTCCAAATTGACATGCATCACATATTCGATTATTTTCAAAATTTAGACTAGGAATACCTTTAACTAAATCCATTTTCAATAATTTGAAAATTAGGTGTGTGCTTGCATGACCTAATCTACGATGCCACAGCCAACCAATCTCATTCATTTTAGCATTATCAGCAACTAAGCAATGATTACTTGGAGATAAATTACTCAAATCAATTAAGTACACATTGCCATAGCGTTTACCAACAAGAATAATGCTATTATCAATGGGATTAGTAACAGTGCAAACAGAAGCTTCAAAGGAGACCTTGAAACCTTTGTCACACAGTTGGCTAATACTTATTAGATTATGTTTAAGTCCATCAACATATAAAACATTATCAATATGAGTAGATGGAGTAATTTGAATCTTACCAATGCCCATGATATGGCCTTGACCATTATCACCAAAAGTAACTACTCCACCTCTTTTTGATTCAAGGGTGATGAATTGATCTTTGTCACCCGTCATGTGTCTTGAGCAACCACTATCCAGGTACCATTTTCTTTTCAGTCTGATGGCTGCAAGACACTCCTGCAAAATATTTATGTCTTAATTTTAGGTACCCAAGTCTTCTTGGGTCCTTCATGGTTAGAAGCATTAAACATTGTTCCTTTGGGAACCCAAATCATCTTTTTCTTTTTATGTGAAGATTTACACATATATGATTTATGTCCTTTGTCTCCACATTTAAAACAAGTAATGTTTAATGATTTTTCAGCATGTACAAAAATGTTTTTCAATGATTTTTGCTTTTTAAGTGGATTATATCCTAATCCAGCTTTATCAAAAATAGCCTTTTGATTTTCCAAAATCATATTAAGTTTGATAGAGCTTAGTGTAAATTTATCAACTATAGGCTTAAGTCTATCAACTTCATTTTTCAAACTTTCTTTTTCTTTTATTAAAAGTTCTTTATCAACAACATGCTTTTCATTTTCTAATGATAGTTTTTGCATTTGAGTTTTCAAATCTTTGTTCTTTGAACTTAGGTTTGCAAAATCATCCATTAATTCATAAAAAGCACTATGTAATTCATCAAAAGTGAAGTCATCAAGAAAACTCGGACTTACCTCATCGTTGTCCGCCATGAAGCATAGATTGGCCATTTCACTCTTTTCTTCTTCTTCGAAACTTGTGCTTTCCGAATCGCTCCATGTGGCCATCATTGCCTTCTTTTTGAACCTCCGGGTGCCTTTCTTTAGTTGAGGGCATTCAGATTTAAAGTGACCCGGCTTCTTGCATTCAAAACAAATAACTTCCTTTTCTTTGCCCTTGTCCTCATCTTTTCTTGCAAAGGGCTTTTTCTTTTCAAACTTCTTCTTCTTCATGAATCTTTTAAATTTTCTTGTGATGAGTGCCATGTCCTCATCATCACTTTCATCCTTGGATTCATGAGGCTCTTCCATATATTCAGAAATCTTAAGAGCCATATTTCTTTTCTTCTTTGACTCATCATCATCAACATGTTGCTTGATTTGAAGCTCATGAGTCATTAAGGATCCCAACAGTTCTTCTAGGGGTAGTGTACTTAGATCCTTTGCTTCTTGTATTGCTGTCACCTTAGCTTCCCAAGTCCTAGGCAAGGAACGCAAGACCTTTCTCACAAGATCAGAATTATCATAAGATTTACCAAGACTTTTTAAACCATTACTATGTCAGTAAATCTTGTAAACATATCAGCAATAGATTCACATGCATCCATTTTAAACAATTCATATTTATGAACTAGCATGTTAATCTTGGATTCCTTGACTTGATTTGTTCCCTCATGGGTAACTTCAAGTCTATCCCAGATTTCCTTAGCAGAAATGCAAATAGATATGCGATTGAATTCATTTGCATCTAATGAGCAGTATAAGACATTCATTGCTTTGGCATTGAGTTGTGCCAATTTTCTATCATGTTCATCCCATTCCGTTTCCGGTTTAGGAATCTCCATGCCATTAACTCTAGCAGGGGTGTGTGTGGTCCATTGACTATAATACTCCATAGATCATAGTCAAGTGCTTGAATGAATATTTTCATTCTAGCCTTCCAATAACCATAGTTAGAACCATTAAATAAGGGTGGTCTATTAGTAGATTGACCTTCGGAAAAAGATGAACCAGCTTGAGTTGCCATGTGGATCTTTGACTCTTGATCGTTAGATCAAATCAAATGAGCACTAGCTCTGATACCAATTGTTGGTCCAGATAGCAACCCAAGAGGGGGGGGAATTGGGTTTTTCAAAAATTAAACTCTTTTGAAGGATAACCCCCAGCGGAAATAAAAACTTAGATTCACAATTTAAAACAAGCAACTATAAATGAAGAGTTGAAGATAAAGAGACAATCACGGCAAACACAATAGATTTTATAGTGGTTCGGTGTACCTACACCTACGTCCACTCCCAAGTACCTCTTGGGTCCACACTATAATCAAACTGATTACAGCAGAGTTGTTTTGCAAGCTCACAACTCAAACTTGTTGTTTTCCCGGGTGCACAACGAACCCAGCTGGTTTTCAAGGCTCACCAGCACAAAACCTAAACCACAAGCAAATGCTTGCACAAGGCTAACAGCCTCAACTGAATCAATCACCAGATTGACCCAGCAAACAGTATATTGATTTACAAAAGCAAACTGCTCCTTCAATGAGCAAATATACAATAATGAAACAATAAATAGAGATTAGGAACCAAAGCCTGATTCGAAGATCTTGGTGGCTTCTTCCTTCTCTTCCTTTGAATGGATCTTCCTTTGAATATGCTCTTGAGGTTCAGAAGATTGGAAAACTAGGGCTTCTTCCTTCTTTTGAGATTTCTTCTAAGTAGAACAGCGAAGGCTTGGAATCTCTTTCTCTTCTTTTGGGGAATGAGTATGATCTTTCCTTACAGGTTTTCCCTCTTTTCTTTTCTGATGGATCTCAAGGATTTTCTCTATTCTTTTCTATTTGCCTCTTTCTTTTCTCTTCTCTCTTTTTTTGGAATGCAATCATCCCTCTTCTTATAGATCCATTAATCCATAAATAGTGCGAAACTATCCGTTAGAAGCAAATGAAAAAGGATTAGATCCATAAATAACAATAGCCGTTGGGATTAAAATCGATAAAGTAAAGTTTAGAGTCGTTCTGACAGTTCTGGAGCCATGTCTAACATTCTGGAGTCGGCTCTGGCTTTTCTGGAGTCGGCTCTAACTCGAAATAATTTAATCCGCTCGATCTGGAGTCGTCTCTGACTTTTCTGGGGTCGACACAAAATTCTTCTGGAGTCGACTCTAACAGTCTGGGAGTCGACTCTAAGTCGTGGCCTGAAAATCCAACGTTCTGTTGTTTCTGATAGAGTCGGCTCTCACAGTCCCGGAGTCGACTCTAAGTCTGTGCATTTTCCGGAGTCGGCTCTGCGATTCCATGTGTCGACTCTAATGTCTGCAGTCTTACCTTGACATTAGATTCAAACCAGAACTTGATTTTCCTTCTTGATTTTGATCATTAATTAGACTTATAAACTGAAAGACTTAATCAAAATCATTAGTAACATCAAATGTTATACTCAAATAGTTTTGTTAATCATCAAAATCCTCAATTGGGTCATCAATCTGGCCTTCACGCCTCTTTATTGCCCCTGTCAGTGCTTTATCTTTTCCGAGCTAGGTCGATTTCCGTTTCGCCGAAGTAGATAGTATGGCTCTGCAGCTAGCAAAAGGTCCCCCCGGCACTTTCTGAGGGACCTTTGCTGTGTCGATCTTTTCCAATGCAGGTTGCTTTGGTGTGTGGTGTAAGTGCTTATTTGCCATTGGAGGATGTCATTTTCGCAGGACGATCTCCCAGATCTGCCAGTACCTATAAAATTGGTGGACGATTTTTGGTATTTAAAGCTCGTGATCCGAGATCAGAGAAAATCTCTTGGCATGCGTCAAGGCTCGGGCGACGCGCTTGGCGTGAAATGAGGGGTGCTTTTTCATCTCGGGAGGCCACGTGGTGGCGTGGGTCAGGCATTTCGAATCTCGGGGCTTTCTGTTCTGATAGCTGCTCTCGGTTCGTCTTCGCCTATGAAAAGGGAAAAGAGGGCTGTGTTGGGCCATCCCAGAGTTTTCTTCCCTGCGAATCGTGAAGGTTTATATGATGGCTATCTCTCTGGGGTTTAGAGCGGGAGGACCGAGCTTTCCTTCTGCAAGTCGTGGTCCTCCAGATAGCTGGGGTGATGAAGGAGCCGCCGGAGGGTGGCTCTTCCTCAAGAGAGGAGTTTCGGAGATCGTATGGAGAGCGCACAGAAGGTTCGCTGAGATCGCATGGAGAGCGCACATATACGCTTCCTGTGTCCTTCGCGATTCACCTTTGGAGACGCAGGGTAGGAAGTGTACGCGTGCTCCCCATGACTTGCGTGAACTTCGCCTCCTCCCCTGGTCCAGATTCCTGGGCTCGTCCGCCCGAAGAATCTTTTGCCACGTGAGGAGGGGGTGATGGTGTGTTATCCGCTAGTACATTGCCTTTTGACTTGGGCAGTGGCTAGCGGTACACACTCGATTTGGGGAGTACCCCGTTATCAGGGTCCGCGAGCTTTCTTCTTACTCATTGGAGGGCCCTGCGGATGGGTGGCTTGGGACAAGGCTCATCCACCCTTTCTGATTTCTCTGATGTCTTAGGCTGGATGCAAAGATATTATTATTAACTGAAGCTGAACACAACAGTCGGGCCGAGTCATCTGCTTATTATCAGTGCGAGCTGACTAGTTCGTGGCTTGTCTGATTTGTTGGATCGGATGCCGAAGCATCATTGTTACCCGAAGCTGTCTTGGGCAGTTCAGTTGAGCTATGTACTCGTCTTTATTTCCTATGTTTCAACGTACTTGTAATGCCTCTCAGGCGGTTGTAATTCGTTTCACTGGCAATAAAGAAAGTTTTGCCCTTTCCCCAAACTTCTGTTTCTTTTTGTGTCGAGAGTTGTCGCTCCCGTAGTACATTTTGACGCTTTGTTTTTTGCCAAAAATTGCAGCTCGGTTCTTAGTGGGGGAGGCCATTCGTTCCTACTTGAAGGGAGACCTGGGCGGTCGTGCAGACTAGCACGGTAGACATGATTTTGTTTGTAGAACAAAACATGTGTTTCTTCGAAAAGAAAGCTCATGTGTCTCTTTTGAGTAGAGGGAGGTCCTTCACCTCTACCGAGGTGCCGCGAGGCGCTAAGCTCGCCTTGGGGCGTTTAAGAAGCTGCTTGGCTTGTTCGAGCTTTTAGATAGTATCTTACTTGGCGTAGGATAATACGCGGGATATCGCTCGTTCTTGGCCGAGGATTTTGCGCTACCCGACCAGGTCGGGGCTTATGAGCTGCCCGAACTTTGGAGATTGCTTGGTCTGGTTGGGATTTGTGATAGCGAGACATGCATCTTGGCCTTATGCTGGGGCTTTGATAGTGGGAAGAATTCCTTGGCTTTTGCCAGGATTCCTAGCAGTAGAACACATTCCATGACTTTGGCCGAAGTTCGGAGATTCATTGCTCAACCCTGTCGAGGTTCGGAGATCTATTGCTCGGCCCTGCCGAGGTTCGGAGTTTTATTGCTCGGGCCTGCCGAGGTTCGGAGTTTTATTGCTCGGCCCTGCCGAGGTTCGGAGTTTTATTGCTCGACCCTGCTGAGGTTCGGAGATTTATTGCTCGGAGGGATGACCCGGTCGCCGCCGAGACTCTTGATGTTTGGTTCCTGTGAGATTCGGCGCGGACCGCCAAAGCGAAACGGGCGGTGCATGGGGACGCATGATATTTATGATTTGGTGATTTCTGAGGGAAGCGAGTTAGCACCGGCTGCTGACGCGCCCTTTCGTTTCCTCGCTCTTTTCCAAGGGCGGCTGATTCAGTGGGGCTTCGAGAACATTTACTCCGTGAGGGCCCGGCAGATCGAAAGGAACCCAGTTTCTAGAGAAGGAGGGGGGTTCCCGAGTAGTTCGTCGACGTTTACCGATTTTCCTCGGAAGGGGGCGCGACTCTTCGCTTTCCATGGATGCCAGCCAAAGTGGCGATACGCGGCAGATTCTCATCGGTCGGGATTAATGACCCGACTGTTCGAGATACTTGCCAGGGCGGTATAAATACGGGCGAGGGGGATGCCAGTGTTCGTCATCCTTTCAGCTGGCCTTTCGATAGCTCCTGAGAGCAGTATGGCTTCTCAGGGTGAAGGGCAATCGGACGAAGAGTCGAGCGTTGCTAGCAATGGCCACGGGGGCTCCCAGGGGGGCCGTTCCTCCGTGACAGTCGATGGCATGGCCCTGGCATCAGTTCTAGCAGGCCATGAGCAGCTCAAGAAATTGGTCAAGGAGTTTCTCGTCGTTTCTGTGAGGGAGGCCGAGCTCTCCGCCGGGTCATCGATCGGCAGGAGGGGGTGATAGCATCCCTCCATCAGCAAGTTGCTGAGCTGATTCGGCGTAGGGAGGACCCAGCAGCCCCTGGGGGGAGACAGTAGGCCTTTGTGAAGGCCATTTTTCACTTTTTCTTTTTCCTTTTGTATTTCCCTCTATAATGAATAAAGAGTGAAGTTCTTATTTAGCAATCTTTTGTTCCCTGCTGAGATCGTTGTTTGATCCATAGAAAGAAAAAAACTGTTTGTCCCTGTTCGAGCCAAAAGGGAGACCTGGGCGGTCCGTGGGCTTGCGCGGTGAATCACGGTCCCATTTGCGGAACGAGACAGGCGCTTAGGCAATAAGGCACAGGGATACTGGTTGGTTTGCCCGGGGATTTAGTAGTAGGAGAGGTTCCCCGACTTTGTCCGGGGTTCTTAGGCGGCCGTGTAGGGCATGTCGAAGCCTTTAGGGATTTGCTAAAGGCGCGGAATTTGTACCCGCTGACGATATTGCATGGCGTGTATTCTTCGAACCAGCCGAAGCTCCGAGGACTGTTTGTAAGTCTTTTAGTTTCGGTCGAGGTTTGCGTGTTTCGGTTTTTGCCAGGACTTACGCACTCCGATTTTAGCAAGGGCTTTATGCACTCCAGTTTTGGACGGGGCTTTAGAATCCATCGCTCGGCCCAGCCGAGGTTCGGAGATTAGTTGCTCGGCCCAGCCGAGGTTCGGAGATTTGTTGCTCGGCCCAGCCGAGGTTCAGAGATTACTTGCTTGGCCCAGCCGAGGTTCGGAGATTACTTGCTCGGCCTAGCCGAGGTTTGGAGATTTGTTGCTCGGCCCAGCCGAGGTTCGGAGATTTATTGCTCGGCCCATCGAGGTTCGGAGATCTATTGCTCGGCCCTGCTGAGGATCGAAGATTTCCTGCTTAAACAGATAACTCGGTCGTGCCGAGGATTGGTAAGCAGCATCTGTTTTTCTTCACGATTTTTGGTGATATAATTTGTAGTGATTTATGCCATAAATCATGAAACAATATGCCAATGAAAATTTAAGAAGGCGAGCCTATAGAGGGCGTTCCCTACTGATGATATTTGCGAGATTGTCCGAATTCCACGTCCGAGGATGGATCCTCCACTTAGATCTTGCAGCTTGTAGGTACCGGGTTCGACGACCTCCGCTACTTGGTAGGGGCCTTCCCAGTTTGGGGCTAGCTTTCCTTGTTCCAGCGGTTTGGAGACAGATGCTTTCCGAAGAACGAGGTCGCCAGGCAAAAAAGCTTTCCCTTTGACTCTGGAGGCATGGCACGGGCCACTCTTTGCTGGTAGGCAGCTATCTTGATCCGAGCTTTTTCTCTGATCTCCTCTACCAGTCAAGGTTGGCACGGAGCTGCTCGTCACTGGCTTCCTCCGAGTAGCTTTCCACCCGCAGGGAAGGGAGTCCTATCTCCATAGGGATGATGGCCTCTGTGCCGAAGGCCATTCAAAACGGGGTCTCGCCTGTGGGCACTCTCGGGTGGTGCGTAGGCCCATAGGACATGGTGCAACTCGTCTGCCCACCTGCCTCGGGCTCTGGAGAGTCGAGCTTTGATCCCTTGAAGCAAGGTTCGGTTGGTTACTTCGGCTGCTCCGTTAGCCTGTGGATGCCCGACAAGGTAAGGCGGTGATGGATCCCATGCTCCTCGCAGAACTGACGAAACTTCGGATTGTCGAATTGTCTGCCGTTGTCAGTAATGATGGTATGTGGGAGGCCAAAGCGGCAGATGATGATCTCCACACGAAGTCCCTGGCCCGAGCCTTAGTTATTTGAGCAACTGCTTCCGCCTCGACCCATTTGGTGAAGTAATCGATGGCGACGAATAAAAACTTCCGCTGCCCCATGGCGAGTGAAAATGGGCCGAGGATGTCCATTCCCCACTTGGCAAAGGGCCAAGCAGAGGAAATGGGGACCAGGCTGGCGGAGGGGAGCCTCTGAATACTGGAGTGTCTTTGGCATGGGTCACAAGCTCGGACAAGGTCGTCAGCATCCTTTTGCATGGTTGGCCAATAGTAACCTTGACGCAGCACCTTGTGGCATAAGGACCGGCTCCCCAGATGGTTGCCGCAAATCCCCTCGTGTACCTCCCGAAGGGCATAATCAGCTTTAGATGGGCGAAGGCATCTGAGCAATGGCATAGAGAAAGACCGCTTGTAGAGCTGGTCATCAATCAGCACATAGTGGGTGGCTTGCAGCTTTAGCCTTCTAGCTTCCCTTCGATCGGCCGGGAGCGACCCTTCTTTAAGGTACTTCAGGATGGGGTCGAACCATGATGGTTCGGCCTCAACTTGCATCACTCGGTCAGCTTCCACAATACTAGGTCTCTCCAAAATTTCCAAATGAAACTTTCGTTCGGCGTCCATTGACTCCGCAGTCGCCAGCCGAGATAATAGGTCGGCACGGGCATTTTCAGATCTAGGAATCTGAATGATCTCGAATTCAGGGAAATGGAGAGTAGGCTTCGAACCTCTTGGAGATATCGGATCATGTTCGGTTCTCGAGCCTCAAACTCCCCTCGCACGTGACCTGCCACCAGCTGAGAGTCGGTGAAGGCATTCAGTTTCTCCACCTTGAGGCTGCGGGCGATCCGGAGACCGGCCAGTAGAGCTTCATATTCAGCTTCGTTATTGGAGGCCGGGAAGGAGAAGCGGACGCCATATTCAAAAGTCGCCCCCTCCGGGCTGGTGAGGACCAAGCCCGCACCGGAGCGATGGGCGTTGGACGACCCGTCGACATGGAGGAGCCAGCGGGCATCAGATTTTGGGCTCTCGGGGAGTTGGGGGTGGAGCCGTCCTCCGGGATGGTACATTCGAGGAGGAAGTCAGCCAGCACCTGAGCTTTGATGGCCGGGCGAGGCTGAAATCGAATGTCGTGCTCGCTCAGCTCGACGGCCCATTTAGTCATTCTCCCCGATGTCTCTAGGCGGTGGACCACCGCCTTGATGGGTTGGTCAGTTAGGACCGTCACAGAATGTGCCTAAAAGTATGGCCGCAACTTTCGGACTGAGGTGATCAAGGCCAACACCATCTTCTCAATCCGGGTATACCTCGTCTCCGCATCTCGGAGCAGTTTGCTGACATAATAAATCAGCTTCTGGGCCTCATTTTCTTCTCTGACCAGCACCGAGCAAACGGCACCTTCCGAGACGGCCAGATACAGGAACAATGTCTCCCCAGGATTTGGACTGCTGAGGAGAGGGGAGAGCCGAGGTACTTCTTGAGATCTTCGAATGATTTTTGACACTCGGAAGTCCACTTGGAAATTCTTAGCCGACCGGAGAGTTTTGAAGAAAGGGAGGCATCTTTCGGCAGAACGAGCCACGAAGCGATTAAGGGCTGCTATTCTCCCAGTTAGGCGCTGGACTTCTTTAATAGACGCCGGGGGCGCCATCTGCTGGGTCTGGATCTTCTGGGGGTTAGCTTCGATACCCCGTTGGGAAACCATGAAGCCGAGGAACTTCCCAGAGTTAACGCCGAAGGCGCACTTAGTTGGATTGAGCTTCATTCGGTATTTGCGAAGCGTCGCGAAGCTCTCCGAGAGATCCTCGACGTGCTGTGATGCTTCTTTGCTTTTGACCAGCATGTCGTCGACATATACCTCCATGTTCCGGCCGATTTGTTCTTTGAAAACTTTGTTGACCAGCCTTTGGTAGGTGGCACCTGCATTTTTAAGACCGAAAGGCATAACACGGTAACAGTAAGTACCTCGGTCGGTTATGAAGGCGGTCTTTTCCATCTTCGGGGGCCATCCGGATCTGGTTGTAGCCCAAGTAGGCATCCATGAACGTCAGCATTTGGTGACCCGAGGTGGCATCTACAAGTTGATCGATTTAGGGAGGGGGAAGCTGTCCTTCGGGCATGCTTTATTGAGGTCGGTGAAGTCGATGCAGATCCGCCACTTGCCGCTCGACTTCTTTACCATGACGACATTTGACAGCCAACTTGGGTAATTCACCTCCGAATGAAGTTTGCCTTGATAAGCTTATCAACCTCCTCTTCAATAGCTCTCTGCCGCTCTGGGCAAAACTCCTCTTCTTTTGTTTACGAACCGGTACATCTCGTCCATGTTAAGGCGATGGATGAGAACTTCGGGGCTGATTCCTGGCATGTCGGAGGCGGACCAGGCGAAGACATCGGCATTGCTTCGGAGAAAGTCAATCAGCTCCTGCCGGGATTTTCCTTTCAGCAGCGACCCGATCTTTATGGTTCGATCGGGGCGAGCCTCGTCCAGTGGTACTTCTTCCAGTTCCTCGGCTGGTTCTCCCCGTTGCTCGGCGAAGTCCTTCCGAGCGTCCAGCCCATCAACCTCAGGCATTCTGGACTGAAGGCTGGTGACAAAACACTGTCGAGCCATAGTTTGGCTTCCTTGGACAACACCAACTCCCGGCCGGTGGGGAATTTCATAGATAGGTGTGGGATGGAGACGACGGCTTTGAGGGACATCAGGCCGGGTCTCCCAAATATCGCATTGTAGGGCGACATGAGCTTAGTCACTAGGAAGTCCGTGTGAACAGTGGCCACAAGGGGCCAGGTTCCTGCCCGAACCGTTAATGTTACGACTCCTTCCGGGACGATGACGTCGCCTGTGAACCCCATTAGGGTGGAGTCCATGGCTCGGAGGTTTTCCATGAGCAATCTCATCTTGGCAAACACATCAAGGTACAAACATTCACGGAGCTTCCACTATCAACGAGGATCCGACTTACATCGTAGTTATTCAAATTGAGAGATACAACTAATGCGTCGTCATGTGGGAACTGTATCCCTTGGAGATCATCGTCGGAGAAGGAGAGCTCACCCATTCGCGCTTTCTTTGGCGCCGAGCCTTCACCATCGTTTCTGGAGCTCGAGCTACCGGCCTCTTCAATCATGTTGATGTGGCATATTACGGGTGGATTTGGAGGAGGAGGAGGCTGCTGAAGCTCGGGCTGGCGGTCACCCCCTTGACCTGGCTCGGGCGCCCTTCTGAACTGGTTCAGTCGGCCCCGTTGGATCAGCCTCTCAATCTCGTTCTTCAACTGCCAGCATTCCTCGGTGTCATGGCCATGCTCCCGGTGATAGCGGCAGTACTTGGTGGGGTCCCTCCGAGTTGGGTTCCCTCGGAGAGGAGTTGGTCGGGGAGCTGGCGCTCTATCTCCATAAGGATTTGCGCCCTAGGAACAGTGAGTGGGGTATACCGTCGAATCGCCTGGGCGGGCTCCGGGAGCGATTCTTGGTGGCGGTGGGGGAGCTCTTTGGCGGCGAGGCGGGCTTGGCTGACGGATGGGTCGGTGCCTGTCCGGACCTTTAGGTTCTTTCTTCTTCGCAGCTCGGTGCGGGCAGCTCTCCGTGACTCTTCGACCCTAGCATATTTGTCTGCCAGGGCCATCATATCGGAGATGTTCGGGGGGTAGCTGACCTCCATCGCCAGGTAGAAGTCACTCTCCTTCAAGACTCCCCCCGCTAGGGCGGACATAGCCACCTCATGATTAAGGTGGTCCACCTCTAGCATGGCCTTGTTGAAACAACCAAGGTAATTTCTCAAGGACTCCCCCTCTCTCTGCTTAACTTCAGAGAGGGAGTCGAATCTTCGTCGGTGACGGCGGCTGCTGACGAACTGGCCAATAAAAAGATGGCTCAGCTCGTCGAATGAATCAATGGAACCCGGTTTCAAGGCGTTGAACCAGGTTCGGGCAGATCCTCTGAGGGTGGAAGGGAAGGCGCGACAGAGGATCGCGTCTGATGCTCCGTGGAACATCATTATTGACCGGAAGCTACTGAGGTGATCATCCGGGTCAGAGGAGCCATGGTAGGGCTCGATGGCGGGTAGCTTAACATGGGAGGGAATCACTTCCTCCATGATCCCCTTGGAGAAGGGGATGCCCTGCTCTGCCTTGGGCTGAGGCGGATGAGCCTGCTTGGCAGCGTTCAGCTCCTGACGCATCTCCCAGAGCTGCCGGCGGATCTCCTCTTCAGATATAAGAGGAGGGGCCGGGCGAGGAGAGCGCGGGGATGGTGTCGAATCATGGCGGAGGACTCCAGAGAAATGGACCGGGCCCGCCAAGATCTGGGGGGATCCCTATTGCAGCCCCCTCGTGGGATTGGTCTGTCCTCCTTGGGTCGGTGTAGGGGGTCCGCGGCTCCATGCGGACCAGAAGAAGAGGTGGCCGGAGAGAAAGGGGCTGCGGCCTCCTCAGGGGGGCGTGGAGCAGGGGCAGTTGCGAGGCGCTCCTGAACCAGATGGGTCAGGGCTTGGACCTACTGGACCAGTATGGCGAACTGATCCTGGGTCACCGGGATAGCTGGCGGCGACGGGGTCTCAACTGGTGGCGGCTGTGGCGCCACGTTACTCATCGGATCAGGTCTCTGGGAGACGATCTGTCCTAGGCTTCAGAAGTTGCTCTTCTCCAATTAGCCATTGAGAGGTTCTCTTCCGGATCGAGATCCTTGTCTCCTTTATTCAAGTTTTAATGGGACTTGAGGCCCTTCCTCTAGTGCCAATCTGTTGCCGCCGGGATCTGTCCTCCGACTCGGGCGCGATTGGTCTCCTGATCGGGCTTCCTCCTGGGCGGACCTGCACAGAAGTCCTCACGCGAGAGGCGTTGGGGGTGGCCCTCCGCGGAAGACCCTCCGACGCTCAAGTCAGTGGGATCGACGATCAATAGAAATGAGGAGAAGGATCTCTCTGGGGAGTCCCTCCAGGGGGCCAATCGGAGCTCGTACGGAGCGCCGACGGCGGAGAGGAGAGGGGGGAGCAGAGAGGGAGTGAGAGTGAGCCAGGAGCTGTACGGGAGCTTGTGCGCGTACCTGAGAGAATCTGGGAGCATCTTATTTATAGGCAATCACCTGAATCTTGAGCGCCTTCTGAAAAGTTTGAAGGTTGTTGGGATACGGAGATGATTCGAATCAAGTCGTTGTGAGGCCGGTGGGATCCGTGTCTTGTCTGTTGGAGGATCGACGGCTGGGAGAGCTCTCTGATGGCTTGAGGTCCAATGACTGCGTGGGTCCTAGGCCATTATTGCATATCCTAGGCCACTCCTCGATATGATTTTTCGTTTGGGATTCTGTTACACTAGACTTGGGCTCTCCCGCGCCAGGTTCCGTGGAGGTGCATGTCGAGCTATGGGTTACTTGGGGAAGCCGAGCTTTAGGTTGCTCGGAGGGACCGAGCTATGGTTGCTCGGGGAAGCCGAGCTTCAGGTTGCTCGGGAAGCCGAGCCATGGGTTGCTCGGGGGAACCGAGCTATGGGTTGCTCGGGAGCCGAACTCGGGGAAACCGAGCTATGGATTGCCTGGGGGAACCGAGCTATGGGTTGCTCGGAGAAGCCGAGCTATGGATTGCTCGGGGAACCAGCTATGGGTTGCTCAATCCACCGGATCATACTAGCTAGCTCGTTCTTCGTAGGCGTAGCGTAGCAAGTGGGGGCTGGAGGCTGATCTTAGCCCGTTCGCATAGTTATCAACGCAATGATGATTTTACCCCTCAACACATTAGTTAAACTTATTCACATAAAGAGTCAATGGGAATTAGAACAATAATTTTGGATATTGTTACCATGCATGAATTACTATGTTGTTAAACTTATAATTAAACCACTAAAATCTATCTTAACTTTACATGATAAAGAATAAAATTTAAATGATGCGGCATAATCAAAAGTTGAATATTTTATTAGTTATTAAAATATATTAAAGAATATGGTATAAAGGATGGAATATTTGGATTTTGCTGAAGCAATTTCGTCAAAAATTAACATTTCAAAAAAAAATTAATTCAAACTTGTAAATATAGAGGATAAAAGGCTTTTATATAAATATAATATTAGTAATGATGTCATGGAAAAGTCTTTGTACCCGCCTCGGTGCAACAAGGCCTACGTGGGCTGCACCGTCTCTTCTGATTGGTCCACGTGGAGCCAACGTGGATGACGGTGCCAGGCGGTATAGCCCTGCTACGATGTAACGTTCTGAACGTGACGAGCATTTAAAGTAGTTTGCCTTTTTTTTAAATTAGCGTGCGGACGAAAATGCCCTTTCCCTCCATCCTAGCGCCATTTTACGTTGGATTTCATTTGTGCAAGAAGAACTCTTTCTTCCACCTCGCTCTGGATTTTGAAAGCATCACCAGAATCATTTGAGCACGAACCGTCGCCCTCGCCCTGAGACTCCGGTCGAAAGAAAATATTTTAGCTTCGAGGCTGGAATACCTGGCTACTGGAGTCTTTGTACAAAAACTTCTGGAGGAAATGTCGTCCGCAGCACAAAGTAAAAAGTCCTTCTTCCCACTTCTTTGTAAAGCTCCTTTATTACACCAACTATTTTTTCTGGTTAGAGTTAGTTAATGCGTCACCAAACCGTTTAATGCGCGGGTAACTTCCTTAGAAAAAAATAGTTGACATTCTCGGAGTCATAACTGTTTAGAGTTTACTGTTTTGTAAGCACGAATGTCATAACTATTTTAACTAGGATGTTATACCTCATGAACTGGGGTGTCGTCAGAGTGGTTCGGCCTATATTCCCCGTTAAAGCTATGACACCCCTGATGTGTCGTTAATAGCTGAGTCGGTGCTGTCGTCGTTCGCGACACCCCAGTTGAAACTTCACGACACCCTAGCTCTCATCTGACGACACCCGTGGTTATAACTGACCATGGCGAGAAGCCCTGCGACACCCCGTATGGAGAACAATCCCCGCGACACCCCGCTTTAACAGTCACGTCATCGGTGTCGTCGCCTTAAAGCTAGGGTGTCGTCAGATGAGAACTGGGGTGTCATTAATAGCCTGGGTCGGTGCTGTCGTCGTTCGCGACACCCCAGTTGAAACTTCACGACACCCTAGCTCTCATCTGACGACACCCGTGGTTATAACTGACCACGGCGAGAAGGCCCGCGACACCCAAGTTACGAAAATTTATTTTTATTCATCACAAAAATAAAGAGAAGACAGAAAGAAAAGAAAAAAGTACATGAGCCCTCACTGGGGCTTGTCATCTGCTTCGGTTGCTGCTGAGCTCCCCCCATGCTGTGGGGCTAACTCGGCGATCTGGCGCTGGAGGGACTCTACCTGCCCCTCCAGCGGCTGTTGGCCCGACGCAGGACCTCGATCTTTCTCATTGAAACGGCCATGTATTGCTCGGCTGCCCTATGGAGTCGCTCGTTGTTTGCGAGCGACTCTGCAAAGACCTCCAAATCGATGCATACTGTTCTGCGGCGGCTCCCAGGGGGGCCAGTCGATCGCCCCTCGCCTCTAGAAGCCATATAAGTATACAAAAATTTTGGAAGATCAGCTGAAAAGGTGATGAACGATGGCATTCCCCCATCCATATTTAAGGTACTCCTGGCGGGTGTTTCGATTGCCACGTGCCACCATCTCAGTGGGCGTTCAAGGAATCGAAGCGTCGCGCCCCCCCCCCCCTCGATGAGTTTCGGGGGATGGGGAACAGAAGAGAGTTTCGGGAAGCCAAATACCCGGTTACGTAGTAAGTTTTACGACGTCCCAAGAGGAAACCTCACGACACCCAAGGATGATTTGGATTTGCCGAAAATCCTTCGCGACACCCCACTTGAAAGCTCACGACACCGTAGCTTTAATGCCACGACACCCGTGCTTAGAACTGACCGCGCAGAGAATCCCCGCGACACCCAGGAGAATTGGATTTCGGCCGAAACTCTTTCGCACGCCCCAGTTGAAAGCTAACGACACCCTAGCACCTATACCACGACACCCGTGCTTAGAACTGACTGCACAGAGAATCCCCGCGACACCCAGGAGAATTAATTTCGCCAAACTCCTTCGAGACACCCCAGTTGAAAGCTCACGACACCCTAGCTTTAAGGCGATGACACCCGTGCTTAGAACTGATCACGGAGAGAACCCTCACGACACCCCTTGTCGAATTCGGCCGAAACTCCTTCGCGACACCCCAGTTCAAATCTCATGACACCTAGCACCAATGCCACGACACCGTGCTTAGAACTGACCGCAGAGAATCCCCGCGACACCCCAGGAGAATTGGATTTCGGCCGAAACTCCTTCGAGACACCCCAGTTGAAAGCTCACGACACCCTAGCTTTAAGGCGACGACACCCGTGCTTATAACTGATCCGGAGAGAACCCCCGAGACACCCCCTTGTCGAATTCGGCCGAAACTCCTTTGCGACACCCCAGTTCAAATCTCACGACACCCTAGCACCAATGCCACGACACCCGTGCTTAGAACTGACCGTGCAGAGAATCCCCGCGACACCCCAGGAGAATTGGATTTCGGCCGAAACTCCTTCGAGACACCCCAGTTGAAATCTCACGACACCCTAGCTTTAAGGCGATGACACCCGTGCTTAGAACTGACCGCGCAGAGAACCCCCGCGACACCCCAGGAGAATTGAATTTCGGCCGAAACTCTTTGAGACACCCCAGTTGAAAGCTCACGACACCCTAGCTTTAAGCGACGACACCCGTGCTTAGAACTGATCACGGAGAGAACCCCCGCGACACCCCTTGTCGAATTCGGCCGAAACTCCTTCGACACCCCAGTTCAAATCTCACGACACCCTAGCACCAATGCCACGACACCCGTGCTTAGAACTGACCGCGCAGAGAATCCCCGCGACACCCCAGGAGAATTGGATTTCGATCGATACTCCTTCGAGACACCCCAGTTGAAAGCTCACGACACCCTAGCTTTAAGGCGACGACACCCGTGCTTAGAACTGACGCGGAGAAATCCCCGCGACACCCAGGAGAATTAGATTTCGGCCGAAACTCCTTAGACACCCCAAATGAAAGCTCACGACACCCTAGCTTTAAGGCGACGACACCCGTGCTTAGAACTGATCACAGAGAGAACCCCCGCGACACCCCTTGTCGAATTCGGCCGAAACTCCTTCGTGACACTCCAGTTCAAATCTCACGACACCCTAGCACCAATGCCATGACACCCGTGCTTAGAACTGACCACGCAGAGAATCCCCGCGACACCCCAGGAGAATTGGATTTCGACCGAAACTCCTTCGAGACACCCCAGTTGAAAGCTCACGACACCCTAGCTTTAAGGCGACGACACCGTGCTTAGAACTGACTGCGCAGAGAACCCCCGCGACACCCCAGGAGAATTGGATTTCGGCCGAAACTCCTTCGAGACACCCCAGTTGAAAGCTCACGACACCCTAGCTTTAAGGCGACGACACCCGTGCTTAGAACTGATCACGAAGAGAACCCCCGCGACACCCCTTGTCGAATTCGGCCGAAACTCCTTCGCGACACCCCAGTTCAAATCTCACGACACCCTAGCACCAATGCCACAACACCGTGCTTAGAACTGACCACGCAAGAATCCCCGCGACCCCAGGAGAATTGGATTTCACCGAAACTCCTTCGAGACACCCCAGTTGAAAGCTTACAACACCTAGCTTTAAGGCGACGACACCCGTGCTTAGAACTGACCCGCAGAGAATCCCCGCGACACCCCAGGAGAATTGGATTTCGGCCGAAACTCCTTCGAGACACCCTAGTTGAAAGCTCACGACACCCTAGCTTTAAGGCGACGACACCCGTGCTTAGAACTGATCACGAAGAGAACCCCCGCGACACCCCTTGTCGAATTCGGCTGAAACTCCTTCGCGACACCCCAGTTCAAATCTCACGACACCCTAGCACCAATGCCACGACACCCGTGCTTAGAACTGACCGCAGAGAATCCCCGCGACACCCCAGAAGAATTGGATTTCGGCCGAAACTCCTTCGAGACACCCCAGTTGAAAGCTCACGACACCCTAGCTTTAAGGCGACGACACCCGTGCTTAGAACTGACCGCGCAGAGAACCCCCGACACCCCAGGAGAATTGGATTTCGGCCGAAACTCCTTCGAGACACCCCAGTTGAAAGCTCACGACACCCTAGCTTTAATGCGACGACACCCGTGCTTATAACTGATCCCGGAGAGAACCCCCGCGACACCCCCTTATCAAATTCGGCCAAATCTCCTTCACGACACCCCAGTTCAAATCTCACGACACCCTAGCACCAATGCTATGACACACGTGCATTAACAGTGAACCCACGGGTGTCGTCGCCTTAAAGCTAGGGTGTCGTCAGATGATAACTGGGTTGTCGTATTGTTTTAACCTTCGTGTCCTAAATCCTAATCCTTTGTCAGCATATATTGACAACTAAATCTATGGATATCATTGTTCATGACTGCGTGCCTATATTTTCACAGTTGATGCTGAAATTGTAGATCGGAAAGAAATCGATAACACTCCCGGCCGTGCACCTTCACCCGTCGCTCCAAATGCAGTGGATGATACTGTAGTTCCTCAAACTGGAATGGAATTCAATTCAGCAGATGATGTATACACGTTCTACAATGGATACGCGAAACGAGTTGGTTTTGGAATCACAACAGTGTGTAGCAGGGCCAACAACAAAAAACAACTTTGCTTCAAGCACCTGGCGTGTTGGAGGCAAGGAAAATCTAGAAAAACAGAGAAGAGTATGAATCATAGGGATACTGGGAAAGTTGATTGTATGGCATCCATAAAAGCAAGACTGAATGCTACAAGTGGTAAGTGGATATTGGATGAGGTTTCTCTAGAACATAACCATGGGATGTCCATAACATCAACTGGTTATCTACGGTCGCATAGGAGGATCAGCACACCAGAGAAGGCAGAGATCAGCAATTTACATGCCGTGAATGTTCCGACGACTCAGATATACTCTGCCATAGCAAGGAGAAAAGGGGGCAGAAGACAATTGGATTTCACCGAGAAGGATGCTCGTAACTTCATTTGTCGCGAACGTCAGTCTAAGCTGAAAGAAGGAGATGCTCAGTCGATGGTAATTCATTTCGCCGAAATGCAACTCAGAAATCCCAATTTCTTCTATACCTTAGACCTCAATGATAATGGTCATCTGAGGTCTGTCTTCTGGATTCATCCAAGGTCAAGATTGGCATGCACATACTTCGGTGATGTTCTAAGCTTTGACTCAACGTACTTGACAAACAGATATCAAATGCCTTTTTGTCCATTCGTTGGGGTCAACCATCATGGACAGTCCACCTTGCTTGGATGCGCATTGTTGTCTGATGAGAGTACTGAGACATATAAATGGGTTTTTCAGACATGGCTGGATGCAAATGGTGGTCAAGCACCTATTGCCATAATAACTGACCAAGATAAGGCAATCGAGGCTGCTGTCAAAGAAGTTTTTCCTAACACACGACATCGATTTTGTCTTTGGCATATATTGAAGAAGATACCTGAAAAGATTGGCCACATTTGCACGGCAAATCCCAAGTTTATGGTTGATTTCGATGAGGCGATATATGATTCATTGACCATACAGTCATTCGAGGAAAGGTGGGCACATGTTATGGAGAAATATAAAGAATGCAAGTCTATAGATTGGTTCAATGTCCTTTACGAATGTCGGGATAAATGGGTCCCAGTTTACCTAAAGGATACATTCTTCGCAGGTTTGTATGTCATTGTCTTTGGTTCATGTTCGCGTTAAACGTTTTTTTTTTTGTTGACAAAATTTTGAACAGGGATGTCATCTTCACAAAGGAGCGAGGGCATTAATCACTTCTTCGATGGGTTTATAAATTCGAAGACAACACTAACGGAGTTCATAAGTAAGTACGAAGATGCCTTGGAAAAAAGATACGAGGCCGAAAATGAGGAAGATAATAGGACGTTGCAAACGATTGCTTTCCTAAAGACATCATCACCTTTTGAGAGACAAGCTGCAGGAAGGTATACAAGGCGCATTTTCAAAAAATTTCAGAATGAGATCCTTGAAATGGCTGCATCAAATACAAAATTGATCAAGGAAGCTGGCAACTGTTGTGTATATTCCGTAAGTCGTATGAAAGGATTGAAGTCGATGGAATCGGCAAGGAGATGATCAAAGATTATATCGTGTCATACGATAGAAATATTGAGGATGTCCAATGCCAGTGCCGATCCTTTCAGTTCAAGGGGTACCTGTGTAGGCATGCCTTGTTGGTTCTTCATCAAAGTGACGTATTTCGTTTACCAGATAAATACTTCTTGAAGAGATGGTGCAAGGACATGAAATACCAATTCGACGAATTCGACTGCAATACTGAAGGTTATGATAAAAGCACACGAAAATCACGGTACGCAGTGACAATTTTTAATTGAAATGTCTTAATATTTGTTTCGTTAATATTATGTTATGATTGTAGATATAGTTTGCTGAGTCATCGGATGATGAAGCTCGCAGAGATAGCCTCCATGTCTGAAGATGCATTTAATGTAGTGATGGATGGTCTAACACCTATATTCAAAATTGTCGTGGATGCCAACTGCGCAGCTAAACCACGTACAGAGCTTGTAATTCAAGATCCTGAACAAATTAGGACGAAAGGTCGCCCGAGAGAGAACAGATTAAAGAGTGGAGTCGAGAAGAAGTCAAAAAGATCAAGAAAAAATCAGGTCAAGGAAAGAGCTGCTTCAAGCATCAGGCAGACTTGTTTGCAGTCAATTAATACCGAAGAGGACCTGGAGAGAATTGTACCGCCTTCCGAAACTTTGATGGACGAATTTGATGCTTATGTATTGAGTCAACTTACACAAGAGCATATATAAAACACGGGTGTCGTAACTTTTGAACTAGGGTGTCTTGGTCGCAAATGAAGTGCTTTCAAAATATGGTGTCTATTTCAGTAAAATGAATGCTTTTAGCGCGACGACACCCCAGCTCCTGGCTAACGACTCCCTAGCTCTTGCGCGGCGACACCCGAACGGCGAAAACCTACGACATCCCAATACTCGCGAACACCGAAGATTTTAGCGCGACGACACCCCAGCTCTTGGCTAACGACTCCCTAGCTCTTGCGCGGCGACACCCGAACAGCGAAAACCTACGACATCCCAGTACTCGCGAGCGGACACCGAAGATTTTAGCGCGACGACACCCCAGCTCTTGGCTAACGACTCCCTAGCTCTTGCGCGGCGACACCCGAACGGCGAAAACCTACGACATCCCAGTACTCGCGAGCGGACACCGAAGATTTTAGCGCGACGACACCCCAGCTCTTGGCTAACGACTCCCTAGCTCTTGCGCGGCGACACCCGAACGGCAAAAACCTACGACATCCCAGTACTCGCGAACAGACACCGAAGATTTTAGCGCGGCGACACCCGAACGGCGAAAACCTACGAAAGGAATGAATCGAGGGCACCTCTGCTCGCAATATAAAATTTATGCATTTGCATTAAATATTAATCATTGTTAATATGAATAAATTACATTCAATTTTCATTCAAAGAAGAATAAAAAAATTAAGAACATTTTTCGACAATGTCGCTAATCTTTTTGTTCAGGCCCTCTCTCAATATCGTCGCAGCTAAGTGTCGCCGGTAAACTCTGACTTCCTCATCCATGAAATCCATCTTCATATCAGGATTGTCCCATCGAGCAAGACATTCCATGTATCTCAGACAGTATAGGCCGCAATCCAGCGATCCGGTCGGTTGGCTTGGGCAATCCGAAATCTCTTCCATCGGCCAAGTCATCGCTTCCCTCTTATCGCAGTAGATATGGAATATGTGGCCAAGAATTGTATGCCATTTCCTTGCATTGGCCTTGTACTTGGGTTGCGTTTCAGTGAATTCAGGTGCATGAACACCTTTCTTTCCATGTCGACAGCAACCAAATGCCAGTGCGAGTTATCAGAGTTTATTATGGTGAAAAGAAACCGGAATTGGGCCTTATCTTCATCCGATACATTGTCAAATATCGAGGCCCCTGAGATTCCAGCGAGTTCATGAGCAGGTGATGAGGAAGTCAGACACAGAGCGGATACGAAAACTGATGCAAATATGCACTTATGGTATCGGTCCGGATGCTCTATCCAGTTGCGCAGCAGAAACTCCTGGCCGGCATCAATTATCTGCCAATGCAATGTAAACCGATTAATATAATTCTAAAATCAACAACTAGAACAGGTTTCTTGATATACTTACATCATCTATTATCATTTCATTGTTAATGAGATCTTGAAGATTTTTCCTTGTTACAACGCCAGAAAACATATTGGTGTAGACGATCTCGTCGGTTAGTCGTTCGCTCAAAAAATTTTGAATAATTATTTGGTCATCTTCGACCGTTGTGCTGGGCTTTGACATGCCCACTGTCTTCGCCGACTTTTTAGGACGGGTTGTCTCATAACATTCTCCGACGACCGTGGATGCCTTACGCTTCCTCGGCTCTTTTTTAACCCTCCTAACAAGCGAAGGCACTCCAAAGATTTCTATGTCCATATTATCACCCTTTGGCGCAGGGGTGCCAAGTTTATTATCGGATATGGACTCATCTTTATTTCCATTCCCATTCTCTGTTTTTTTCATCCAATGAATCCCCCTCCAATATCTTCTCCTCTGCTTTTGCATTCCCCGTCTCAATTGGACACTCGGATGAATGGTCCTCCTCCATCTTCTTCTCCTCACTATTTCCATTACCAGGCTCGCGGAGGACCAACTCCAGGGAATGCACCTTCTCTGTTTTCCGTCTCCCTTGTCCTCCTCATTTATTGCAGTACTTTCCTTTCTGAGCAGTGATTTGAGGAGGCTCTCAGCAATGGACAGCCTGTGCCTGACATCGTCGAGTTGATGCTTAACGCACTCCAATTCAGTCCTCAACTCGGCACATCCTGCGCAGCTATCCGTTGGTTGAGGGGTGCATATATCTGTTGGTTGAGGGGATGCTACATTCTGCTGATTGAGAAGCCAGCTCTTCTGACAGTGGTACAGTAGCTCCCTCCATCTGCAACGCAAGTTGATAACAAATTAATATTAAGTGAACATATTGACGCATGAAGTTGAAAATTATGGTCAGAGCAATGGAGCAATGTACTAGCTTACCAAGTCGTGAGGCTGCAAGTCAGCAACCCGAACCGACTGGATCTTCATTTGGTGGTCATACCACTTCAACAGCCGGGGCAGTTTATCGGGGTATGCTGGTGCTCGCATTGATGTATGCTCGAGGAACCACGCCTGAACATGATATTTTTTGGATATTAAATAATGTAATATTAAAAAAAATTATAGTAAGAACACGTCTTATGCGTCTCAATAATCCTTACCACCAGTGCTGCCGAGCATCCGAACAGGGTAGGCTGCCTCCTAACTTTTTTTGCATTCTTTGAGTGGACCGGCTCCTCGGAACGCAAGCAAGCAGCTATTTCTGGGAGAGCCAGAACAATCAACTCCTTCAATGCCGAAGCCCAGTCGATGCTATCCAGTTGACTTAAGTCATCCAAGTGCTGGATGAGATACCGTGGACATCTCTGATTAGACTTTGGAGCCAAAAACATGGCCAACATGTATGCGATCCAAAGTCGGACGGTGTCCTCGACATCCTCCTGTTCCTTAGATGATCGGAGTTGAAATATTAACTTCTCCAAACCTTCTTGGCGAAGATCTAAACCCTGGCCAAACCGTCTGAACAACCTTCCGTTGAACAATAGGCTGGACGTGTCGATCTTCTTCCCATGAGCTGGAAGTCCAAGAATGAGTGCGACTTCGTCGGCACTGAATAGAACTGGCTTTCCGCAGAAAATGAACTCGTCGCCTCCATTGTGACATCTTATGATGTCTGCTAGCAGTCGCCCGTCGACTGTGAACGTCTGCATGTCGACGAAGGCACCAAATGGGGTCCTTCGAATAAGTTTTGTATGCCGTCTAGTGAACCCCATCTTCCAAACCTTCTGAACGTATACGGCCGGCCTGCAGCTATTCTTAAACAGCTGGGAAGCCTTCACTGGGGGGACTAGAACAATTTTATTGTCAACTGAAACAGAGGGTAAGACATAAGACATACTTGTCATGAAATTTTAAGAGAGGGTGTCATAATATTTTAACATAGTGATAAACATACCTGAAGGAGCCGCATCCTCATTCGAACGAAGAACCATGTCCTTGCATTGTTCCGCCATTTTCTCGTCTGCTTCTTCTTTGTTCGCGGTCTTCGTCAACAAACGAAAGCACTCATCTCCATGAATGAAGTATACGGAAGAATGAACTATGGAAGAAATTTAGGAGGGAAAAGGAGACCAGTGGCTTCTCGAGCAAGAGACGAAGGATGGCTTCTCGAGCAACAGACGAATGAGTGCTTTTTCTAGGGTTTATGCCGACCTCAGAGAAATACGAAAGGACACCCGGATCGCCACGATCACATCATAGTGACCCGCAAACCCATAGGAACTGCCCACGTTTTGCAACTTTTCTTCGAAAAGATGGCATGGCTGAGTTACTAGGGTGTCGTCGAATTAGTACTAGGGTGACGTCAAATTCACGCCTTGTTCAAGCATGGGTGTCGTCGCCTTAAAGCTAGGGTATCGTGAGATTTCAACTGGGGTGTCGCGAAGGATTAACGGCCGAACTTGTCGAACAGTTTTAAGGGGTGTCGCCTTAAAGCTAGGGTATCGTGAGATTTCAACTAGAAGGATTTACGACCGAATTAACTAGGGTGTCACCGGGGACTCTCTATGTGGTCAGTTTTAAGTAAGGGTGTCGTTTCCTTAATGCTAGGGTGTCGTGAGATTTCAACTGGGGTGTCACGAAGGATTTACGGCCGAATTCGAACTAGGGTGTCGCTGGGATTCTCTATGTGGTCAGTTTTAAGCACGGGTGTCATCTCCTTAGAGCTAGGGTGTCGTGAGATTTCAACTGGGGTGTCTCGAAGGATTTATGGCCGAATTCGAACTAGGGTGTCGCTGGGATTCTCTCCGTAGTCAGTTTTAAGCACGGGTGTCGTCGCCCTAAAGCTAGGGTGTCGTGATATTTTAACTGGGTGTCGCGAAGGATTTACGGCCGAATTCGAACTAGGGTGTCGCTGGGATTCTCTCCGTGGTCAGTTTTAAGCACGGGTGTCGTCTCCTTAGAGCTAGGGTGTCGTGAGATTTCAACTGGGGTGTCGCGAAGGATTTATGGCGAATTCGAACTAGGGTGTCACCGGGGACTCTCTATGTGGTCAGTTTTAAGTAAGGGTGTCGTTTCCTTAAAGCTAGGGTGTCGTGAGATTTCAACTGGGGTGTCGCGAAGGATTTACGGCCGAATTCGAACTAGGGTGTCGCTGGGATTCTCTCCGTGGTCAGTTTTAAGCACGGGTGTCGTCTCCTTAGAGCTAGGGTGTCGTGAGATTTCAACTGGGGTGTCGCGAATGATTTTCGGCCGAATTCCATTGGGGTGTCGCTGGGATTCTCTCCGTGGTCATTTGTAAGCACGGGTGTCGTCGCCCTAAAGCTAGGGTGTCGTGAGATTTCAACTGGGGTGTCGCGAAGGATTTACGGCCGAATTCGAACTAGGGTGTCGCCGGGGACTCTCTATGTGGTCAGTTTTAAGTAAGGGTGTCGTTTCCTTAAAGCTAGGGTGTCGTGAGATTTCAACTGGGGTGTCGCGAAGGATTTACGGCCGAATTCGAACTAGGGTGTCGCTGGGATTCTCTCCGTGGTCAGTTTTAAGCACGGGTGTCGTCTCCTTAGAGCTAGGGTGTCGTGAGATTTCAACTGGGGTGTCGCGAATGATTTTCGGCCGAATTCCATTAGGGTGTCGCTGGGATTCTCTCCGTGGTCATTTGTAAGCACGGGTGTCGTCGCCCTAAAGCTAGGGTGTCGTGAGATTTCAACTGGGGTGTCGCGAAGGATTTACGGCCGAATTCGAACTAGGGTGTCGCGGGGACTCTCTATGTGGTCAGTTTTAAGTAAGGGTGTCGTTTCCTTAAAGCTAGGGTGTCGTGAGATTTCAACTGGGGTGTCGCGAAGGATTTACGGCCGAATTCGAACTAGGGTGTCGCTGGGATTCTCTCCGTGGTCAGTTTTAAGCACGGGTGTCGTCTCCTTATAGATGTCGTCAGATTTCAACTGGGTGTCTCGAAGGATTTACGGCCGAATTCAACTAGGGCCTTCTCGCCGTGGTCAGTTATAACCACGGGTGTCGTCAGATGAGAGCTAGGGTGTCGTGAAGTTTCAACTGGGGTGTCGCGAACGATGACAGCACCGACTCCAGGCTATTAACGACACCCCAGTTCTCATCTGACGACACCCTAGCTTTAAGGCGACGACACCGATGACGTGACTGTTAAAGCGGGGTGTCGCGGGGATTGTTCTCCATACGGGGTGTCGCGGGGCTTCTCGCCGTGGTCAGTTATAACCACGGGTGTCGTCAGATGAGAGCTAGGGTGTCGTGAAGTTTCAACTGGGGTGTCGCGAACGACGACGGCACCGACTCAGGCTATTAACGACACATCAGGGGTGTCGTAGCTTTAACGGGGAATATAGGCCGAACCACTCTGACGACACCCCAGTTCATGAGGTATAACATCCTAGTTAAAAGTTATGACATTCGTGCTTACAAAACAGTAAACTCTAAACAGTTATGACTCCGAGAATGTCAACTGTTTTGTTCTAAGGAAGTTACCCGCGCATTAAACGGTTTGATGACGCATTAACTAACTCTAACCAGAAAAAACAGTTGGTGTAATAAAGGAGCTTTACAAAGAAGTGGGAAGAAGGACTTTTTACTTTGTGCTGCGGACGACATTTCCTCCAGAAGTTTTTGTACAAAGACTCCAGTAGCCAGGTATTCCAGCCTCGAAGCTGAAATATTTTCTTTCGACCGGAGTCTCAGAGCGAGGGCGATGTTCGTGCTCAACTATTCCGGTGATGCTTCCGAAATCAGAGCGAGGTGAAGAAAGAGTTCTTCTTGCACAAATGAAATCCAACGTAAAATGGCGCTAGGATGGAGGGAAAGGGCATTTTCGTCCGCATGCTAATTAAAAAAAAAGGCGAACTGCTTTAAATGCCCGTCACGTTCAGAACGTTACATCGTAGCAGGCCATACCGCCCGGCACCGTCATCCACGTAGGCTCCACGTGGACCAATCAGAAGAGGCGGTGTAGCCCACGTAGGCCTTGCTGTATCGGAGGCGGTGTACAAAGACTTTTCCATGATGTCATATCTATGATTGGGTTGACAACCCATTTTTGCCATAAGATTATACTGTCTCAAGTCCATTTAATCCATTTAATCTGATTTTATAAAAACTTAAAATGTAAGTTAATTAATAGATCCCTCAAATCAACCAAAATATCCATATGGCCTTTTAAATACTCAAATGCAAGTTAATTGAGTCGTTGGTGGTAAGGATGAATTTATGTTGCTTTAAAAACTTAGATGCAAGTTAATTGATAGTAGATGAGTTTAAAATTATTTAAAAATAATTATCTAATTTATAACTATTTTTAAAGTATTATAAAGTTATAAAAGAGCCAAAGTTATAAATAAATGGATCTAATTTAAGTTTAGAAATCTGATTTCTCCAACTCATTTTGGTTTGTTAAATAATTTAGATCGTTGAAATTAAATGGGTAGACTTTTTGGATCTATAATTCATTTCATAAATAGATTGAGTTCGGATGGATAACTTCCTTCTAATATTTAGGTCTCAATTTGTAGCATAAGGCTTTGATAACATAATATTTCTACTCGTAGTTTGATGATTGTAGAAATTTCACACAAAACACCTTGTCATTTCTCGATATTGGTAGGTTAATTTCGTAAATAAAGGATAAAAATGGGGCGCTGCTGGCTCGCTCCTTCAACCCTAGCGTTCGTGGATATAACGCCGTCTTGCTCCTCTCGGCCTGTTCTTTGTGTATTGCGCCTCTTAGGGTTAGGGTTTCTTCACGGCCATCCCTTCTCTCCAGCCCTCCGGCGAGCCAGCAGCCATGGCGACGGAATCGTGCAGTGCTTTGGCCGCAAGAAGACGGCGGTGGCTGTGACTTACTGCAAGCGGGGGCGCGGCCTGATCAAGGTGAACGGGAGCCCGATCGAGCTGGTGAAGCCGGAGATCCTCCGCTACAAGGCTTTCGAGCCTATCCTCCTCCTCGGCCGCCAGCGCTTCTCCGGCGTCGACATGCGCATCCGCGTCCGCGGAGGTGGGAAGACCTCCCAGATCTATGCCATCCGCCAGAGCATCGCCAAGGCCCTCGTCGCCTTCTACCAGAAGTACGTCGACGAGCAGTCCAAGAAGGAGATCAAGGACATCCTCGTCAGGTACGACCGCACCCTCCTTGTCGCCGATCCCCGTCGCTGCGAGCCCAAGAAGTTCGGTGGCCGTGGCGCCCGCGCTCGCTTCCAGAAGTCCTACCGTTAGGTCGCATCGCTGCTTTTCTTGGAACAGTTCTAGAGTTTTGGAATTCGATCGGAAAACTTATATTTTGTTTTTGCTTGAGATGGACTATCAAGGTCACTTTGTTGTTGTTTTATGGATTCGTAGGCTTTGGAGTTTAACTATTAAGACTGCTTGCTTAGACCTGTTACATAGTTTCTATGTTACTTTTTATTCTATATTTATTCTGCGTCGTGTCCGTTTGGAATATTTGCATATTAAGAATTTGAATGTTTTGGATGATGATGACATAATTTTTAGTGATTCGGATTATTTAGTGATTCTTGTACCATATGTGGTCGTAGATTGCTGGACAAGTGGCTATAGTGCTTCATTTTTTATCCATTTATCCACTTATTTTTGGTGCAATTTACCAAATGAAAGAGTAAATTTGAACCAGCAAGTTAATCAGGTTTATTGTGTAATAGCGATTAGAAGTTTTCATATTGCTGACGAGTATTAAATTTATGGACTTATATGCGATGAGATAGGAAATACTTTTTCTTTTTTGAAGCATTATTATAAAATTGTATTGGATGGATTATGTTGCATACATAGGCCTTTTCCTGATGTTCTGAAAATAAACAGGATTTACTATTGCTGACTATTTGTATATCTGCGTTTCTCCATTCTTCATATAAAAAAAATTATAGGGATTTGATTATGACCTGTAAAATTTTGCAGTTTTTATAGATTGTAATTTAAAGTTTAAACATTTGATTCCTAATGGGGAAGACAGTACAAGTCAATGTTTTAGTTTTCTCTAATGATTCTATACATGAGAATGGAGTATGTTGCTTAAATCATGGTTGACTATATGTAAGCTCTCAGCTGAGATAAAATTTTGCCATCAAATTTTTTTTTAATTTTCCTTGCATATGTATTTGCTTAGAGAAATACTGGAAGAGAATAAATTCACTCATAATTATGCTAGCATAGAGCATGTCATGAGTAGAAATAGTAACTTGGTGAAGCTCAAGAAAAACAACTTTGTAAAGAGTATATTGAGTGCATGGAATAGTGATTCCTAGCATTATGAGGTGAGATCAGTCATGTTGGGACAATTCTAGGGGTCATGGTTCATGAACTAAGTATTGAATTTTATAGAGGAGGGGCAATAGTGTTTACTGCCTTGGAATAATGTGGTGTTCTTTAATGAGATCGGATTAAAATTGAATTCTATATCTTGGAAGCCTTTTAAGTCACATCTTATTCTAATATGCCACAAAAAGAGTTAAATACCACGGTATAGTTATAAAGTTAGTGACATCTGAGTCATGTTATACTACAAATACATAGGTAAACTTAATTCATCTAATGACCAGTGAACGTTGACTAAACTCTTGGTTGCTGGGCTCCAGAGGATTCATGTGATCACACCATGTTATTTGGGATTGAAGGGAGAATTTTTCATTGCTTTTCTGAGTCTTGATGGGGGCATAATAATATTAGATATGAATATTTCAGTGATGCTATTGTTGAGTTTGGATCTGTGATGGCATTTTGAGGTGCATCATTAAAACACGTTATTTGAAATGTGTGACTTGCATCTGTTGAAGATCTTATGTTGTCAGAAACCAACTGAAATGATCTAACTTTGTGCAACTGAGACTTGACAAAGTCCTTGTAGGATTAGGGGGAGGTTGCTTATGTCTCTGGCTGCCTGAAAGCAAGTCATAAGAATTTGTTGCCTTGACAGAGGAAGTGGCCTGATTGGAGAAATAGTTGGGAAAAAAATAAAATTAAAGAAATTATGCTGACCCTAGATACTATTAATAAATCTTACATATCATGTTCTTACTATTATTCTTATTAAAGAAAATTACTGGTTTATCTTTTGTTTGCCCTAATTTTTTTTTGTTTTCATGGAACTGTCAATTTGTTATTCTTGCATGAGAATAAAATTCTTGCTTTGATTTCTTTGTTTTGTAGCAGCACCATGAATTGTTGTCACATATTCTGCTGGCAGTTGTATTGAATTTATTTATTTTTAGCAATGCTTGGGTGTAATTATATTTTGTCGCTGTCCTTTTGTCTCTTAAGCAAAGCTGGGATTTTCTTCCCTTAAATTTCCATTCCTTTTTGCTTGTATGTCTTCTTCTGCTTTGTTTCATCAACATATTTGTATGTAGGATGCATCCAATGGTTTATTTTGTTGGTGGACCATGTAATGTTAACTGGTGTGGACTACACTGATTGCTAAGTTGGTCTGCCTCGATGTATTGAGGGACCACCATGTAAAACTTTATTTGAGAAGTTCAAAAAATATGGACATGATAGCAGTGACAGTGCAAATAATATGAATAACCATAAGTGAGACTATTGGAGGAGATTTTATGCTGTTGGTAAGCTGCAAGCTTTGAAATTCAATGTTTGAATATTTACAATGTTGGAAGGAGGGCAATTGAAATAGAGGTTTTGGGTGAATAAAAGAAATTGAAGATATTGCTTGGAAGATTGTTAATTTGGTACTTAGCCCTTAATCACTAAATGCTTTTTTATATACAAGGGTTAATCATCACATGCTTTCGTGATGAAGAGATGACTTGTCACCTTAGAACGAAGGTATTTATATTTAGACTAATTAGCTTACCTAACAGGTTGTCCATGATAATAAACCTCATTGTTTTGTATTCCAGCCCAAAATCATATAATGGTTGGGTAATTTCTTCAGACCAGCATGCCATCATTTAGGGGTGGGTCTGTTTTTAATGGTTTGCTCGTGGCTTGATTTCATCAAGGCTAGATGTAAAGAACAAACTTTCTATTCCTACTTTATTTGAAAGTTCAATCTTGAAATAGCTGATGTTTGGGGTATCTTATGTTTGCTAGAAGATGGGAATTGAAAGAATCTGGATGGTTTGATTTTGTGCTGTACTTCTTGTGAATGGGTTAGGATTACATTGGCTGTGTTCTTTTAACTTAAGGATTTGTTTCTGAATTGTCAACTTTTACTAGATTCTGTTTAGGGCCTCAGATTATAGATAGTTTATTGGATTTAGTTCTGGGAAGGGTTTTATTTTTGTGGTTTATTTTTAATATGTCAAATTAACTAGTTTTATGGGCATAATTCGTGCAGCTTGGCAATTGAAATCACTTTTGGACTGTTTTGAATGGTTTGTTTGTCTTCTAAGGTCTAGGCAAGTTTGTGATGGTAGGAATCAACGTGGTACCACCAATCCCCCAGGGAGTTGAGGGGATATTCCTGGTATGGTACCTTGGTGTCAATGTCTCAAGATTCTATTGGATAATTAGCCTCTCAGATTCATTGTGAGCCTTGTTTGGTTATTGATGCTTTGAGATGGGATTATTGTGGGAGTGTCATCCGAGTTACAGTGGCATTGGCTCCTGTTCAAGTACCATGCAGGGCTGATTTGTAATATCTCATTATTCGTGGGATGGGTTTTGGAATGCTCGGAATCCAAAGCTAGGGAGTGTTTTGAGAGGGACGGTCAATTGGGTGGTGCTGGTGCTCAAGCAAATGCTAGATTGGAGGCTGCCATACAGGCACTTAAGCTGGCAAAGGTGCATATGGTTGAGAGGAGGTTGCTGCAGTTCAGACCTCCATTAGGTTCATCCAGCAAAAAGAGAGTTAGGTGCAATGATTAGTGGAGTCCCTGGGTACTACGTCAAGCGAGAAAGGGAAGGGCATACGATCTGTAGATGAAAAAAAGCTCTGTTATTATCAGTGGAAGTCCCTTTGCTAAAGAAAGTTCAAAAGAACGGGAGGAGCTAAGGGAATCTAGATGGTAGTCTTAACTTTTAGGGAGGAATCAAAGGACGATGGTAATGGCCAAATGATAATGTCAATAGCCAGTAGTAAACAACGGTAATATCTTCAAATAGTGGCTTTGTAATTTTTGTATAACAATTGAGATTTATTATAACAGCCATCAATTGTAGTTCAGAATGTGTGACTTGAAATTTCTGGCAACACCGAAAACATGGATGCATTGGATGCGGGGCGAGTACATAGTATTTGAACGTATATATGTATATATATTTTTATGAGTTGCATTACAATGACTTTCTAATTTGCTGTAGTCCTAGCATTTTGGCACTTCAAAGTTAATAAGCATTCCAGTGTTTGCTAGAGGTGCGCACATTTGTGTGCTATGTCTCGTCATGGTAAGGATGAAAATTAATAATCAGGCATACGTGCGTCCTTCCATCACCCATGTTTGTCGCATGGCTCGCCTTGGTGGGGAAGGTAGCTTTAATATCATGATACAATCTATACTTTCAGAAAGCGTCGGACAGGAAAAGAACTCTGTGGACCTTCGAAAAGATGACAGGACCGTTTCCCTCAGCCGAAAACCTGCAACAAAAGTTTCGGACCAGTGGTTCCGACGGGGA
Organism: Calamus simplicifolius; assembly: GCA_900491605.1. Lineage (NCBI taxonomy): Eukaryota > Viridiplantae > Streptophyta > Magnoliopsida > Arecales > Arecaceae > Calamus > Calamus simplicifolius. The sequence goes on from UESW01004001.1 coordinate 886,062, forward strand.
CCCTCCGACACTCTAGTTAGTGGTCTGAAGAACAGCACTAGAGATGAGTAGTTCAGAATGAATCCCCTTTCTCGTTATGAGCAAGGTTCTTATACCTGTTTGAAGATCCCTCTTACCCTTCGGGGATGATCGTTGAATCACATCGTCCGCTAGGATTGATGCTGAAAGTGGTAGGTGGGCGTCTAACGGCTAAACGTGCGTCATAACTAACAGTAACCGTTGTAGTCTTAGCAAATAGTGGGTTGGTGGGCCACGTGGCAGTCCTAGGCACTTATTAGGTCGATAGAACCATGCTTGAGGTTGGTTCCTTCGCCGAAATTAGCGGCCAAGAGCATGCCCGAAGCGAGGCTCGGGGCCGAGGTTGGAACTAGAGAAGGATCCGAGATCGAGGCTAGGCTCGAGGTCAAGATTAAAGTAGTCCGAGGCCGAGGCGAGGCTCGGGGTCGAGGTTGGAACTAGAGAAGGATCCGAGACCGAGGCTAGGCTCGAGGTCGAGATTGAAGCTGAGATGTAGTCCGAGGCCAGCGGCCGAATCATTACTCAGCTATGGGAATCGTGCAGATTGTTAATCCACCGTTTGGGAACTTGATCAGCCACATCAGATGCCTCCTCGCTCCTGAAATGGGTGGGCATATAATCACCAGTTCGTACGCCAATGGCTGTTGAGAGGGCACGTGTCCCCGAAGGCCATGCTTCTTTGATGAAGCATCGGGTGCTGCAATGCCACCACTTCGTCTGTTCTGACCGTTGAGATCAATGGAGATTCTCTGCGGGTATGGAGCTGCAAAAAGGTAGGTATCATCATTGCGGTGAGGTCACCGTCATCTCATCATTGATGGTGCCCCTCGCGTTCTGCGCATCGAGTGGTTGCAGAAATGATCTCCAGTGGTGGGCGAGCATGTAGCCAAATTGGAGCAGGCGGATGATTTGAAATGATGGGGCTATAAAAAGGGGGGTCGTCCCTGACCTCGGTCTTTCGCTTCTACTGCTTTTGCCCTTTCCTCTCAATCTAACCCTCGTTCGAGCGCCTGTTCATCTTCATCTGCTTTTGTTTCTTCTTCCCGAGCCCAGCTTTCCGACCTTTCTTTCATGTTAGTTCACCTTGCTTGCCTTCATAGGTTCTTCCCTTTCTTGCTCTATTTCTGACTCCGAGGGCTATTCCTCCAACCCTTCGCAACCTTCCCCATCTCCAACACCGAGTTGGTCCTCCTCTTCCGTTGATAGGGTTCCTTTAGAGCAGCGGCGAGTCGCCAGATAATCTCCCGTTGGGAGTCGCCCGGCCGCCGGCCAGGCCTCTGTTGGGCACCGTCCGGCCATCGCAGGCCCATCCTTCGTCGTGAAGGAGTCCCTAAGGGGACTGCCTCTACCATGACCGCCCAAGAGATAGTTAACCTTAGGGCCAAGTACAATCTCCGCGCCAGCCTTTGCCTATTCCGCCCCGCTCCTAAAGATAGGGTGACTTCCACCCCGGTAGAGTCCCGGTAGAGTCGCCCTATACGAAACTTTCTTCAAGGCCGGCCTTCGTCTATCCCTTCATCCTTTTATTCTTAACCTTTTAAACAGATACTCATTGGCACCGACGCAATTAGTTCTGAATTCCATTCGGACTATCATCGGTTTCTTGGTGCTATGCCACCTCCATGGGATAGAGGCTAGGATCTCCCTCTTCCGATGCTTTTATACCCTTCGTAAACAATTGGGGTGGTGGTCCTTTGCCCCTAGACCGACCAGAGCCCTTAGACTATACCTTCCTACATCCATCAAAGGGTGGAAAGATAGGTTTTTCTTTGCTCATGTTGAGGAGGTGAGGGCAGTTTGGGGGACACTAAATACCGAGCCGAACAAGGATTCGTCGATACTCCCAAGAGACCAAGAGGCGTTCGGGTAGCTGATAACTGCCGATGTTCCCGATGCAACCAACTCTTGGCCGAGGAGAACCTTCGGCTAGCGGGCCTCATCCCGAGTGGCGGTGAGCAGTCAGGCTTCCTTTCAGCCGGCTTTTCTTATCTTCTCCCTTTTCCTTTTTTTTAACTAACTCCTTTCTGACTCGTGCAGGTATGCTACCGCCGGTTCAGGCCATAAGAAAAGCGGTAGCCAAGAAGAGAGCGACCCAGGAAGATGGGGCTTCTGCTGAGAAAAAGGCCAAGGTTAAGGAGGCCCGGGAGAAAGAGGCCGAGGCTGAAAGGGCCAGAGAAAGGGTCGAAGAGGCTAAAGCATCGGGGAAGAGGCCACGGTCCCCATCACCAACTCCGTCCCGGTCCCCAACTCCCCTGGTGCGCAAGCCTCGGGTGGACCAGGAGACACCCATCGATCTTACTGACATGCCCCCAGAGGGGCAAGGGCTGAAGTTTCGCCGCCGCCACAGTCGGTCGCGCTCGATGTGGAGTCAACCGAACCGGTCACAGGGTCGACCCCAGAAGCCGGCCCCCCAACGATAGAGCCGACGACCGAGGAGCTTTCGAGGGCGACGGTGTTGTCGGAAGAGGTGTCGTTGGCCCCTGACCCGGCTCTAGAGGCTTCGATGCCTGCCAGGACTGCGGAGGAAGTCGAAGCTGTCACTTCCTTCCGATCTATCCTTTAGCACCACGGCCATTGGGCCAAGAGGACAATGGCTCAAGTTTGCATGCCTGAGCTTCATAGGGACTTTCAGAACCAAAGGTCCTCCGTCTTCTTCCGTGAAGCCTTCGTGGTTCATTTTTGGGTAGGTGTTTTCCCCTCTATCACGTCCCTTAACTAAGTTTTCCTTTCACTCATTCATGTGATTTGTTTATGCAGGCAGTTAACTCCTTGGCTACTGTCAAGAGTGTTCTGTCCCAGGCCAAGGCCGCTCTCGACCATTCACATGAAGAAGTTGGCCGAGCTCAAGCCAAGGCAGAGGAGGCCGAGAAGGCACTAAAGCGGCCCAGGCTGAGTGGGCCGAGGAACAGGCTAGGGCCGAGAAAGCCTTGGAGAGAGCCCAAGCTGAGAGTTAGCCCGAACGGAAAGGGCAGAAAAGGTGCTCGAGGAGGCCCAACGTCGAGTGGCCCTTGAACTCAATAACACTCGGGCAGCTGAAGAAGGACAAAAGAAGGCAGAGTCGGAGCTATTTTTATGTAGGAACCGACTGCACTCCGCCAACATTGAAATAAAAGTGGCCGAGGAGAGGGCAGAAAATGCTGAGGAGATCGCCCGTTGCTCCGATATTCAAATTGCTAAGATGAGGGCGGCTATGACAGCTGTGGAAGAGAAGGCCTTTGCGGCGAAAAAGAAGGCCGCCGAGGCCATAGAGACTTTCCGGAAGTCCGCTGACTTCAGCAAGGAGCTAGCGGAGGCTTCCGCCTTTGCTTACAACACAGGCTTCCAGGATTGTAAAGTCAAAGTAGGAAGAGTCTATAGTCTTGAAGGGCTCGACGACCTGGAGCCAGATGAAGTGACAGAGGAAACACCAGTGGCACACCCTTCCTCCAACAATGAACCAGCATCAGTCGGGCCATGAATATATGTTCTTTTTGCTTTTTAACTTTTCCTTGTATCGAAGTCCGACTAGAGTCGGCAATTTTGTAAACTTGTTAATAAGGTATTCACCTTAAAGTCAATTTGCTGCGCTTCACTGTTTGTTTCCGTAGTAGCTAAGACGAGCTCATCTCAGAGCATAGGCTGAGACCAAGAACATAGGCCCGGGTTAGGAGTCAAAACCAAGCTGAGGCTGAGATAGTGGTGGCCAAAGTAGACCTAGGTTGCAGCTGAGACAATCGAAGTCGAGACCGAAGTCGAGACAGAACTCGATTTGGAAATTGAATTTGGAAACCGACTAAATTTTAAGCGCCGATCCAACCGAGGGCCGACACAGTTAGGCTTGAGCACCGACACGGGGTCGGGCTTGAGTGCCGACGCGGGGCCGGACTTGAGCATCGACGCGGAGTCGGGCTTGAGTGAGCGCCGACACGGGGTCGGGCTTGAGTGCCAATGCGGAGCCGGGCTTGAATGCCGGTGCGGAGCCGGGCTTGAATGCCAACGCAAAGCCGGGCTTGAGCTAGAGAAACAAAATTGCTCGAGAATGTTTTCATTAGATAGAGGTAAATGTTATTCAAATATAAACTGGAATACTCAAAATTTATGGTGTCAATACATATTATTATAATACCGATGAAGGTTGTCCGCATTCCAGGTGAGGGAGCAGCTTCCCGTCTAGTTCCTCATCCGGTATGCTCCGCGATGAAGTGCGTCGGTGACCCGATAAGGCCCTTCCCAATTGGGTGACAATTTGCCTCCTTCAGTGGGTTTGAATACTTCCCCTCGCCTGAGGACCATGTCTTCGGGAAGGAATGTTCTGGGGCGAACTCGGGTATTGTAATATTTTGCAACTCTTTGGCGATAAGCAGCCATCTTGAGTCGTGCTCGAACACGGGCCTCCTCAACAAGGTCGAGGTTGGCTCGCAACTGGCTTGAATTGTTCCCTCATCGTATGATTGTACCTGGGGACTAGGAATGCCAATTTCTATCGGGATGACAGCCTCCGAACCAAACACGAGGCTAAAGGGAGTCTCTCCCGTGGGAACTCGTGGTGTCGTGTGATACGCCCACAGCACATTCGGGAGCTCCTCCACCCATCTTCCTTTAAAATCATCCAGGCATGTTCTGAGCCCTTGAAGGATGGTATGATTTGTCACTTCGGCCACTCCGTTTGACTGGGGGTGTCCAACAGAAGTGAACTTCTGGCATATGCCCAGTTCGGCACAAAACTCTCGGAAGGGAGCGTTGTCAAATTATCGATCATTGTCGGTAACAAGGGTGTGGGGTAGCCCGAATCAACAAATAACAGACTTCCAAAAGGTCCTCACCTTGGCTTCGGTGATTTTAGTGAGTACTTCGGCCTCTACCCACTTGGTGAAATGGTCGATGGCAACAAGTGGAAACTTTCTCTGACCAGAGGCTGGAGGGAATGGCCCCAAAATATCCATCTCCCATTGGGCGAAAGGCCATGGAGCCGACAAGGGGCTCAGCTGAGATGTTGGCAGCCATTGGATATTGGTGTGCCGCTGGCAGCTATCGCACTTCTGAACCAACTCAGCCGCATCTCCTCGCATGGTAGGCCAATAATAGCCTTGGTGTAGAGCCTTGTGTGATAGTGCCATGCCCCCCAAGTGGTTCCCATAAATACCCTCATGGATCTCACGGAGGATGTAGTCAGCATCTGCAGGACCAACACACTTGAGGAGGGGGTGAGAAAAGGACCTTCGATATAGTTGTCCGTCAAGCACAAGGAATTTAGATGCGCGCCACTTGAGTAGTTTTGCTTCAGCAGGGTCGACCGGGAGGGCACCGTTGGTGAGGTACCGGACATAGGTATCTATCCAAGAAGGATCTTGGTTATTTGGTAAGGATTCTTCCACCACGTCGATACTTGGGGCTTTCAGATATTCCACATAAGTTCTCCCTAAGGTCTCGTCGACCGAAGTGGCTAGCCGGGACAAAGCATCAACTCTGGCATTCTTCCCCCGGGGAATGTAGTTAACGCTGAAGTGAGTAAAGGGAGTGGCTTGTGACTGCACCATGTTCAAGTAGCGAGACATTGTAGGATCTCGAGCCTCACACTCCCCCTTTATCTGGCCAGAGATGAGCTGGGAGTCGGTGAAGACTCTGAGGCACTTTGCCTCGAGCTCCCGTGCTAGCCTCATTCCTAACAGCAAAGCTTATACTTGCTTGGTTGTTTGTGGCTGAGAAGAGGAAACGGAAGGCATACTCGGTCACAATGCCATCTGGACTTGCTAGGATGAGGCCTACCCCACTGCCTTGAGAGTTTGACGCTCCATCTACGTGGAGGATCCAGTCCTCTCCTCCTCCCCCGATGGTAATGTCTGAGGGGTTTGCATGAGGTTCCTCCAGTCGCTCCTCTGCCCAAGTGCATTCGACCAGGAAATCCGCCAAGATCTGGGACTTCATCGCCGACCTGGATTGAAACGATAGGTTGAATTCTCCCAGCTTGATTGCCCACTTCGCCAGTCGACTGGAGGTGTCACGACGGGAGAGAATTGCCTTGAGGGGTTGATCCATGACCACCACAATCGGATGTACTTGGAAGTATGGTCTGAAACGCTAAGCAGAGACGATTAGTGCAAAGATAATTTTTTTGGTATTAGAGTACCTAACTTCTGTGTCATGAAGCACTTTGCTTGTATAGTAGACTGGCCTCTGCATCTTGTCAGCGTCGATGCGGACGAGCACAGAACTCACCGCTTCAGGGGAGATAACGAGGTAAAGGAAGAGTTCTTCTCCTCCCCTTGGCTTGGATAGCAAAGGTGGGGTGGACAATAACTTCTTCAATCCCTCTAACACCTCTTGACACTCCTTCGTTCAGTCGAAGCAATCAACTTTGCGCAAGGCTTTAAAGAAGGGCAGACACCTTTCTGCTAATCTTACTAAAAAACGGCTCAAGGCTGCTATCCTTCCTGTGAGTCGTTGTACTTCCTTCTTGTTATTTGGTGGTCTCATGTCAAGGATGGCCTTGATCTTCTCGAGGTTTGCTTCGATTCCCCTCTGTGTCACCATGAATCCCATGAATTTGCTCGTTGCGACTCCAAAGGCGCACTTCCGTGGGTTCAATTTCATCCGGTATCAGCAAAGGTTGTCAAAGGTTTTGAAAGGTCAGCAACATGGTCGTCGGTACGAATGCTTTTCGTTAATATGTCGTTCACGTACACCTCCATGTTGCGTCCGATTTGGTCTTCAAAGACCTTATTCATCAACCTCTGGTATGTGGCTCCCGCATTCTTCAATCTAAAGGGCATGACCTTGTAGCAATAGATGCCCTTCTTGGTCACGAAAGAAGTAGCCTCCTCGTCAGCGGATCCATCCTTATCTAATTGTAGCCTAAGAAGGCGTCCATGATGCTAAGGGTTTCATGGCCCGACGTGGCATCCACCAGCTGATCGATCCTGAGCAGTGGAAGCTGTCCTTGGGGCACACCCTATTGAGGTCGGTGAAATCAACACATCCTTCAGCTTCCATTAGCCTTGCGAACCATGACCACGTTGGCTAGCCAGACTGGGTAATGCGCCTCTCGTACATGGCCCGCTGCGATCAATTTATTGACTTCCTTGTCCACGGCTCTTTGCCTCTTGGGAGCAAAACTCCTCTTCTTTTGCCGAACCGATCGACTCCTTGGGTCGATGCTGAGTTTATGGGTGATGACTTCAGGCGGCACTCCTGGCATATTCGAGGCTGACCAAGCGAAGATGTCCGCGTTGGCCCGCAAAAAGGCAAGTAGCTGATCCCTCGCTTCGGGAGGAAGAAGCGCCTCGATTCGAATTGTCTTCGTTGGATCCTCCCCCAGCGGGAAAGTCAGCAAACTTTCACCCGATTTTCCTCTCCTCTCGAAGTCTCTGGGATCAAGTGGCTCAGGCGCCGGTGGAGCAGTCACCTCGTGAGGACTAGGCGTGGTGTGGTAACAGAGGGGTACTAGGTTTCGTTCCCCGCGCATCTCCTCGACTCCCTTGTTGGTGGTAGGAAACCGTACCAATAGTCTCTTTGTAGAGATAATGGCATCAAGGAGGTTGAGACTGGGCCTTCCAAGAATTGCGTTGTAAGCCAAGGGAACCCGGACAACTAGAAATTTTATGAAGACCGTGCTCTGGCGTGGTTCCATCCCGACCGTAAATAGGAGGGTGATTTCTCTTTCTACATTTACAATATCCCTAGTGAAGCCCATCAAGGGAGTGGTCACAGGGTAAAGAAGATTTGGAGACAGGCTCATTCGAACAAATGCCTCGTACGAAAGAAAATCCACTAAACTTCCACTATCAACAAGGATTCACTTTACAGGATGTTTGGCTATTGTCATTGATACAATGACGCCATCATCATTAGGGTTGTCTATCTCTTCTAAGTCCCTTTTAAAAAAGGGAATTACAGAATCTACTCCCTCGCGATGCCTTTTAGAGGTACTGCCTACCCTCCAGGAGATCATGGCCACCGTCTTCTCCGTTAGAGTGTTGTCCACGCGATCTGGGGTGCAAATGGTGCCGATGGTCTCGGAGCAGTAGGGTTCCCTTCCAAACAAACTTTCCTCGATGGCCCTGCTGGACGAGTTCCTCGATGGCTCTTTTCAGCAAGCGGCAGTCCTCTGTGTCATGGCTGTAGTCTCGGTGATAGCGGCAATATAGATCTTTCTTGCGAGGGACTCCTGGCCTCATGGGAGGCAAATGTCGAAGATAGGGTTCGTGTCAGCTCCCCCTTCTCTCTGGGGCCACCGACAGCACACCTGCACACTGTGGTAATCGGATAGAGTTTTGCTAGTCTTTATGTAGCGCTCCATAAAGAGCTAGAGAACCCCAACTAATTATCATAAGTGGCAGACACTCAAAAACACATCCTATTAAAAACTTTTTATTATCATCTCAAATATATATGCACATCACTCAATCAACACTAAGCATCAACCTGCTCAGATAATATTATTCATGACATTCTTCGGGCAGTTTACAAGATCACATTCACGATCGACATCAAAATCATAAGTACATATACCATACTCATAATCTTCTCCAAAACATAAGACTTGTATTCATATCTAAATAGGTCTGATACATCACCATATTTCACTGTACACATACACATATGCAAATATACAAATATCATCTCATACTAACTCAATATACAAGGCTATCATCTATACACTCTTGCATCCAAGCAAGCTTCACCAGCTAAGGGTTCTGTCCTGCTTATCCTATGACCCTGGCAGAAATCCTCACTGATCTGAAAGAAAATTTCAATCATAGAGGGGTGAGACCTAAGTCCCAGTGACTGAATAATCATCTAACTATGGAGAAATAGAGAACCATAACCTCACATTTTCAACCGTATGCTGATACTATTTAGCTTGTATAAACTCAGTATATTTTTAACATGATATCAGATAAAATAAAATGTAGCTTATTCTTCAAATAATATACCAGTACTGAAATACTCTACAATAACTTTCCACCGAAAGTGAACTCTTTAAGATAAAAATCCATGCATTACAATATGAAGATATGCATTCTTTATCTACAGCCCAGACTTTATTAAATTCTAGATTTCCATCGGAATCTGCTTGCCCACTGGCATCTCATGTAAACTCTCCCTCTTGGGATAACTACTTGGCCCACTGGCCCTTTTCAAATAACAATGTATGCTTTTAAATCTTGATACTGGGATGTGTATGTAATGCCTCTGAGGTACCACCCTACAGTCGCCCTCCTGTAGGTGTACTCTCATTAAGGTGTGACTAGCAAGGATCCCGCACAAATAGCACCCCTTACCCGTGCGGTTCACCCGGCAAAGTATTTTGTTCTTTAACCCTGGAACCTCGGGTTTTCTCTCTGCCCCCATGGGCTATATATATAGTAACCAGCTCCACAGAGCTATGATTCATGCCCCCACGGGCTGCTTACAACCTGCCCCACTGGCCTGGTCAAGCGTGCACTCACCCCTAATTTTGGGGTTCATCATACGATATATTCGCAAGGAGGTGTCAGCTCAATAGTAGTGTGCAATGCTCATGCTACAGTACAGTCTAAAGGGTGATCAGCCCCATAGCTACCTGATGCTCAGTATGATACATACATCATTTGTAAAGCTTTATCATGCAAATATGTCATGTATACATTAACAATCCCCTCATCGAAACTCATGCTTATGTCTTTATGCTCAAAACTCATGCTTATTCCTTTATGCTTAAAACTCATGCTTATTTCTTTATGCTTAAAGCTCATGCTCAAAACTCATGTATCAGAGTATCATATATTAGGTTCTCATTTCTCAGATTTAAAACATACATAATACTTTACTAAACATAACATACCACAACTAGGTATTAATCTCATTATA
>UESW01004001.1:907598-967714 GCA_900491605.1 Calamus simplicifolius
CCGTGGCGATCGGACCGATCGGCGTCGATCCGAACGGTTGCCATCGATCCAAGCCCTGATCGATCCTGGTCGGCGATGAACGATCTCGGACCATCGCGATCGATCCGATAGGCGACGATCCGACGGTTGCGATCGATCCAAGCCGTGATCCCGATCGGCCATGACCGATCTCAGACCGTTGCAATCGTCCGAGATCGGTGATGATCCGACGGTTGCGATCGATCAAGCCGTGATCCCGATCGCCACGGACCGATCTTGGACCGTGGCGATCGGTCCATCGGCGACGATCCAACGGTTGCGATCGATCCAATCCCTGATCCTGATCGGCCACAACCGATCCCGAACCATGGCGATGATCGGCGATGATCGATGGTTGCCATCGATCCAAGCCCTGATCGATCGGTCCACGACGATCTCGACTGCGATCGACCGATCGTTCAATCCGACGATTGCGATCGATCCAAGCCATGATCCCGGTCGGCCACGAATCTCGGACCGTTGCATCGTCTGAGATCGGCGACGATCCGACGGTTGCGATCGATCGAAGCCTGATCCCGATCGGCCACGACGATCTCGGACCGTGGCGATCGGTTCGATCGGTGACGATCCGATGGATGCGATCGATCCAAGCCTTGGTCCCGATCGGCCATGATTGATCCCGGACCGTTGCGATCGTCCGAGATCGCTGATGATCCGATGGTTGCAATCGATCCAAGCCCTGATCCCAATCGGCCACGATCGATCCCAGACCGTTGCGATTGGTTCGAGATCACGGACGATCCGACGGTTGCGATCGATCCAATCGGCGACGATCCGATGGTTGTGATCAATCCAAGCCCTGATCGATCCTGGTCGGCGATGAACGATCTCGAACCATCGTGATCGATCCGATAGGTGATGATTCGATGGTTGCAATCGATCCAAGCCGTGATCCCAATCGGTCACGACCGATCCCAGACCATTGCGATCGGTCCGAGATCGCGGATGATCCGACGGTTGCGATCAATCCAATCCCTGATCCCGATCGGCCATGACCGATCTTGGACAGTGGCGATCGGTCCGATCGCCGATGATCCGACGGTTACTCGATCCAAGCCCTGATCCCGATCGGCCACGACCGATCTCGAACCGTGGCGATCGGTCCGATTGCCGACGATCGACGGTTGCGATCGATCCAAGCCCTGATCCTGATCGGCCACGACCAATCTCGAACCGTTGCAATCGGTCCGAGATCGTGATGATCCAACGGTTGCGATCGATCCAAGCCCTGATCCGAATCATCCACGACCGATCCCGGATCGTGGCAATCAGTCCAATCGGTGATGATCTGATGGTTACGATCGATCCAAGCCCTAATCCTGATCGTCCACGACCGATCTCGGACGTGGCAATCGGACCGATCGGCATCGATCCGATGGTTGCCATCGATCTAAGCCCTAATCGATCCTGGTTGGCGATGAACGATCTCAAACTGTCATGATCGATCCGATAGGCGATGATCCGATAGTTGCGATCGATCCAAGCCATGATCCGATCGGCCATGACCGATCTTGAACCATTGCAATCTGTCCGAGATCGATGATGATCCGACGGTTGCGATCGATCGAAGCCATGATCCCGATCGGCCACGACCGATCTCGGACTGTGGCGATCGGTCCGATCGGCGATGATCCGACGGTTGCAATCGATCCAAGCCCTGATCCCGATCGGCCACAACCGATCCCGGACCGTGGCGATCGGTCTGATCGCCGATGATCCGATGGTTGCGATCGATCCAAGCCCTGATCCCGATCGGCCATGACCGATCCCGGACCGTTGCGATCGGTCCAAGATAGCGACGATCCGACGACTGTGATCGATCCAATCCCTGATCCCGATCGGCCACGATCGATCCCGGACCATTGCGATCGTGATGATCGATGGTTGCGATCGATCCAAGCCCTGATCCCGATCGGCCACAATAGATCTCGGACCGTGGCGATCGGTTCGATCGCCGATGATCCGATGGTTGCGATGATCCAAGCCCTGATCCCGATCGGCCACGATCGATCTCGGACCGATCGCTATTTAACATAATTAATTTTTTTAAAAATATTGCGACGCAAAGGGTTACGTTGTAATTTTTTAATATTATAATTATATTATATAAAAATTCATTATTTAAAATAATTGTGACGCATATATTGCGTCGCTAAATTAAAAATTATTTTTCTAATTTTTTGATTTATTGCATCGCTAATGCACCGCTATTTAATATAATTAATTTTTTTAAAAACCTTGCTACACACTGTGTTGCGTCGCAATTATTTTTCATATTTATACTTTATAAAAATTAATTTTATTTAAAATAATTACGATGCAGTTAGTGCATCGCTGAATTAAAAATAATTTTTCTAATTTTTTGATTTATTACGTCGCTAATGTGTCGCTATTTAACATACTTAATTTTTTTAAAACATTGCGACGCATTGAGTTGGGTCGCAATATTTTTTCCTAATATTTATATTTACAAAAATTAATTTTATTTAAATTATTTGACACAATTGGTGCATCGCTAAATTAAAAATAATTTTTCTAATTTTTGGGTTTATTGCATTGCTAATGCGTCGCTATTTAACATATTTAATTTTTTAAAAAATATTGCGATGAACTGAGTTGCATCGCAATATTTTTTCCTAATATTTATATTTTATAAAAATTAATTTTATTTAAATTATTTGTGATGCAATTGGTGCGTCACTAAATTAAAAATAATTTTTTTAATTTTTTGATTTATTACGTCGCTAATGCGTCGCTATTTAACATATTTATTTTTAAAAAAACATTGCGATGCACTGAGTTGCATCGCAATACTTTTTTCCCACATTTATATTTTATAAAAAAATAATTTAAAAATATTGCGACGCATTATTTGCGTCGCTAAATAAAAAATAGTTTTTTTTTTATTTTCTAGTTCATTGAGTCGCTAATGCGTCGATAATTGCATCGCAATATTTTGTTGTCACGGAGGCGTCGCAAAGTGGTCGCAATTTAGGGACGCAATGATGCTAAATTTGCATCGCTATTTCAGTATTTTCTTGTAGTGGCTTCAACGATCAAATAAAAATATGACCATTAGAGCTATCAAAGTTCGATGGTCAAGTTCAGTTGACCATTTTTAGGTTCAATCGATTATCCATTTCTAGTTTTTTGAATTTTTTTATTATTTTATTTTTATTATTGGTTCAAAATCTAATATAATTTATTTTAAGAGTTTTGGGTCTTGTGCATTTATTCTCTATCCAAGCATTACAATGTGTCCTTAGGAAAAATTAAAATTACAATATGCAAACCATTCTCTTGGACGCCCTTGAATCGGATGGTACTTAATTTAATGTTGTTCATCTTTGGCTTAAACTTCTTGCATTCTGCTTGAGTTTTCTATAGATTTAGTACATGTTGATAAAATTTTGCACATGTTTTGCTTTATTCCGATCATGGTATCTATCTTGTTATTACATACTCAAGCATTGCATTAGTCCTTCAATTAATATTTTTATTATTATCAAAGATTCAAAATATATGCTATTGACTCCTTATGTTTAACATTAGAGTTGATTTAGAAAGATTTAAAGAGGGTCATTGCCTGATTTTAAATATATTTTAAGAAGATATTAAGCTGATTAAAGAACATACTAAATATTATTAATTGCATGATTTGAGAAGCTAATTACGAAAAACATCAAATTTGATTTGAGAAGAATTTAAAAGCATTTGTTGCATAACTGATCCAAAAAGCTATAAAAAGTATCAATTTCCTTATCTCAATAAGCTATTTTGAGAAAATATCAATACCGATTTGAGAATCATTGCATGATTTTAAGGTTTGATTTAAGATTTAAATTGATAAATATACCATAATTATTGAAATTTATTTTTTATATTGGATAAAATAATATAAGTAAATAAATATCTCTCTTACCTTAATGTGGTAAAGAGAATATTTTCACAAATCCTTTTCCCACATTTATTATCCTTGTATTTATTTATTTATTTTAGATTTGAATCTTCAATAACTCTTTAATAACTTTAAGTTTATAAATAACCAAAAATATTTTAAAAATATATTAGCTTGATGGTTTATATAATAATTTGCATCATTGTTGGCATATTATATGCCCAATAACATAGAAAATGCTAAAACTCAACTGCCATGTTAAGGCCTAGCTTACTAATTTTATATAGACATGGTGTTTCATTGAGCAATACATGGAGCCATTTATTCTATAATTAGCACTAACGCTAAGTGCTTGCTTGATTAGGACTAATACTAATTAAATAAATTTTTTTTGGAAAGAAAGGTTTTGATATATCAGTGCTCCCTTAATGATATCTTTATCGTCACTTCCATAAGCAAGGAAGTCATCCATTAATAGTTCTTTCTTCATGCTTATCAATTTAGACATACTCGATCAGCTTGGCTCTGATACCATTTGTTATAATATGAATGCATCCAACTTTTGCACACTTGAATCGGCTCTAATACTATTTATAATATTCTAAGCTTATTCGCCGATCCAATTAATCGTTAATGGATCAAAATCATATAGCCTAAAAACTCAAATGAAAGTTAACAAGTAAGAAGTAAACTTGAGTTATAATCACTTAAAATTTTCTATTTTTTCATTAGACACCAAACTAAATTCAAAATATCACATAAACTTTAGAATTTTGATTACCAAATTAAAGGCATTAGATATTCTGTTAAGATAAATCTTCTGCTCATTTCTGAAATGTCTTGCGGGCGGAAGAAAGCCTACATGATTTTATTTTATTTTTATAATAATTTCATGTCGGCATTCCTAATGTCAAGTTTTTTTGGAAAAAAAAAAAAAAAGGGGATCTCATTTGTTTCCTAGAATACTCTGGTCCCAGCTCATGATAGCCGCCATATGCGGAACGAAAGGAATAGAAGGCTTTCTTTTCTTTCTCTTTTTGACCAAGCTTCAAACAAATCAAATCTCCACAAGGTTATTTGTAATATATCCCCACAAGGTTATTTGTAGTATATGCGAGATTTAAGGAACCTTTTATTCTAAGAAAAACGTGGATCCCCCGAACCCGATACGATCTCCACGCCATGGCTGACTCATCCCGCGATTTCTTAATCCCAATCTCCTCCCCCACCGGCGCGTTTCCTAAAATTTGCTTTTTATTCCTCTGTTTTCTATTCGTCTCTATTCCACTATAAATACCCTCTTTCATGCCCTCTCAAAACTCTGGCCAAGGCCAACAAAGATGACGATTACCATCGAGCAGCCTCAGAGTGGTAAGCTTCATTGTTGTTAGATTTGGTTGTTGATAGATTAGCACTCGGTTTGATTCATTTGATGTTCATGTTTTTGGGCTCAGAGTTGGAAGTGGAAGACAAGAAGGTCGCCGCTGATGATGAGCCCTGCGAGTTGGTGTTGGATGGCGGTTTCATGGTGCCCGCGATCAATTCCTTCGGCCATACTTTAATGTCCACCTCGCATAGGTACTTAATTTCGTCCCTTTTTTTTAGGGTTTAATCGCTTGTTACGGGACATCTATTCTTTCCGTGTTGACTCCATAAAACCCAGAATTGAGGCTTGGTAAAGGTAGACCCATTTTGATTCATTCATCTACCCTTTGGTAGACGACGAGCAGAGTGGTTTAACTTTTGAGCAGGTCAATACTTTTTAATAATATCACTAGAAAAGTTTGAGGTTCGAACCCATCGATTATGATAGGATTGTTTTGATCACCCGATGCGGAGAAGAGCTGATTTTCTCAGCAGCGTTTCGCGCTTCGAAACACTTGATGCATGCTAGCACAACACCGTCAACAAAATTATTAAAAACATAAATATCAAGTGAAAATAGAGAGAAAAAACTCTTCTTTTAATTGTTCTATAAAAAAGGCTTCATTCTGAAACGGTAAAAAGCATTTCTGGAAGAAAATCTTTAAATCAACTTTTGACCAAAACCATTGCTCTTCTTCTTTTCCGTTCTTTTTTTTTTTAAGGAAATCCAAAAGTTCCTCTGCTCATACGCTTAGAGAAAAAGTAGTTTTGGCAAAACTGCAATTTGGAGATTCTATAATATAGTATTATTATAATAATTTATAAATTAAAAATAATATATCATAACAATTTTGATAATAAAATAATTAGGTAGTTGAAATGATTATATAATGTCTTTTATTATCATTTCTCATGCTTCAAGCACTTTCTTAATTTAGTCCTTCCAGAAAAAGTTAAAGCCCATAAGCATTTTAAAAATATATCATGCAATAGACAATTTTTTCACAAAAGCCCTGCTTTAAATAGCCTGCACCTATTAATCACTTAATGAAAGCTTGTTAATGTCACATTTCAAACTTAAAAGATAGTTTAGGATGTCACAATCTACCGTACATGCATACAGTTAAATCCTACAGCATGCAAAGTGCCTTACAAGAACACATAATTAATTAAATTTAATTAATATTAATAAATCAATTATATATTGAATTAAATTAAATAAATCCAGACAGAATGACAATAACTAAAAAGATCAATATAGTATTTCAAAATCAAAAAACATTAAATGTTCTTAAATTAAAATTAAAATAAATTAGTGTATAAGCAGTAATTTAACTAAATATTTGAGCCAGCTTCTGTTTAAATCCCATCCCATATCTCAGCTCCTGAAAAAAAAAAAAAATACAATCAACACGTGGTTTCTGGTCGCACTGACACCCCCTATCCTGACCCTAGTTCTGAGAATGCTCTGCTGTAATCTAGAAGTATCAGAATCCATCAAGGCACAATGTTTTGGGCATAACTAGTAAAAAGTCTTCGAAAACAAAGGAAGATATAATTTAAAATCGAAAGTAATCTCCATGCCCATTTACAAGCCAAATTGGATTAATGTTTCTTTTAATATTTATGAATGCTTCATTTTCTTTCCACATACAATGATTTTCAAGTTGGAATATAAAAATAATTGGTGCAGAGCATGCATCATCGCTTATGAATATCCAGTATATGAATTAGATATTAGCGTATATTCTCTTGGATAACGCAAACACTTCTGAACAATCATGTCCTTAAGGTGCCTCTCGTTGTCAGAAACTCCACTGGTATCAATCATACACAAGTCCCTTGTCTTTTGTGACATTTTGCTGAGACCATCATTGGCTCATTATAGCGCTATTACAGCAGAAGGGATGATGCTTTCTTACATCGTACGCGTTAAACAAGACAAGGCAAGTACTGAGGGAATTGTGTTATATATAACGGCTTTTGCCACCATGAGGGAGCTTTGATTCGAGACTGAACCTCTTTGATTATATTATTATTAGGAAAGTTCCAATTCAATCTCATCAAATTCTTGTCCTGATCGATGTGGAACACCCTTCGTTGCCGATCTTGGAAAATCCAAGAAGGCTAAGCCGTGCATGGTGATCGTAATTAAGCTGGTACCCAAACCTCTTAGCCGAAACCACATTTTAAGACGAAAATATCTTTTGGTCCTCAAACCTTCATTCAAAATTCACCCCAAGACCCAACCCGCGTCTTCCACCTCCAAGCCTCGACCACTCTCTCTTCTTCATCGATCGTCTTCAATATCGATTCCTTCGTCGGCCGCCTGGGCTACGTACCCGAAAGACCAGGCTCTCTCGCTGCCTCTAATAAGCCCCGGAAGGAAGGAAAGAAAGAGAGAGAGAGGGAGTGGTATGGAGAAGGGCCAAGCAATCGTCAAGGTTCCACCTGGGTTTCGTTTCAAGCCTAATCCCGAGGAGTTGTTGAAGGACTACCTTCGGCCTAAATTGCTGAATCAACGTCTACCATGTCAGATTATTCAAGAAATAAACATCTATAATTTTCATCCGAGAGATCTTCTTGGTACGTTCTCTTTGATTGATTGATGATTCATGATAGTACCCTTCCTTTCTTTGCTTCTTTCATTTTTTTTTAAATTATTCATGATAGAATCCTAATTAATCAATTAGATTAATCTAAATCTGTTTGTCAATCTCATTACTCTGTTTGAATTAAATCATGCAGAAGAAAGGAAAAAAAAAAACCATGAATGTCGGCTACGTTTGAAAAAGATCTACCAAAACAATAACTTTCTTATGATCTTTATCAGAATAATCATTCAAACATTATAGGATAATAATGGGATAACCATGCAATTCTTCTCTATGTGTTCCCAATTTGAAATCATGACTGTCATCCCGGTTAACAAGTTATTTTGTAATATATTTTTATATTACAAAATAATTTGAAATCATGACTATCAAAAAATATCTAGAAATTACAATAATTATTTCCTATCAAACTCTGAAATTAGAAGGATTATTTCTTTTCTAACTAAAGAATCTTAAAAAAACTCTAAACCTGCTTACATCTTCTCTTATGAACTCTTATGATAACGCTTTGAGTTATTGGGATATCTCAAGATCAGAACCATTTTGAAAGATAGGCCTATATGTATTATATAGAAGAAAGATTTAGAGTATATTAAAATGGGTTAAGACTCATCATGATATATATTCTTCATATATTTTATTAAGCTTGCAAATTTTAGAAGAAATATTAACAGTAATAAATTAAAATTTTGGAGATAGAAGCTAAAAAACGGTGTGCATTCATCGATTGGTCTGAACTACGACCTGACAGACTAGTCTACTCAAAGAACAACTCCCCTTCTGCCAATAAGAGGCAACCAAACACAAACTTTGAAATAAAACGGGCATCAGGTAGATGCTATGCCTCACTTTCCACTGTTTTAATTTATTGGTGGTCAGGATGATGACTGGGTCAACCATCTCCATCACTGAGGATGCTTTGAAATATAAAATGATACATGCGAAACCGCGTAAGTTGCTCGAGTGTGTATGTACGAGATTGCCCGTTCCTTGCATGGCAAGGAGCCAAGGATATCATTGCATTGCATGGCAAGGAGCCAAGGAGCCAAGGAGTGAAACTAGCATCATACCATAAATTTTAATTGGCTTTTTAAATTTCATTAAAAAGTTTGGTTATATTTTTATGATATCATACCATGAATTAAGCCAGTTAAGTGCAGCCAATCCTCATCAGGATAGTCCCTCCTGAGGGCTTCGGCAGTCTGCAGCAAGTGCTCGATCTGGGGCTCATCGAGATCAGGATCGCTATCATCAATAAACTCATTGAGCAATTGAATGCATTCCCAGATGCTCATCTCCACTCTGTCCAACTTGTCGTACTCCTCTCTCATCCTCTTCACCTGCACCTCACATCACACGTTGATTAGCTCCAAGCCAAACCACACTACCCAATCTTCAATAAATTAAGAAACTATAACATTATATGTACGAAATTGTAGGTTTGATGATGTGGTTCGTGCGATAAAACTCTTCAATAGTCTTCTTCCTCTCAAACTCGATATCATAGTCCTTGCAATAATTTGTTATTCATTTTAAATATGTTCTGATATGGCTAACGCAGCCACGAGGGCAATCATGGCAAAATCAAAAGCTTAAGGCGGCCCCGCCCCAGCGTCTCCAAGTCGGCTGAGTCAGCCCCGACCTTCCCTGGTCGGCCCCGCTCGGCCTCGGCATCTCCAAGTCGGTTGAGTCGGCCCCGACCTTCCCTGGTCGGCCCCACTCAGCCCTGGCATCTCCAAGTCGGCTGAGTCGGCCCTAACCTTTCCTGATCAGCCCCGCTCGGCCCCGACCTTCCCTGGTCGGCCCCGCTCGGCCCGGCATCTTCAAGTCGGCCGAGTCGGCCCCGACCTTTCCTGGTTGGCCTCGCTCGGCCCCATAATCTTCAAGTCGGCCCCGACCTTCCCTGGTAGGCCTCGCTCGGCCCCGGCGTCTCCAAGTTGGCTGAGTCGGCCCCGACCTTTTCTGGTCGGCCCAGCTCGGCCCTGGCATCTCCAAGTCGACCGAGTCGGCCCCGACCTTCCCTGGTCGGCCCCGCTCGGCCTCGGCATCTTCAAGTCGGCCGAGTCAGTCCCGACCTTCCCTGGTTGGCCCTGCTCGGCCCCGGCGTCTCCAAGTCGGCCGAGTCAGTCCCGACCTTCCCTGATCGGTCCCGCTTGGTCTCGACATCCCCAAGAGAGCCATGACAGCCCCGACTTTCCCAAGCCGGCCCCAGGACGGTCCTGGCCATTCAAGCCGCCATCTTTCTGACTCACACCGTTTGACATCGCTAGGCCCAACTATCCACTGCCATGCCGCCGATGGGACCAGACCTAACTACCCGCTAGCCCCGCTAATTGATGGGACTTGGCTCATCAATCGCCATTTTTCCCTTTCCGATGGACAGGACCTACCAATCAGCCCAGATTCACGCAACCCCCATGAATCCCATGGACATTCCTTCCTCACAGAACTCCATGTTGTCGTGCAGGTGTCAACCACCTATAAAAGGGTAAGTCCACTCAAGGACTAGGTATGCAAAAACTCACACGCTCGACAATCTATCACCCAGAGAGGAATCCCCCCTTTGTGGACTCCTCTCGCCCCTAAAGAGCTCGCTTGAGCTCTTCCTTAGCTGTGACCTCGGTTGCTGACTTGAGCGTCGAAGGGTCCTCACCGGAGCACCCCTCCGGTCTTAGGACTTTTTGCAGGCCATCCAGCTCGGCGAGGGTCCATTGATCAAGCAGTTCTCTTTTCCCGACATTCAAGACCGGCAATCTGGCCGAGACCAGCGCCAACTTGGCCTCGGTCATGGAGGCCTGGCTACCCTCGACTTCGGCCCGACACTCCGCCTCCTTATTCGGCCGCCCAGATTTTCCTCCCGGGCCTTGGCCTCATGATGAAGTCGAGCAAGGCTCTGAGACTGTGCCATGCTCTCCTTATATTTGTCGGCCCACACCAGGGACTTCACGAGCGCATCCACGAAGTGGGACAGTGCTTTGCGAAGGGCCATCGCACCATTGGCCATCTGCAGCAAAAGAATGTGTTAATCGCAGGAAAAACTGAGGCATCACAAAACATGTCTAAAAATGAAGAAAATCCAGAGGGTTACCTAGATGATGGAGACCATCACCATGTCCAAAATTGTGGAGTGGCTTTGCCCCCGCATCTCCTCATTGAACTCGGCAGTCCGAACCCTTGATAGGAGACGGGCAGCCCGCCCGACAACTGCCATTGAACCAAACCTGGGCGCTGGCCACGCCGGCCCCTCTTGCGGCCCTTCGACCCAAGGGTGAGTTGGGCGGCGCACTGATTGCTAGGATGAACTCTTGGACTCATCCCTCTGCTTCCTGGCTGCTTCCGCCCCAACCTCGAACCTTCTATCGACTATCTCCCCCTCTCTGGCAGTTGGGGGAGCCCTCTTCCCCTTTGACTCCGTGGCAATCGAAGGGCCAATAGTGATTGTAACCTGCCCTGCCTCGAGCGCGTCAGCGGTGGCGGAGGCTTCCTCCTCGAGATCCAAGATCACCATGGCTGCTTTGGTGGTGGCCGGGATCTCCCCTTCTTTTACTTCGGTCTCGGTCGGCCCCAAGACCACTCCTGCAGCTGGCATTTCCTCGGCCGGCTCCTCCGCGGGCATTGGAGCCACGGGAGCTTCAGCAACTTGAGCCGGCTCGGCCTGCCCCCTTTTTTGAGCCTTCTTCGCTGGCCTCGCCACTTCTCCTACCGCCTGCCTCTTTTGCTGCAGGGCGGCTTCAAACTTGTCGGCGGAAAACCTCATCGTTGCACCAAAAAATGATAAACGTCAGCAACAGCATACAATAACCTTTGGGTCGAGACAGGAAGAGTCGAGCGTCGTGCTCACCAACCGCCGGGGCCGACTCGGCCTCAAACAGGTTCTCCTTGGATAGGAGTTCCTTGTAGCCATGGATTTGACAGGTGGACAGCTGGGTAAAGAGTTTCATATCCCTCTCCCCTACGGCGGCACTATCATTAGAGTTGGTGTTCGGCTCTCTCCAATCAGCCCTCACCCCCTCGATATGGGCGAAAAGGAATCGAGATTTCCACCCCCTAATCTTGGACGGGAGACCTAAGGGGAAGGCTCTACCCGGCCTGGCGGTGAATGCCCACCAGGCCCCCTCACCTTGGCGGCGGAGCTTATAGAAAGCCCGGAACAGTGACAGTCCTGCCCGAGCCCCCTGGAAGCAGCAAAGAATGACAAAAGCGCAGATGATCCGATTCGAGTTCGGAGTCAACTGCGCTGGCACTAGCCTATACCTGTCTAAAAGATTCAGAATAAAAGGATGGAAAGGGAGGCGCAGCCCACACCAAAAAAACTCCTCGTATAGAGCGACCCGACCGGGGTGGACGGAGGTCACTCTATCTTCGGGCCCCAGCGTGGATAGGCGGATGAAACTGGGAACTATGTACCTAGCCCTAATGGCCTCCACATCCTCAGGGGTCATGGTTGAGGCCACTCCCATCGGACCTGCCGGATCAAGGCCAACCGCCGGAGGTGGTGCTGGATGACGGGAAGACATAGTGTTGAGAAATTATTGAAACATAATTGCCCCAACTTTATTGATTTTGATGATTTCCAAAAGCCATGAGTATCTTAAAGAATAACAATATGTTATCAAAACCTTGAGCTTATTCAAATTGAAAGGAATGAACTTTAATGTTATATCAAATGAGTTTTGAACTTTGAAAAGAAGTTTCAAGTTGTATGCTCAAATGAATTCAAAAAGGAATTTTTATACATTATATTTCAATCATGAATTCTTGAACATGTCTTGAATCCATGCTTAATGTCATATTTAATTATTCAAGTCAAATTTATATTTTAAATTTAATTGGGACAAGTTTTAAAGTCAATCAGAACATTTTTCTGATTTTTGTATCAGTCCCGAGCCGACTCAGAGTTTCCGAGTCGACTCCCTGAGTTTCTCGAGTCGACTTGGTTTTCAAGAGTCGACCCCTGAGCGAGCCGACTCGACTCGAGCGACTCCGCTCAGACAAAGACTCATTTTTGAGCACTTCTCGAGTCGACTCCCCTTTTCGCGAGTCGACTCCCGACTTTCAGGAGCCGACACTTTTTTCGCGAGTCGACCCCTCAAAAAATTTTCTATTTTTGGTAATCGACCTCGAGCCGACTCGCACAGTCTCGAGTCGACTCCCGAATTCTGGGCGCGATTTTTAAGTTGACACATCAGCCCCAACGGTAAGATTTTTGAATAACGGCTATTTTTCCTTGTCTCTAACGGATATATTTTTGCAGATTCTATAAATAGAGGAGTTCTTTTCAAATCAAAAAAAGAGAAAATCAAAAAGAGAGAAAAGAATATCATTTGAAAAGAGGGAAAAACAGAGCTTATTGAAAAAATCTTTTAGCTCAAAGAAGAGTGATTCAAAAGGAGTGAAATCCAAGTGAAAGATTCGTCTACTCCTTCTCATCATTCCACAAAAGCCAGAAGAAAATCCAAGTGCTTTCAAAGGTCAAATCTGGATTTTCAAAAGAGGGAAAAGCTTCATCTCAACTCCAAAGCTTCAACGTCAAGAATCTAGCTGAGGCGTGATTCAACACTTCAAGAGGAGAAAGAAGGGAGAAAGCCCAAGCATCTACCATCGGCAAAATTATCAGGCTTTTCTAACCTTATATTTTTACTTAATTTGTATATCTGCTCAAGGGGAGCACTTTATTGTTAAACTCTTTATTATTTGTTTGCTGATTCAATCTGTGGATTGAATTAGTGGAGGTTGGTATACCTCGTTACAAGCCGGAGTGCTTGTGTTGGGTTAGTTGTGAGCCCGAAAAACAACGTGTAGGGTTTTGTGCTGGTAAGCCCGAGTTAAAACCAGCTGGGTTCGTTGTGATCCCGGAAAACAACAAGTTTGAGTTGTGAGCTTGGAAAACAACTCGGCTGTAATCTAGAGAGATTATAGTGTGGACCCAAGTGAATCTTGGGAGTGGACGTAGGTGTTGGTTGCACCGAACCACTATAAAATTCTTGTGTTTGCCGTGCCTAATTTTCTCTATCTCTATCTCTCTTTATTACTGCTTGTTCTTTGCTTATTAGTTAATCTCACTTGCACATCTTGCTAACTAATCATTAAATTTAAAAAGTCTTAAATTTTTAAGAACCCAATTCACCCCCCCCCTCTTGGGTTGCCATCTGGGCCAACAATTGGTATCAGAGCAAGTGCTCATTTAGAGTTTGATCTCACGATCAAGAGCTAAAGGTCATTATGGCAACACAAAGTGGTTCTAGTTTTGCTGAAGGTCATTCTACGAATAGACCTCCACTTTTAATGGCTCAAACTATTCTTATTGGAAAGCTAGAATGAGGATATTCATTCAAGCTTCTGATTATGAGCTTTGGGGTGTTATATTAAATGGACCTAGTACACCCACACACCTTATTGATGGCACTATTGTTCCTAAACCCGAAAGGGATTGGAATGATAATGATAGGAGAATGGCTCAACTTAATGCCAAAGCCATTAATATCTTATATTGTTCCTTAGATTCAAATGAATTCAACCGCATCTCTACTTGTAATTCCGCTAAAGAAATATGGGATAGGTTGGAAATTACACATGAAGGAACAAACCAAGTAAAAGAATCAAAGATAAATATTTTGGTTCATAAATATGAATTGTTCACAATGGAACAAACTGAAACCATCACATGCATGTTCACTAGATTCACTGATATTGTGAATGGTTTGAAAAGTCTTGGAAATTTATACTAATGCTGATCTTGTTCGCAAAATACTCAGGTCATTGCCAAGATCGTGGGAAGCAAAAGTCACAGCAATCCAAGAAGCCAAAGACCTCAATGCACTACCCTTAGAGGAGCTTCTAGGATCCTCATGACCCACGAATTGACAATGAAGCAGCATGTTGAGGAGGAAACAAAAAGAAGAAAAACTTTGCCCTCAAGACTGCAGAAATGGAAGAGAGCAGCAGTGATGAATGATGAAGATGATGATGAAACTGCTCTCTTGGCCAAGAAATTCAGAAGATTTATGAGAAAAAGGCCCTTCCAAAAAAAAATTTGGAGCAAGATTTGAAGGAGAAAAGGATAAGAAAAAGGACAAGGAGAAAGAAAAGAAAAAGAGCCCTTAGTATGTTATGAGTGCAAAAAGCCAGGGCACTTCAATATGATTGTCCTTTACTGAAAAAGGCCTACAAGAAAAAGAAGAAAGCTTATATGGCAACATGGTCTGAAGAATCTTCTCGTCGGAAGAAGAAGAGCAAAAGGAAGTTGCCAATATTTGTTTCATGGCCAACGACGACGACAACGACAATGAGGTAAGTTCTGAAACTCAAATGATGATTTTACATTTGATGAAATGTTTGAGGCTTTCAATGAACTTATGATTGATTTTAAATCCTTAAAAAAAAGTATAAGTTTTGAAAAATGATAATATTAGTTTAGCTAAAAGTAAAAATGAATTAGCTTTAGAAGTTAAGAACTTAACTAATGAAAAAGAAGAACTTAGGAAAGAAAGAGATAATCTTAATCAAGAAAAAGATTTATTAAAATCTGAAACTAAAAACTCAACTAAAGATTTAAAAGATCAAATAGAAACTTTAGCTTTAGATAAAGAACAGCAAGCTAAAGAAATTGACTCTCTTAAGAAAGATGTTAAAAAATATAAGACATTGTTGAGAAATTCACTTAAGTTCAACTAAACTTAACATGATCCTAGATAGTCAAAAAGCTGTTTTTGACAAAGCTGGTTTAGGATATAACACATTAAGAAAACAGAAATCTCTAAAGAATATTTTTGTAAAAGCCAACCAAAGTAATATAACTTGTTTTAAATGTAATGAAAAAGGTCACAAATCCTTTGAATGCAAAACATTAAAAAACAACAAGTTAAATATTAAAGCTAAGAAAATATGGGTTCCGAAAGGAACAATTTTTATTGCTGCTAACCATGAAGGACCCAAGAAAGCTTGGGTACCTAAGCATAAAGTTTGATGATATTGCAGGAATGTCTTGTAGCCAAAAGATCAAAGAAAAAGTGGTACCTTGATAGTGGCTGCTCAAGACATATGACGGGTGACAAAGATGAATTCATCACCCTAGAAGAAAAGAAAGGTGGAGTTGTGACGTTTGGCGATAACGGTAAAGGTCAAATTATGGGCCTTGGTAAAGTTCGCATAACTCCATCTATAGTATTGATAATGTACTTTATGTTAATGGTTTGAAGCATAATCTAATTAGCATAAGTCAATTATGTGATAAAAATTTTAATGTTTCATTTAAATCTTCTATATGCACTGTAACTAATTCTATTGATGATAGCATTGTATTTACTGGTTATAGACATGGCAATGTTTACTTAGTTGACTTGGAAAAATTATCTTTGAGTGATCATTGCTTAATTGCTGACAATGCTAACATAAATGAAATTAGTTGGTTGTGGCATCGTAGATTAGGTCATGCAAGCACACACCTTATTTCAAAACTAATTAAAATGGATTTAGTTAAAGGATTACCTAAATTAGATTTTGAAAATAATAAAATATGTGATGCATGTCAATTTGGAAAACAAACTAGAAGTTCTTTTAAATCTAAAAACATTGTTTCAACTTCTAGGGGACTAGAGCTACTTCACATGGACCTATTTGGACCAACTAGAACCACAAGTCTAGGAGGAAAGAAATATGGTCTAGTGATTGTAGATGATTATTCTAGATATACTTGGGTAATGTTTTTAGCTCACAAAGATGAGACTTTCTCGATGTTCCTGAAATTTTTCAAGAAAGTCACAAATGAGAAAAACACTACTATAGTATCTCTAGAAGTGATCATGGAACAGAATTTGAAAATCACTTATTTGAAATTTCTGCACTGAAAATGGAATTAATCATAATTTTTCAGCCCCTAGGACTCCACAACAAAACGGTGTAGTTGAAAGAAAAATAGAACTCTAGAAGACATGGCCCGTACCATGCTATGTGAAAGCAACTTACCAAAGTATTTTTGGGCGGAAGCAATTAACACAGCATGTTACATCTTAAACAGAGCTTTAATAAGACCAATATTAAAGAAAACACCTTATGAATTATGGAATGAAAGAAAACCAAATATAAAATACTTTCATGCATTTGGATGTAAATGTTTCATTCATAATAATGGTAAAAACAACTTAGGAAAATTTGATGCTAAATCTGATGAAGGAATTTTTCTAGGTTATTCAACAACTAGTAAGGCATATAGAATCTTTAACAAGAAAACCTTAGTAGTTGAAGAATCCATTCATGTAGTTTTTGATGAATCTTTAGCAACTGGATCTGAAAAGATTGATGATGAGGAAGATACAAACATAATTGAAAAAGATCTTGAAAAACTTAATATTGAAGTATCTTCTGATCATGAACAAGAGCTAAAGATGATGATTCACATAAGGACGATGATGTCAATATTGATCATAATGATGTAGATCTTCCAAGAGACTGGAGATATGCTCATAGTCATCCTAAGGAATTGATTATAGGCGATCCATCTCAAGGAATAAGGACTAGATCATACATGAGAAATATTAGTAATCATCTTGCATTTGTATCACAAATTGAACCTAAAACTATAGAAGAAGCTGAAAAAGATAATAATTGGATGTTAGCTATGCAAGAAGAACTAAATCAATTTACAAGAAATAATGTTTGGACCTTAGTTGAAAGACCTAAAAACCATTCAGTAATAGGATCAAAATGGATTTTAGAAATAAACTAGATGAAAATGGCATTGTAATTAGAAACAAAGCTAGATTGGTTGCTAAAGGATATAATCAAGAAGAAGGTATTGATTTTGATGAAACCTTTGCACCTGTAGCTAGATTAGAAGCCATTAGGCTATTACTTGCATTTGCATGTCATATGAACATTAACTTATTTCAAATGGATGTAAAAAGCGCATTTTTAAATGGATTATTAATGAAGAAGTTTATGTAGAACAACCACCAGGTTTTGAAGATCACGAGTTTTCAAATCACGTTTTTAAATTGCACAAAGCTTTATATGGTTTGAAACAAGCACCTAGAGCTTGGTATGATAGGTTAAGTAAATTCTTAATAGAAAATGATTTTACAAGAGGAAATGTTGATAAAACTTTGTTTTTGAAAAGAAAAGGTAAAGATTTACTTGTAGTACAAATATACGTAGATGACATTATTTTTGGTGCTACTAACGAATCTCTTTGTCAAGAATTTGCAAAGTTGATGCAGGGAGAATTCGAGATGAGCATGATGGGAGAACTCAACTTCTTCCTTGGACTCCAGATCAAACAATGCAAGGAGGGAATCTTTATCAACCAAACCAAATACACAAGAGAACTACTCAAAAAGTTTGGTATGGAAACAATGAAACCCCTCGGAACTCCAATGAGTCCTTCATGCAAGCTGGACAAAGATGAAGAAGGTAAAAAGGTTGATCAAAAGTATTATCGAGGTATAATCGGATCCCTTCTTTATTTAACAGCAAGTAGACCAGATATATGTTTTCAGTATGTTTATGTGCTAGATTTCAATCTGAACCTAAAGAATCACATTTAATAGCTGTTAAAAGAATTTTAAGATATCTAAATGGAACTAAAAATGTAGGTTTATGGTATTCTAGAGACTCCACATTAAACCTAATTGCATATTCAGATTCTGATTATGCTGGATGTAAATTGATAGAAAAAGCACAAGTGGTGCATGCCATTTCTTAGGTAGTAACTTAATCACATGGTTTAGCAAAAAGCAAAATTCAGTTGCATTATCAACTACTGAAGCTGAATATGTAGCAGCTGGAAGTTGCTGTGCGCAAATCCTATGGATTAAGCGACAACTTGAAGACTATGGTATCACACTTGATAAGACACCCATAAGATGTGATAACACTAGCGCAATCAATTAACTAAAAATCCAATTCAACACTCAAGAACAAAACACATAGAAATTAGATATCATTTTATAAGGGAACATGTAGCTAATGATGAAATTTGTTTAGATTATGTAAACACTGAAGAACAATTAGCTGACATATTCACTAAACCTTTAAATGAAGAAAGATTTTGTTATCTTAGAGGAGAATTAGGAATTTGTAATCCTTTTGAATAAATTTTGAAACTTAAGGAAATATATCTAGAATTCTTTCAAATTCTTAAGGAAATTTATCTAGAACTCATATCAATTTGATCTCTCAATCCATGATTTTTAATCATACTCAAAGATCAAATTTGGACTTATTTCGGATTCTCTGAATTCAATCTTTTTTTCTGAAATGTCCGGGAGCCGACTCGAGAGTTTCGGAGTCGACTCGAGTTTCTGCTGAAACTCAGGAGTCGACCCCTCCTCTGAGCGAGTCGACTCGAGATCGTGTCCGTGCTCTGTGACTTGTCGCGAGCCGACTCTTTGCGCGAGTCGACTCGACGTGGTCCCAGTCGATTTATTTAGGGCACGAGTCGACCCGACGGACATTCAAAATCTTCCAAATCCTCTCCAAAACTTTCCCAAACCCTCCAAACTTCCAATTAACCCCTGATTAAACAATCCTTCAAGATCAATGGCCCCAAAACCCGGAGCAAGCAGTGGCGCCGGTGAAGAGAAAAAGGACCGTGCGACGACCCGTCCGCGAGCCGTCCGGATTCTCTTCTACCCTTCGGCTAGTGATCCTCCAGCTCCAGCTCCACTCCTACCCAGGTAGACTCTAGCAGTAGGATACCACGGGAAGGAAGTGGATTTCGAATTGTTTGAGAATGAGGGATTCATCATTGGTAGACAGTTAATCGAGATGGGTTTTGAGAATTTGTTCTTTGGATTGCCCTACTATCCTGCTTTGGTAAAGAATTTTACAAGAATTGTCTAGAGGAGACATGGCTTGTAAGCAAGGTTAGAGGCAGGTTTAAACATTACTCCTCCATTCTTTCTAGACTTTTGAAGTTACCCTTATCTGGACCTTCTACATTTGCCCTGAGATAGGTCTCCTGCTCTCACGACTATTGAACCGAACTTTGAGGGATTTGAGGAAGTCTTTGCTAGTCAACTACCATTGGACTTAAGGCTTCTACACAATATTTGCAGCAGGATTTATTTCCCAAGACAGGCCGGTTTGACTATGTTTCTGAGAGAGATATTTTATCATGGATGCAGTAGTATCAGGGAAACCATCAATCTGCCTAGGATGATTTTGGTATATTGCAGACTGTGGGGAAGAAGAAATCGAGCTTCCCTATGGCATGATCTTGACTAAGTTATTTCTTAGCCAAGGGATTGTTTCAGTGATAGTGAGCCAAAGAAGGAATTAAGACATACAGATTATTATACTTTGGCTACAATTCATCGCATGGGATTTATTAAGAAAAATGGAATTGGGAAAGAAAGACTGTACTGAGGATAGAGACTTAGATGCAGAGGCACCCAGACTTCTTTGAGACATTCATCTCCGGAGCCTCCTCAGTTCATCTATTCCAGAGCTCCTACTTCAGATCCTACCCCTGCTGATCCTGCACAGTCTTCCACTGTTTCATCTGCTAGTTTTTCTGATACTCAGTTAGATCAACTTCGATCTTTATTCAAGTCTGAGTTATGTGATCAAGAAAAGAGATTGAAAGATGAATTTAATGAAAGTATATGAACTTAAAAGAAGCATTGTATTCTCTCAGTGATCGGTTGCATTGATTGAGTCCACTCTCAGCTCATCTACCGGTTCCTTAAGTGAAAATTTAAAGAATATCTTTGAAGAACTTAAGGACATTGCGGTGATCGGAGACTTACTCCCAATGCAACGCAGAGCTTCAAGAAAAATCTCTGCTTGCACTTTGTTGATGAAAAACTAAAGACTATGTTTTCAATGCGAAGGGATGAAGCAAATTGTAGATCATTTGAATAGAATCACTAGAAGAAATTTTTAAGTTTTCATGTAATCTTTTGATGTAAAATTTACTTTCAATGCAATGTACAAGTTTACATTTCCATGTACTTTCATTTGAAGTAATGAGAATGTTTGATGCTTCACTTTTTGTCTATTTCAATTGTGAGTACCCTTGAATATCTTTGAATGCTTATGTTTAAATTGATATAATTTTGAATATCTCAATACTCAATTGATAACTTAGATGCTGAATGAATTCGAATGAGTTTAATCAATTTGATGCTCTGATGCATCTCAACCTTTTTGTTGATTACAAAAAAGGGGGAGAGATTTATATGAATTAATCGTATATTGCATCATCTTTTAATAATTAAATAAGGGGAGAGAATATGTTTCAATAAGGGGAAGAGATAAATTGAATTTGGCTTAAGTTTTTGATTTTAAAAATTTTGAATGATTTATAAGATTAAGGTTCATAGGGGGAGCTACCTCATTGAGGGGGAGCCTTTCCATGNGAGAGAATTAAGTAAGAAAAAGGTTATTTGGCTTAAGTGTTTAAATTTAAAAATCCTTTTTGAATTGAGTTTCATAGGGGGAGCTACCTTATTGAGGGGGAGCTTTTCCATGAACACAAAAGCTGATTTTGGTATCATAAATCTTTCAATGTTATAATGAATATACTCAATGTTTTTGTTATCATCAAAAAGGGGGAGATTGTTGAGAAATTATTGAAACATAATTGCCCCAACTTATTAATTTTGATGATTTCCAAAAGACATTGCTTTACTTTCTAAAAGGCTATGAAAATGTTAAGTTAACCAATGAAATATTCAATTTCAAATTGGAAACTATGAACTATTAAAAATATAATGAGTTTCTTGAATCAATTGAATATATGTTTCAGTGAGCTATACTTATGAATTCAAAAATGATTTTATATCAATTTTAAAGATCAATGACTTAATGAGAATGCTTTGAAATTGAGCTTTACTGTTAAAACAACATTATCTAAGTCATATTTATATTTCAAAGTTGGTTGGGATGATTTTCAAAGCAAATCAGAATGTTTTCTGATTTTTGTATCAGTCCCGAGCCGACTCGAGAGTTTCCGAGTCGACTCCTGAACTTTCTCGAGCCGACTCGTGACTGTGCGAGCCGACTCGACTCAGACGGCAGAAAGACTCATTTTTGAGTGCTTCTCGAGTCGACTCCCAGCTTTTCGCGAGTCGACTCCTGAAAGTCAAGAGTCGACTCCCAGATTTTCACGAGTCGACCCCTGAAAATTCATTTTTTGGTGCGTTCTGGATTCGATTGCTCGAGCCGACTCGCACAGTCCCGAGCCGACTCCCCGAAATCTGGGCGGAAATTTTTTTAATGACACATCACCGCTAACGGATATATTTTTGAATAACGGCTATTTTTCTTTGTTTCTAACGGCTATATTGTTTCAGAATCTATAAATAGAGGAGCCATTCAACAAAGAAAGAAGAGAGAAGATATATTGAGAATCATTCAGTAAGAAATTCAAAAGAGGGAAAAACAGAGTGTTATTAGAAAAATCGTTTGATTTAAGAAGAAAGATTCAAAAGGAGTGAAATCCAAGAGTGAGATTCGTGCACTCCAGAGCTACCTTCTACAAAAGATTCAAGAGGAGATCCCAACACTTTCAAGAGCAAATCAAAGATCTTCCACATTCAAAGAAAAGGGAGAAAAAGCTTCAACCCAACTCCAAAGCTCAAATCTGTGGAGAATCGGTGCCGAGGCCTGATTCAACATCAAGAGGAGTTGAAGGAAGGAATCCAAAGAAGCCAAGCCAGCTCTCAAGCTTTAAATATTCAGGCTTTTCTAAACTCAATTTTTATTTTGAAATATCTGCTCAAAAAGGAGCTGCTTGTAATTAAACTCATTTTATTTGTTTGTATCTAGTTTAATCTGAGGGATTAAACTAGAGGAGGTTGTTAAACCTCGGTACAAGCTAGGTATAGCTTGTGTTTGGGTTTGGTGCCGGTGAGCCCGTGTAAAATCGGCTGGGTTCGTTGTGATCCCGGAAAAACAACAAGTTTGAGTTGTGAACTTGGAAAACAACTCGGCTGTAATCTAGAGAGATTATAGTGTGGACCCAAGTGAGTCTTGGGAGTGGACGTAGGTGTTGGTTGCACCGAACCACTATAAAAATATCTTGTGTTTGCCGTGCCTAATTGTCTCTTCTCTATCTCTCATATACTTGTGTTTGTGCTTTGCTTATTAGTTAATCCTTCACTTGCACATCTCATTTTAAATTGCTTAAAAGTCTTAAATTTTTTAAGAACCCAATTCACCCCCCCCCCCCTCTTGGGTTGCCATCTGGGCCAACACCCAGGGACCGAAGATTTCGGCGGGGACCCTCTGACGCTTAAGTCAGTGCTCTGGGCAACAGCCGTGAGCTTGAGGAAGCTCAAAAGAGTGAAAGGTAGAGAAGAGCTCTTTATGAGCAAGAATGAGCGTGTGTTGTTATGGGTTACCTCGGGGGTCTCTCTTACCCAATTTATTCATCTTTGGACTATATGTAGCTTGCCTGAGAAGCTTGAAGCCTTGTCGTCTAGTGAAGGAATGAGTCACATGGAGCCTCATGATGGACCATGACTTTTGGGATTCATCTGACCTGAGTGGTTGGGGCCTCATGATGAATGATGACTTTTGTGGATGGAATGTTAGGGCTGATGTCTGTGAGACTTGAGGTGCTGCCACTTGTTAGAGTATTTATGATGATGCTTGCTTTTTAGTGGCATGTCAGAGCTACAGGCATTGTTCCATCAAATATGGATGGCTGTGGTTGATTATCCTGCACGCTTCCTCATGCGTGCATAGACAATGATGAAGCCAGGCATGTGGGCCTCGCGCATGCAGATTCTTATGCTTGTGTTCCAAAGGTGGCCTAGAGCGGGATAGCTAAGAGCCATCGAGAACGGCCGCCTAGGAGGGCCGATTGGAAAAGGCTGTCGAGGATGGAAGCTGGAAGAGGTCATCGAGGACTTCCTTCACTATCTTTCTCTCCTTGTAGTACACGTACATGAGGGTGCTCAATGCCTTGTACTTCTTGCAACACTAATTACAAAGCACCGGTTACAAAGGCTTCGAATCATCCCCTGGAGGTTACACTCAGCGGCTGAATATTGAGGCTGGGACCCACGATTTTGGATCAATAACTCTCCAAGTCGTTTTGACCCCCATTAAAAGCTCCACCCCATTGACCGCCTCTACCCATTAAAAGCTCCACCCCATTGACTTGACTATCGAATATTAATGACAGAAGGTGACCCTTGGGAGAATCTCATGTACATAACGCCCTTTTGCCTTTGACCGACTTATTCTCTCTTCATTATGACTGGGCGCTTGTTGCAGCCTGAAGCAAAGCCGTGGACAAAATTATTTTAATGCCTACCGCGTCTTTCGTAAAGAAGGTTGAGTAGAACAGCGAGGCTGCCCAGAAAAACTATCTTAAAGGCTTCGAATCATCCCATGTAGGTTACACTTGGAGAGCTTAGCGACTGAATATTGAGGCTGGGACCCACTATTTTGGATCAATAACTCTACCACCTCAGCCCCATTAAAAGCTTCAGCCCATTGACCGCCTCAGCCCCATTAAAAGTTCCCATTGACTTGACTATCGAACATTAATGACAGAAGGTGGCCTTTGGGAGAATATCATTTATACAACATGGCCCTTTTGCCTTTTACCGACTTATTCTCTCTCTTTGTTATGACTGAGCGCTTGTTGCAGCCGCAAGCAAAGCCGTGGATGAAATTATTTAAAGCCGTGGACGAAATTATACTTGGAGAGCTCAGCGGTTGAATATTGAGGCTGGGACCCACGATTTTGGATCAATAACTCTCCAAGTCGTTTTGACCGCCCCAGCCCCATTAAAAGTTCCAACCCATTGATAGCCTTTACCCATTAAAAGCTCCAGCCCAATGACTTGACTATGGAATATTAATGAAAGAAGATGGCCCTTGGGAGAATCTCATGTACACAACGTGGCCCTTTTGCCTTTGACCGACTTATTCTCTCTTTTCGTTATGACTGGGCGCTTGTTGCAACAGGAAGCAAACGAAATTATTTAATGCATACCGCGTCTTTAGTAAAGAAGGCCAAGTAAAACAGCGAGGCCGCTTAGAAAAACCGTCTTGAGAGGCTTCGAATCATCCCCTAGAGGTTACACTTGGAGAGCTCAGTGGCTGAATATTGACACTACAAGAAAATACTGCAATAGCGACTACATTGCGACGCCTCCGCGACAACAAAACATTGCGACGCAATTAGCGACGCATTAGCGACTCAATAAACCAGAAAATCAAAAAAAAATTAATTTTTTAATTTAGCGATGCAAGAAATACGTCGTAATATTTTTAAATTTAATTTTTATAAAATATAATTATAAAATAAAAATATTGTGACTCAACTCAGTGCGTCGCAAATTTTTAAAAAAAATTAAATTATGTTAAATAGCGATGCATTAGCGACGCAATAAACCAAAAAATTAAAAAAAATTATTTTTATTTAGCGACGCACTAATTACGTCGCAATTATTTAAATAAAATTAATTTTTATAAAATATAATAATAAATAAAAATATTGCGATGCAACTCAGTACGTCGCAATGTTTTTAAAAAAATTAATTATGTTAAATAGCGACGTAATAGCGATGCAATAAAATAGTAAATTAATAAAAATAATTTTTTATTTAGCGACGCAAGTATTGTGCCGTAATATTTTTTAAAATAAATTTTAAAAAATAATAAAAAGAATTATGAAATAAAAATATTGCGACGCACTTCAGTGGTCCCAATATTTAAAAAAAAATTATTATGTTAAATAGCGACGCATTAGCGACGCAATAAATTAAAAAATTTTAAAAATTAATTTTTAATTTAACGACGCAAATAATGCATCGCAGAGTTTTTTAAACAAATAAATTTTATAAAATATAATTAAAAGATAAAAAAATTAAAAATAAAACATTGCGATGCAACGGAATGCATTGCAATTATTTTTAAAAAATTAATTTTGGTACATGTGTCGGATCGGTCATCGCCGACCAGGATCGATCATGGCTTGGATTGATCGCAACCATCGAATCGTTGCCGATCGGATCGATCGCGATGGTCCGAGATCGGTCATCGCCGACCGAGATCGATCATGGCTTCGATCGATCGCAACCGTCGGGTCGTCGCCGATCAGATCGATCGCAACGGTCCGAGATCGATCATCGTCGACCGGGATCGATCATGGCTTCGATCGATCGCAACCGTCAGATCGTCGCCGATCGGATCGATCGCAACGGTCCGAGATCGATCGTCGCCGACCAGGATCGATCATGGCTTCGATCGATCACAACCGTCGGGTTATCGCTGATCGGATCGATTGCGACGGTCCGAGATCGGTCATCGCCGACCGAGATCGATCATGGCTTCGATCGATCGCAACCGTCGGATCGTCGCCGATCGGATCAATCGCAACGGTCCGAGTTCAGTCGTTGCTGACCGGGATTGATCATGGCTTCGATCGATCGCAACCGTCGGGTCGTCGTCGATCGGATTGATCGCGACGGTCCGAGATCGGTCATCGCCGACCGGAATCGATCATGGCTTAGATCGATCACAACTGTCGGATCATCGCCGATCGGATTGATCGCGATGGTCCGAGATCGATCATCGCCGACTGGGATCGATCATGGCTTCGATCGATCGCAACCGTCGGGTTGTCGCCAATCGGATTGATCGCAACGGTCCGAGATCGATCATCGTCGACTAGGATCGATCATGGCTTCGATCGATCGCAACCGTCGGATCATCGCCGATCGGATCAATCGCAACGGTCCAAGATCGGTCGTCACCGATCGGATCGATCGCGACGGTCCAAGATCAGTCGTCGCCGATTGAGATCTATCATGGCTTGGATATCATCGCCGATTGGATGGATCGCAACCGTCGGATCGATCATCACCGATCAGGATCATGGCTTGGATCGATCGCAACCGTCGGATATCCTTGCCAATTGGATGGATCGCAATCGTCGGATCGATCATCGCCAATCGGGATCATGGCTTGGATCGATCGCAACCATCGGATATCCTCGCCGATTGGATGGATCGCAATCGTGGGATCGATCATTGCTGATCGGAATCATGGCTTGGATCGATCGCAACTGTTGGATATCGTCGCCGATCGGATGGATCGCAACCGTCGGGTCGATCATCGCTGATCGGGATCATGGCTTGGATCGAACGCAACCGTCGGATATCATCACCGATTGGATGGATCTCAACTGTCGGATCGATCATTGCCGATCGGGATCATGGCTTGGATCGATCGCAACCGTCGGATCGTCGCCGATCGATTGGATCGCAATCCTCGGAGATCGATCATCGCCGATCGGGATCATGGCTTGGATCGATCGCAACCATCGAATCATCGCCGATCGGTTGGATTGCAATGGTCGGATCGATCATCGCCAATCGGGATCATGGCTTGGATCGATTGCATTGTATTTAAAACTAATATTGCGACGCATTGTATTTGCGTCGCAATATTGCGACGCATAATGAATGCATCGCAATATTTTATTAATTTAAAACTAATATTGCGACGCATTGTATTTGCGTCGCAATATTGCAACGCATAATGAATGCATCGCAATATTAGTTTATTAATTTAAAACTAATATTGCGATGCATTGTATTTGTGTCGCAATATTACGATGCATAATGAATGCGTCGCAATATTAGTTTATTAATTTAAAACTAATATTGCGACGCATTATATTTATATCGCAATATTAGTTTATTAATTTAAAAATAATATTGCGATGCATTGTATTTGCGTCGCAATATTGCGACGCATAATGAATGTGTCACAATATTAGTTTTAAATTAATAAACTAATATTGCGATGCATTCATTATGCATCGCAATATTGCGACGCAAATACAATGCATCGCTAATTTCCTGCCAAAATGACTATTGGTGGCAAAATAGCGACTTAATCAACGATGCATAATTAGCGTCACTGATTAGCGATGTATTAGCGATGCAATTATGCGTCGCTAACCCTATTTCATAAAACCCTCCCCCCCGCTTCGTCTTCCTCCTCACGAGCCCGAACCCCCCCTCCCGTCTTCTCCTTTCTCCTCCTCCCTCTTCCCCACCTCCGGCGGCTCCCCGGCGACTCTCTGGCACCCGACGACCTTGCCGGCGAGGGTTATTTTCAGGTACCCCTTCCCCCCCTGTTAAAAAAAATTGGTATAAGAGGTGGTTTTGTTTCCCACCCCCAATCCTGTTCAGGCCACGGCTGCGACAGTGGCCGGCCGTGGCCTGGCCACAGTGGCCAGGCCACGAAAAAAAATTTTAACAGGGGGTTACCCCCCCCTCCCATCTTCTCCGAAAAAAAAATTAACAGGGGGGAAACCCCTCCCTCCCATCTTCTCCGGCCACGGCTGCGACTGTGGCCGGCCGTGGCCTGGCCACAGTGGCCAGGCCACGAAAAAAAAAATTAACAAGGGGGAAACCCCCCCCCCCTCCCGTCTTCTCCGGCCACGGCCGTGGCCGTGGCCGGTCGTGGCCTGGCCCACAGAAAAAAAAGTCAACAGGGGGAAACCCCCCCCCCCCCATCTTCTCCAGCCATGGCTGTGACCGTGGCCGACCGTGGCCTGGCCACAGTGGCCAAGCACAAAAAAAAAATAACAAGGGAAACCCCCCCCCTCCCGTCTCTCCGCGGCCGTGCCCGGTCATGGCCTAGCACAGTGGCCAGTCCATGGAAAAAAATTTAATGGGGAAACCCCCTCCCCCTCCCGTCTTCTCCGGCCACGGCCGTTGCCATGGCCGGCCGTGGACTGGCCACAAAAAAAATTTAATAGGGGAAACCCCCCCCCCCTCCATCTTCTCCGACCACGGCCACGGTCGTGGCCGTCTGTGGCCAGCCCACCCAAAAAAAAAATTCAGGGGCGGTATTAGTTCATAATATTATAATATAAAATAATAACAATAAATTATGATATTTTAATAAATAATTGTTACAATATAACATCGCTGTAGTGTTTGCTAATTAGTGATTCTGATCGATAGTAAATTAATAGGAGGAAATTGCGACCAAATTGTTTAGTGCTTATTATGTTTTAAATTAATTCAGTCATAATTGATTAATGATTTTTATATAGTCATAGTTCAATTTCTCAGTCTATTAAACTATGCATGGTAGTTTATTGGTGAACATTTGACATATGTGGGTTCTAGTTTTATTGATATTATAATATAATTTTATAATGATTTTATAATATCATATTATAATATGATTTTATAATATCATATTATAATATGATTTTATAATATCATATTATGTCTTGATTATTTACATCCTGCTTTAAATTGAATGATGCATTAAATTATGTAATGCTAGAATGAACGTCTTGTTGTAGTTCTATTTAATTTTCAGCACCGAATTAGTAGTTTTAATGAATTATATTTTAGTCTTCACATACAATTACGTAATGAGTTTATTACGGAATTGATAAGAATTTCTGAATAACAAGCATAAGTTCGATTGTCTTTGGATTTCCATATTATTTCTCACAGTACTATAACCTTTAGACCCGTTTGAGAATTTGGAAGACTTAGTCTTGCAAATTCTCAAATTGTCCTGGTGGACAATTTGAGAAAATTTTTTGCGATATGTTAGTCTGCTATAACCTTTAGACCCGTTTGAGAATTTGTAAGACTTAGTCTTGCAACCATATTGTTTCATTGCGATTGGTTCGATCCGATAGTTTCTGTGGGTAAAAGGGTACTATAATTTAGTTGAAGTGAACCATCGACGAAGATTGCAAAAATATGAACCATTCAACCTTGCAACCCAAGCTCAGCAAGTGTTTTACTGCGGATATTCAAGTTTACGCAACGACAAGCGAGATTGGTAGGCTGTTTCTAAAATCGTTCCACGTTCAACAATCGTATTAGACGAGAGTTCATCAAGTCAATCAGCCGAGTGCCCTGCATTTCAAGAGGATGAGATGGAAATGCATGCAATTGAGGACGACACAAGGGCTCCTAAAACATCACTTAGAGATCCAAATGGTGATGTCCAAGAAATAGCGGATGCAAATGTTCGGTTTCCTTCCGATGATAATGAAACTGAATCGCGGTCCGATACGGCATCGGATGTTGAATCAAGATTTCACGAAACAAATGAAACCGACTAAACATAGAGGTTTTTTTAAATTCAATTTATTTTTATAACTGTTATATTTTTACATATTCAATCATTAATCGTAATTACATTCATGAATCTTTAGTATTTTCAGTATGATGGGCCGAGGTAGATCTACCGACGACGGACAGAGTGAGCAGAGACGTAGCCCTGCCGCATTAGATCACATGAGCTTTGGAGATGGAGAGTTTTGATCTCCATACATCGCACAGCCTCCGATCTCTCCAGCAGTCGACGGTGATCCTGCATTGGTATTATCATCCAGCCGATCAGCATAGACCTTCGAAGTTCTTCCACCGTCGGCCGCACCGTACTTTGACTGGATGCTCATGGGCTGTAAGTATATACTAATTAAAAATATATGTTTATGTTTTTATGTTAATTACTTATAAACATATATTTTTTTAACAGATTTATTGAGCAGCATCATGTATCGAGCCACATCAGCTCCATATTTCAGAGGCGTGCGGATCCCAGTGGCTACGATTGGCACCATGTATCTGCAGCCACGAGGGAGTTTTATCTTTCAGAGTTTCAGGTAAACTTATTAAATATAATTTATCACTGATATAAAATTTCTTAATTTAATAAATTCTGAAACTAACTGTTTATTTTAATGCAGAAAAAGTTTACGTGGGACCCTGCCAACCATTATGCCATTAGGGCAGCATGGGAAGCTCTTACGGGATGCCGATACTCCGACATGCTTCATCGTTGGAGATCATCGGGTCATCGTCCTGCACATGTGCCAGAGGGTATTTGGCACGAGTGGCAGCAGGTTTGGCAGTCTGATGGCTGGCGCAGGAGGTCCGCATCAGCCAGCACGAACCGCCGATCCGAGAGGGACCGTCCTGGCACAGGTCTCTCCTGCCACACTTCGGGCTTCATTTCGATTCAGGAGCACAGACGCCGTATGGTAAGAAAATATAAATAATTTAATTACTAATTTAGTTATTTATAAATACTTACATTAATATCAATTTTTCTGTTGTTATAGTCTGAGCAGGAGGGCGGAGATCCTGGTGAGTTTCGTCTATTCAGGGCGATACACACCAGGAGGGACGGTTCCTGGGTCGATACACGATCACGGGAGGTTGCGGTAAGAAATTAGCTTTATATTGTATCTGTTTAATTTTTAAAAGTTTATTTAGAGAAATTTATTGATTCATTTATTGTTGATTTTATAATTCAAAGATACGAGTCGAGGAGCTTCACTCCCAGGCATCGCAGGTCGACTCCACTGATGGGGGGACGCCCGTCGAACTCTC
The DNA here is from genome assembly GCA_900491605.1 of Calamus simplicifolius. Lineage (NCBI taxonomy): Eukaryota > Viridiplantae > Streptophyta > Magnoliopsida > Arecales > Arecaceae > Calamus > Calamus simplicifolius. The sequence goes on from UESW01004001.1 coordinate 938,864, forward strand.
AGCAGAGGAGAGTCGACGTGTATTTTGGAGGCTGTTGGTGCCCAGCCGCGAGACCGCAGGGTCTATGGTCTGGGCACTAGAGCTTCTGCATATTTTCTCCATCAGGCCTCCAGCTCGCGATATTCTGGCGATATTCCTGCCGAGCGTTTAGACGACATTCGGAGATCTATCACAGAGGAGGTTCGTCAGGAGGTTCGACAGGACGTTCGGTAGGAGGTTCGACAGGAGGTTGAGCACGAGTTCGAGCAGCGTACGGGAGGCCTTCAGCAGGAGCTTGCAGATGTGCGAGAGCAGATGCGTCAGTTGCAGGATATGGTTAGCCGTATGTCGCAGGGTTTCCAGCCCCCACATGATCGTGTGAATTCTTGATGTATTTTTCTTTACTTTTTATATTTTGTACATGAAAACTTCAAAATTTTAATATATTAATTATTTTTAAAAATTGAATGATGAATGTTTGGATCAATATGAGTGATGAATGTTTCGATCAATATTTAAATATAATGAAATTGTATTAACCGTTTTAATTTTTAATATTTTATTTTTTTAAAAAAAATAATTAGATGCATTAGCGATTGAAATTGCATCGCTAATATTTTTAAAATATTATTATTAAATATTGCGATGCAATGACCTAGCTTCGTAATATTTTAAAAAAAAATTTAATTAGCGACGCATTAGCGACTCAAATTGCATCGCTAATATATCTAAAATATTATTATTAAATATTACAATATAACTAAATGCGTCGCAATATTACGACGCAATTGAATGCGTCGTAATATTTAATAATAATATTTTAAAAATATTAGCGATGCAATTTCAGTCGCTAATGCGTCGCTAATTAAATTTTTTTTTAAAAAAATAAATTAATTAGCGACTCAATTGCGATGAGGTTTTTCGTCGTAAATATTTTTTAAAAAATTAATTTTAAAATTAGCGACGCATTTAGGATGCGTCGCAATATTGCACGCATTTAGTGGCATCGCAATATATTGCGACGCATTTGGTGCGTCGCAGAGAGTCGCTGTTAAGCGACGCAATTGCGACAAAGTGAGATTGCGACGGTCATCATAGCGACGCCGTTATTGCGTCGCTAATGCATCGCAATAGCATATTTAGCGATGCATTTAGGCATCGCTATATTTTAATTCTCTTGTAGTGTGAGGTTGGGACCCACAATTTTGGATCAATAACTCTCCAAGTCATTTTGACCGCTCAACCCCATTAAAAGCTTCAGCCCATTGACCACCTCTACCCCATTAAAAGCTCCAGCCCATTGACTTGACTATCGAACATTAATGACACAACGTGGCCATTGGGAGAATCTTATGTACATAATGTAGCCCTTTTGCCTTTGACCGACTTATTCTCTCTCTTCGTTATTACTGGGCGCTTGTTGCAACCGGAAGCAAAGCCATGGACAAAATTATTTAATGCCTACCGCGTAAAGAAGACCGAGTAGAACAGCCACGCCGTCTAGAAAGGCCGCCCAAAAAAACCGTCTTGAGAGGAGATTGTCTAGAAATTGAGCCGTTCAGGAAGGCCGCCGAAAATAGTCACCTAGAGTAAGGCCGTCTAGGAAGGCCACATAGGATGGGGCTTTTAGAGAGGCCGCCTAAGAAAATCGTCTTAAAAGAAGGCCGTCTAGAAAGACTGTCTTATCGAGGCCAAATCCAGATGCGATCATTATTGCCCATGGGGTCAACTAGACCCATCACTTACCATCCTACCATCCTATAGCCCCATGAAGTCTCATAAAATCATGATGCAAGAGATTCATTTATCATAAATTCAAAAGCATGCAGTGTATGGTTGTAAGCTCGTCTAGCATCAAGCTTCATCATCATCATCCAGCTAAAACTATTGGTGATTCTTCAAGATCATAAATCAGTTAAGAAAGAGAGATAGAATGGCATGCAACACCCTTGTCCAAGATCCTAATTCTCATGGCTAGAAGCATATGGTGCTGAAATTTTCAATAAAATAAAAGAGCCAAACAAATTAAAGAACTGGAATTGGAACTTAAACTAAATCAGCCAATACCATAATACCCACCACGATTTCATCAAACTAATTCCAATGCACAATTATCCAATGCACAAATTACTCATCCAACATCCAAAATAATAATACCAACACCCACAAGACCCAGCATTTCTACGCATTACAATAATGCTATGAACATACCACCAGTAAATATCAATAAACTTACATAATTATATTCAACTTTAATAAAAACTTTACCACACCTCACCCCAAAATCTCCACCACCACCGCCTTATTTCCTCTTACCCTCCTTCCCCAACACACAAAAAATACTTCCAAAATAAATTAAAGAATAGTATAAAATTAAATTCTCTGTTCTTCTCCTCTGTGAATCCTTTTCCCCTGTTCCATCCCTGGTCCAGCGGCAGCTCAGCTTTAGCTCAGCCTCGCCACTCGGGGCATTGGTCGGTCGGCCGGGTCTTCTGCGTGCCGGCCTTGAGCGGGCACGGCGCGTCGACCGGCGGCACCATGCAATTATACTGCAAACACAGCGACGCGCCCACCGGGATCGCCGCCGCCGGGCTGATCTCCACTCCTGTCAGATAATTATGCTGTAAATAGAGAAGCTGCATTCCCCCCATCAACCCCTGCACCAACCTCGCCGGCACCTCCCCTGTAAACCGGTTATTGTTCAAAAACAGCCTCCCCACCGCCGCCAGCTGAGGCGGCACCGGCCCCCAGAACCGGTTGTAACTCAAGTCCACAACCGGGATCGCCACCTCTGCTGGCGCCGCCGGCGCCACCGGACCGGAGAAGAAATTCCGCTGCAGCTGGAGGGATGCGAGAGGGAAGGAGAAGATGCGGCCCGGGATGGGGCCCTCCAGCTGGTTCATGCTGAGGTCCAGGTAGTTGAGCCGGCTCAGCCGGGGGAGCAACAGGTCGACCCGGCCGGCGAGCCGGTTCGAGGAGAGCGAGAGGTACTGGAGGGACGGTGGCAGGGCCGGAACCGGGCCGGTGAGGTCGTTGTGCTTGAGATCGAGCCGGAGGAGTGGCGCGGAGTCGGCGAAGGCCGGGATGGAGCCGGAGAGTCGGTTGTGGCAGAGGACCAAGTTAGATAGAGTTGGAATAGAGGAAACGGAGGGAGGGACGGAGCCGGAGAGCTGGTTGTAGCTGAGGTCCAGCGTACGGAGGCGTCGGAGCGAGCCGAGGGAGTCGGGGATGGGGCCAGAGAGGAAGTTCTTGCTGAGGGCCAGGAAGCGAAGGTCGGGGCACAGGGAGAGGGTGTCGGGGATGGAGCCCATGACGCGGCCGGGGACAACGGAGAGCTCGACGAGGGCGGAGAGGCGGCCGAGGGCGGGGTCGAGGCGGCCGGAGAGGCCCGGCGACCCGGCTCGGAGGTCGCCGAGAGCCAGTTCGACGACGCGGTCGCCCGCGCAGAAGACCCCGGTGAAGCCGCAGGGGTCACCGGTGAAGTCCCACCCGGCGAAGAACGCCGACCCCGGCATGTCCTCCAGCGACTTCCTGATCGCCTGCAAGGCGAGGAAGTCCACCGGATCCAGAATCGCCAATGTCTTCCTCGGAAAAGAACACACAGAAAACGATATCAACCACAGAATTAGGCCAATGCGGCGAACGGCGACCACCACCTGCTCTTCCATGACGCTGCTTCTTGATCTTCTTCTCCTCAAGGTATGATGATGGAGGAGGGTGGGGGGGAGTGGGGGTTAGGCTTTAAAAAGGAAGAGTAGTTTATTTCTCTTTGTGGGCTTATCCGTGAAAGAAATGGTGGGGAGTGGGGAAGAGAGCGGATTCCGAGTTACTTTCTCGTGCGAAAGGGCGTGAGTGCTTTAATGCTGGAACTTCATTAGAGGGTGAAGGAGATCGAGTGTGGAAGGTGGGGAAGGGAAGACTTTGGCGAGAAGCTCGGCTTTCCCTTTCTTTCTTCTCTTTCTCTCCCCCCTTCTTTAGCCTCTGCTTGCTGCTCTTCTACCTCAGCTCGGCTTCTTTCTCATGATTTTGGCTTGGAAGGGAAGGCGAAATGAGCACCGTTACTGCTCTCTCTACGAGTCGGACCAGAGGGAGCTATTATTTTCTCTTTTATTTTATTTGTTGTTTATTAGTTTACCATTATGAAGTTAGGCTCGGGAGAAACAAACGGTTGTCCGAGCCTAGTGGGGGCTCAGCCTCGGATGACAGGCCGTCGGGGATCGAGGCGGCGAGGAGCACGTGAGGACACCGCCGCTGACCGGGAGCACCCGTCACCGGTCTCCCAGCTGCCCCCGAGGGGGCGCTTTCTTCGGGCGGGTGGATTGGCGCTTGGCAGGTGTCGATGACGGCACTTCTTTTGTCGCGTCGTTTTCTAGAGAACTGGGCTTTTCCTTTATTTTATTTTATTTTATTTTCGGTAATATTTAATGCGTTATTGCGAGATTACATGGAGGGTGTGGGCCCCGGGCGAGCAACGGTCCCTTCGCTCCACTCGGCTTCCGCCCTTTCCCTCCTTTACACGTGACGTGCACGTGAAAAAGAGACTGCTACGCTGGGGGAGGTGGGATGGGCCTGAGAAGAGTTATTTGATTTTTTTCCTTCATTCAGTTCATATAATTTTGGATTGCTGCTGTCAGAGGTGGCTTCCTTTCTGTTTGCTTGCAGTTCAGCTTCTTATGAGTTGGGTGGCTCTGCCAGCGTTTGGATCTGAATTCATTGAAATCACTTGGCTTTGTACTTCAGATCCAGTACATAATTATGCATGAATGGCCTAATTATATCCACAATTTTCATTCCTTGCCTTCACTTCTAAGACAGCCAAAGGGAGACTTGATCAAATTCAGCTATGGACCCTTTTGTGGTGATGTGTGTCATCATGTGCAGTCTGTATGAAGTAAGATGCATGGGGTGGAGGAGCTTGATGACTCCCAAGCATGGACAGATTGGAAGTAAATGTTGCCCTCAAAGTTGAGAGGACCATGAGCAGGAATTGATTGTCTCCACTTAACCCTTGGATATTCTCAAGCATTCTTCAAAGAATGTGATGCTCACATACTTGCGCTGGCTCTCATGGTAAGGTAAGTTATGATTGCAGAGAAAGCTGAAACTTATTAAGATGATGTCCTCATCAACCCCAATTACTATGATTGTGATTAATTGGACCATCAAGTATGATGGTGGCATTAAGTTGAAATGCATCTTATTATTATTATTCAAATAACAGAAGACAATGAGGCTATATTGTTAACGCTCGGCCGTTTGGAAAACCAAACGCCGACGTTATAAAAATAAAAATAAAAACACCACCCGTTTTCCATCGTTCAAACGCTCGGCCGTTTAAAAAATAAAACGGCCGAACGTTTGGCTAATTTAATTGAAATAAATAAATTGCCTAAAATTAAAAAAAAAACATTTGATCGTAAAAAAAAAATCTATAAATAAGGTTTAAGAGGTTGAAAATGAAGGAAATGAAAAGAAGAACTACAACAAGTACATTTCAGTTTTTTGTTTCTTCGAATTGTGTTGAAGATAGCTGATTGACGTTCGTTGAGATCGTGCCGCCGGAGGAGTTCAAGCTCTTGGGTTGTACTTTGGAGGAGGGTTGAGGTCCAAAGTTCTTCGCACGAGAGCGGGCCGGTTCTCCTTTAGGGCTATGGTTGAAACCGCCTCCCAGGCCTGACTTCTAACTCATTCTTATTTGAGTTTTCATTTTCTATTGAATATAATTAGCCACTCATACACTACTGATTTATTTTCATACATAAATATGCATTGATATATTGCAAGGATGAAGAAATAAATTTATTTATTTTTACTTTAAAATTTATCTTTATTTTTAAGTTTAACAATCTAAAGGAGAACCGTGAGCTAATATTCTGGGCCTCTGGCCACTCATCTCACTTTCGCACTTCCGCATCCAGCAGCGAATTGGAGAAACTCTGTGTGTGTGTGTTGTGCATGTGCGCACGATTTCCCATCCTATTCATCTTCTTGCAGTGAGAGTAAAGAGGGGCAATGGGCCAAATAGGGTTGATATCTGATTGGTTCCTAGCTGTAAGAAGTAGCTAAAATTGCAAAACAATTCCTATTTGATATTCAGAATTTTTTAGAAACCTAAATCATGGAAAAAGCTTGTGTTAGAATATGTGGTGCTCTCTTACAACTACTATTCAAGGATGGAAGGGGAAAATGTTATTTGTTAAATACTAGATAATATGTTTGCCTTAATATTCTAATAAAATAATATTTTGATCAAGGTTTGCAAAACTACTGTACTGATACATGGTATAGGTCGGCACAGTATGGTACGCACTGTATACCATGGGTGCTCCTTTTTTTTTCTTTCACCTGTAACTATAATATTGCTTGGTACCAAGCGATTCAGCTCGGTTTGAGTCAGTTTGGTTATAATAAATTGAAACTTGGTACCATATTGTGATCTTATTGGTATGGTCGGCATGGCAGACTTTAAATTTGTTAATCTTATCTTTTGATTGACATAATTTCATGAAAATGGGAGATGGTTGGTATGCATGTGATCAAGACTAAAATCTGGATCTACTGGATTTTTTTTGGAATCTAGACGTAGACCCTATTCTCAAACTCAAGTCTGATATGTGAAAATAATAATAGGGAACAACACAGCCGCCAGGGTCGAAGGACAAGGTCGAGTGAACCTGAAAAGGTCATCGGGAAAAGTTCTCACCTTGACGGATGTGCTTTATGTTCCTGATCTTAGGAAGAACCTTGTCAGTGGATCTCAGCTAGTTCAGAGAGGATACAAAATTGTGCTTATTAGTTCTGGCTTACCTGAGAACTTGTGGGGGGAAGCTCTTTTGACTTCTTGTTTCATCCTAAATAGAATACCTACTAAGGATTGGTAAGACTCCCTATGAACATTGGAAAGCCCTAGAAAGAATCTTTAGATATCTTAAAGGAACCATAAATTATTCTCTAGTGTATTCTGGTTATCCTGAAGTGATTGAGGATATAGTGATGCTAATTGGGTAACAGATAAATTCGATGTTAAGTCCACCACTGGGTATCTCTTCCTTTTAGGAGGAGCTGCAGTATCTTGGGGCTCATGTAAACAAACTATAATCACTAGAAGTACTCTAGGTCTGAGCTAACAGCTCTTGACACTACTTGCACTGAAGCACAATGGCTGAAAGACTTAATAAATGATATAGATATTCTTTCACCAAATATTTCTCGAATTTGTTTAAATTGTGATTGTAGAGCTCTGATTGATCTGTTAAATCAACAGACATCCAATAAAAAGATGAATAATCATATCCTGATCAGGTATAAATCTATAAGAAATAAAATGAAAGAATCAATATCACTGCAGTTTGTAAGATCTAAACATAATTTGGCAGATTTTTTAACCAAAGGCCTTTCGAAGGCTGCGGTGTTTGAGACATCGAGGGGGATGGGGCTTAAGCCCATATATTAGTCACCAGAGTGGACCCCTACCGTCATGGCAACCCCATGGTTAAGGTTCAAAGGGAAACGATCTCTGAGGTGATATCTGGAAGCACCGCTTTAGGAATCTGTCTCCATCCCATCCCTATGGTGTGGTGCTTTATTGTGACCGTTAGGTTGAGCATAGCTCTTAATAGATCCAAGGCTGTAAATTCAGCAAGGTATGATTCCGTTGCACATACCCTTGGAGGATTTACCATAGTGAGAGTAGTCGTGAGGCCGCGACTATGGGACCGGGACGAATCCCTAGTAACTCTCATGAAAATCAAGGCAAGCGCATGGCCTAGATAGCGCTAACCCGCATTATGATCAGCTCATCTTCATACTGTGTGTATTTTATACTAAATGCAAGTTCAAACCTAGAAGGTACTTGCACTAAGCACAGTAAATTTTAAAGTTTTGAAATTGCTTATTTAATTTAATTTATTTGGTTATTATTTCTTTGTTTTTATTTTTTTTTGTGGGGGATTGTTAACGCTCGGCCGTTTGGAAAACCAAACGCCGACGTTATAAAAATAAAAATAAAAACACCACCCGTTTTCCACCGTTTCAAACGCTCGGCCGTTTAAAAAATAAAACGGCCGAATGTTTGGCTAATTTAATTGAAATAAATAAATTACCTAAAATTAAAAAAAAACGTTTTGACCGTAAAAAAAAAAATCTATAAATAAGGTTTAAGAGGTTGAAAATGGAGGAAATGAAAAGAAGAACTACAAGTACATTTCAGTTTTTTGTTTCTTCGAATTGTGTTGAAGATAGCTGATTGACGTTCGTTGAGATCGTGCCGCCGGAGGAGTTCAGGCTCTTGGGTTGTACCTTGGAGGAGGGTTGAGGTTCAAAGTTCTTCGCACGAGAAGCGGGCCGGTTCTCCTTTAGGGCTGTGGTTGAAACCGCCTCCCAGGCCTGACTTCTAACTCATTCTTATTTGAGTTTTCATTTTCTATTGAATATAATTAGCCACTCACACACTACTGATTTATTTTCATACATAAATATGCATTGATATATTGCAAGGATGAAGAAATAAATTTATTTTTACCTTTATAATATTTTATATTTATTTTATTAGTTAATATATTGCCTCGAGAACAAAATTTGACATCCGTCGAAGTATCTAAGTGAGCCATGGAGGGAGCTCCTGACTCTAGCTTCCTTGTCTCTTGGGATGAGCAGGTCAATTTGCTAAGTAGTTAGTTATTTGGTTTGTTTCTCCATAAATATGATTACATTTAAACTATGACATATTGGAATAGATAGCATGCAAATTTCTCGAAAGAGGATGCTGGGACTGTGATTGTCCATTAATCCATGATACCACCATTGCTGAATTACTCAAAGAGTTCTTGCCACTAGCAAAATGAATTTATTCGCAAGATATCATATTATTTTTATTGCAATTCAATTGTTTCTTTAAATTTTCAAAGAACAAAATTTTCTCAAGGATATGACTTGTTGAATATTGACTTTAAAATTCAAAAATACAAGAACTTTATGATGTTCAGCAATATTCAAGATGATATATCCTACATCAATAAATAAATAATACATTTATTCATGGACCATAATATTTTGAACTTAACAAGATATTATTATTGAAGAGCTTCTACTATCTTTGCAACATGTAGGTCCTATTTTATATGATTTTTTTCTTTCTTTTCATTTGAAAAGTGAAAACATGAAATCCGATGCAAAAAAAATGTTGGATTCTTTTATTTTTAGTTATTATTTAAAAAAAACTTTAAAATTTATAAAAAATGAAAGTAAAAAAATTTTACTTCCAATATTTCTAAAAGCAATTTTTGATCCATAAAACTTTCCTTCATTCTAGTATTAGCAATGCTGCACCAACTCATTTTCCTTGTTCATTTTTCTCTCTTCTCCCTCATTGCAGTCCCTTTTCTTTAGCTATCTATGGCTACCTTTCTCCTAGGATAATGATTATTATATGAACACTAACTCTCTGCCATGATTTCAAACATCTAATAGCCTCTTATCAAAGCTATCCCACCATATCCCAATTGATTTAAAGAGAAATATTAATGAGGAGAAGCCTAATATCTTATATAAAGGGTCTCTCAATTGGGTTAAATGTATCACCTTGCTAGATTAAAGTAAGATATGTGATTATTCTTTTTTTTTTAACTATTTTTTGTTTTAAAACAATAAGAAACAATAGTGTACCAAACATATTTCTACTATTAGAAATATAGAAACAAATGAAAATATAATTCTTTATTTATTTCTTTTAAAAATAAAGTGATAGCGAAGCCAAACATGGTAATAGAATTCTTGAAAAGGTTATAAAGATTGTGCTAAGTTTCATTGATTTAATGAAATGGCTTGTAAAATGAAAACATAAGAAATGCTGATTGTCTCAAATATAAATTAGATATAAAAGAAGGAACTTTCTAACTGATAAGAAGTTTTTTCCTAATTTTTCATAACAAATGTTTTAATTTATTTATATCCGAAACTCTATTTCAAAATTCTAGTAGTTAGCCAATCTCCTATAATAATTCTTATGGATTTTCAATGCATCAAGGATCTAAGACTAAGACAAATAATAAAGTTTGGAGGTTTATATATCACTCGTAAATTAATATATTATGATAAAATTTAATATTTTTTAATATACTTTTCAATTCACCACCACTTGATACAAACCAAGGAAAGAAGGGAGATATAAGAAAAATAGAAAGAAATATACAAATTTAAATTCTATTTAGAATTTAAAGATGAAAGTCAATTAATTGGATTGATTCAAAATATCTTTTGATTGAAAAACTTCAAAATGTCTATGTTTAAGACTTCAATTTTACCACATTAGCTACTTTTTTTGTTTACACTAGAAACAAGATTTTTTTCTAATAATTATTGGAATTAGGGGTTGTACCTTTATATATGTTTATTTATTTATTTATTTATTTTTTGGGGGGGGGGGGGGGAGGTAAAGATAATTAACTTGAGGGTAATATGATATTAAGAACCAAATAAAAATCAAGATCAGTCTTTTATAAGGAAATGCATAATGCTCTTAGAAACAATTAGATATTCAAATTTCATATTACCTAATAGGTAATTGGCTTTAAATACACATACATAAAGTATTTATTTTAGCCATATCTTGAGCCATGTATGTTAATATATACTAGGTGGACTTGTTATATGTCCTAAACTTGAAATCAAATAGGATTTGCTTTATAAAACTTGACTCAATCTAATTTGATCTAATAAGCTTTAAAAATAATATAAAAATAAATCTGCTAGAAGAGTATTAGCATGTTGATTAGCTCTTTTTCTTTTTCCTTGTTACTCCATTCAGTTATTTGCCCTCCTTTTTGAAAATTAGACCTTGCATCATATAATCATTCTTGGCAATTAGTTTAAGCTTTATCCCTTTTATCTATTAGATTCTTTCAAAAACTGAATTATTGTATCGCATCCAAATCTTCTAACTTTAAATTCAAATATAACATATATAACTTATTACAAAATGTTATGACAAATAAAATAAGTAGAAAAGGAAGACAAAAATCTAGCCTGAAAGGGATCTAAGCATAAAAAACAATCAATAGATTATCCTATATAAACAAAGCAGCTCATCAAGATGCTTACCAAACCTTATGCCATCATGCAAAGGAAAAAAATGTAAAATAAAAATCTTGGTGTACCATCATTACACCTTTAGCATACTATTACTAACATCTCATCCCAAAGTAATGACAAATAAGTAGAAAAAGCTAATTATACATGCATTCATATAGTAGTTTTTAAGCAACACTTTTACATAAGACAAACATTATTCAGGCTTAGAATGCTGGATAAAGTTGCTGAAAAAGAATAACTACTTCATGAAAATGATATGATTTATTCTTTATTCCCTGTAAAGGATATATATTTTGCCCAAACTATCAAAATAGAAATAAAACCTATACACATGAAACCCCTTATTTTTGAACAAGTGTAGCTTGGTATACTTATTAAATAAAGAATGTAATAATCATTTTCTCCTCAACCTTTTATTTTTGAAACAAATATCCTTCACCAAATGAAGTAAAAAATTAGGAAGTGAAGGAGAAAGTGCCATAATTTAAGGGCATACTAGATGATTGTAAAAAGAGTGACTTCAAGTTATAAAATCTTCTTTAGTTATTACATCACAAAACATTAACTCAAATAATATACAGAGAAAAACTATTATAAAACTATTTCCTTTTTTGGTATTTATACAATACGGAATCCAATAAGAAAGGGACATAAGAATAATGAAGCTACTTATATAATGCTTTTTCTGGGGTTATAAATGATATAGTAATTTACTTATAAGTGGAGAAAAGATATACAGCTCACTCATCCTAACAAAGGAAGTAAAATAAAACTAGTAAGGCATATAGCATAAAAGGAAGGAAATAGAAATACCTTCAAGAATCTATTGTAGCCATTGAATTAAGTAATTCATAAGGATATCAATAAGTAATTCATAAGAATATCAATGAAATAAACAAAAATAAACATGAATTTGTAGATGATTAGTTTAGATATTTGTTTATAAACTATTAAAATTTAAATCTATTTATATTTAAGACTTCGTTTGGAAAACAAATCACTATGGAATTTATTTCTAATTAATGTAATAAATTCTCATAGTTAGCCTACAGCACATAAAATTATGGAATAAAATGAATTTTTATATTTGGAACAAATGAAAATTGAATTTGATATTCTATTTTATTAAGTTACCCCTATTCAATAATTAGTTGGAAATGATTTGAGAATTGTTGTGTTAATTATATTCTCAAATCACATTTAATTATGTTGACTATAATTTAATATAATTATAGTAAATTATAATCAATAATCATATTTTATTAAATTATGATTAAATATGATTATGATTATAATTTAATATTTATAGTAATTATTTAAATTATTAATCTATAATATTATGATTATGTTTAATTATATTATTGAAAAATAGTATATTAATTATAATATATTGATAATATTATAAAAAAATTTAATGATATTATTAATATAAATTAATATTATAGTTATAATATTACAAATTTTAATAATACTATATTATTATTGTAATATAATGTTATTATTTAATATTTCTCATGATCATGTTAAATGTGGTTGGATCACATATTGTTGCACTCATGATCTTATGTTCAATGATCGTAAATTACCTTTATATTTGAAATCATCACCCAACATAATAATCTCATTTATATTTAAGGATGGATATCCAAGATCATCTCCTATTAATTATTTTGGGTTAAAATTAGAGATTAAAATACCACCCCTTATTCATACAAAAAAAAAAGTTTGATTTTATTTTCATATTAATATAATATTTATATCATAGCAATATAATATGATATTATGCAATAAAATAAACTAAAATACAATTAGAATTATAATATTATAATATGATTATAATTAAGTTTAAATATTATAATAATAAATAATATAATTAATGATAAATTATTATATATAATAAATAATATAATTAACGAACTTCGCCCAAAAATCCCAGCTGAGAGCTCTCGGCCTCCGCCATGGCCTCCTCCGCGGCTAGAGTTTCTCTACGCGTCGCCGCCGTCGCCGCCGTCCTCCTCCTCGCGTTCTACGTCGGCCGCCCCCCTCTTGGAAGCTCTCCGCCACCATCCACGAGATCCGCGAGAAGCGCCAGACCGTCAAAGAAGGTCCCCCCCTCTCTCTTTCGATCACCTTCCTTCTTCTCTTGTTTCGTCAAATCTCAGTAAAATGGCGGATTTTTGGTGTTCCAGGGATTTCGCAGTTCGTTCTGGAGGCCCAGAAGACGGTGGGATGGGTTCACGACGAGTCCGACTCGGGATCCGACCTTGATCAGAAGGCTGCCGTGGCTACCAATCGCCGGTTCATTCGAAAATGATCAGGTTTTCCATCATCTGTAGCTGTTCGTCATGTCGTCATCGTCGTCGTAAATTATGCTTCTTTCCATTTCCGTTTTCCACATATTGGTAAATAGATCTGGGAATAGTCATGTTGTAGGTCTAAGGCTGTAATCAGATTGTCATTTGTTTAGAAATTTATCTGGACTTGAAGGTATGTAATAATATTTATAGCATCAATTTGGTGCTGTCATGAACCTATTGGAACTTCTGTGGCTCTATAGTGGATGTTAGATTATGTTCAGTGTCTATGGTAGTATGATATGCTTATCCTGTGTGGAATGCATAATTTTCTTTCATTGCTATAATAAGCGAACTGATATATTCTCCGAATTTTTGTATTGTTCTGAAGTTGTCTGTTAGATAATGCGAGTTTAATGCAGTGGCATTTTATGATTTTTTACGTAGTCTTAAACAGAAACATAAATGTATTCGAAGTGTCTGTTAAATGGTTTATGTTCAGCTCCATTTATGTGCCCTGCCATATCCCTAGAAGACAAAGGATCCAAGCGTGGACATGAGCTAGCTTTAAGTTGTAGTATCCATGAGTTTTTAAGGTCTGTCTTACCATCATAAGGAAACATAAATTGTAACTTCTGATGGCATAAAGGAGAAAATTATGACAAGATAATAATAAAACTGGAAAAGTAACAGTAGATTTTGCTGTTGTTGAGATGGATAATGGAGCTTTATTGGACTGGATAATGGGGACTGAATATTTGTTAAATGCTTCATGGTTAGCTCCATTAATGTGCTCCATAAAACTCCTTGGAAGGCTCTACCTTCAGATAATGGAAGTGAGGTGGCCAGGTAGGAAACAACTTGGAGCATCCATAAGTTTAAGGCCTGCTGATGTAGCAGGAGCAGCAGTTAAAAAAAATACTCAAGAGTGTTATGGTAATTTGTAGTTGCTGGTTGTGGGCCAGGGTTTTGTTTAGTAGTAGGTGAGTCTAATTTAGTTTGTAGGCTTTTATGTATGGCCTAGGGTTTTGTTTCCTAGTCCCAACCTTAGTATAATAAAGAGTCAAGAGTCTATATAAACATGCTTCATGCACTCAAAGAATTCATAACTGAAGTACATTTCAGTAAGAAATAATTTCCTTTCTTTTCCCTAGCTATCTAGTTTGGAAGACCGGCCTTTGGATCAGTATCTGCTCTCTTTGCTCGCTCCTTGTGTTCTAAATTTCTTTGGTATAAACCAGATTTGCTTTGTGGATTTTTTTTCCTACATCACTTGCTCTAGGGACTAAGTTATTTGCATTTCATTATGAGTTTTAGGGTTCCAAGCCACTTGGAAAACAAAGCAAATCTTAATAAAGAGGAAGGAAGATAAGAAGATGATAATAAAACTGGTGAAATTAAGATATATCTTAGTGCTGTTCAGATGGATGACATGGCCTGATTTCATCCAAATTTCCATCTTTGTTTAGAGCATAGGATAAGATGGAGACTGCTTTTTCTCCACATTCTACTCAAACAAGCACTCTTAAATCTCTCCTTATAGAAGAAAAGATAACAAACAAATATTCTAGGCTGACTATAAGACCACCTATGTTGCATCTGCCATCAAAAGAAGAAAAAAAGATGGAAGGAGAGGAAAAAAAAGGGCAAGTGCCCTGATTTCTAATTGTTGACTGCTGACAGCCTTCCATCAGTTACCAATCTTCTTATCCAAATGCTTACCACCATCTAGGACTATGACTTACAGTTTTACGCTTGGAGCCTTTGATCAATCTGGCGTTACGGAGAAGAAAAGTTCACTTAAACATTATTGGTATGGTACCAAGGTAATAGGTACATAGACATTTTAAAGTTTAAATCTGATTTTATCCACCTCTCATGCTCGCCTTAGGTCCAGCTATGTTCTTGGGCGTCCTTATGCACAAGCCTTAGGCATGAAAGTGCACTCAGTGCCTGCCTCAAGTTGCCTATTTGGGCTGCTTAAGCTTCAGTGGACTGCTTGGGGGCCTGATCTGCTGAAAGCTGTGCTAAGGTGACTTCTTTCTTCTTTTTTTGAGGTCTTTATTCTTGACCTTTTTTCTCCTACATTAATCATTAGCTTAAAAGAAAATTTGGTATTACTCAAATTTGAGTTGGTCTTCTTTGAGTAGACTTGAACTAGAAATGTTGTAAATCCACATCACTTACAACTGTAGTTCAATTAAAATGCCATTTATGCTATATGATTCACACTGAGGTCCATTTTTTAGGCTTCTATCTGCATATTATCTAAAAGCTGATTATGTTCAATTAAAGCAATTTACAATTTTTCTTCCAAATTGTTGAAAATGTCTACATCCTAAACAAAGTCAAAATATTTTGTTAGAAGCTCAACATACCTTGGATCATAAGTATATCTGATACTCATATATATGGTTTTAAATCCTGTGGGAGGAGGTATCTCAATTTCGTCATGGAATAAGATGTTCTGTTGTCCCACTCTGTCCTGTTGGTCATCTTGATAGAGTGTCTCGATAGATATCCCATCTATCTCCTCTTTTTCTTTCCTTTATTTTTTCTTACTTTTTTTCTTTCCTTTTTTTTATTTTTCATTTCTTTTCTCCTTTATTTTCATTCTTCCTTCTTTCTTCATTCTTTATTATTTTTATTCTTCCTTCCTTTCTTTCTTTCCTACTTTTACTGTCTTGTTCCTTCCTTTATTCCTTTTCTTCTCCCTTCTTTTTTCTTTCCTTCTTTCCTTTCTTTCTTTTCTCTTTCTTCTTCTCCCCCTATGTGCATAGGTTTCAGAGTCCCACCCTTATCCCATCATCTTATCCCACAAGTATAGGATGAGATTGTTGGGATACCTCTCATGTGGTAGGACTTTAAATCTTGTTCTTAAATAACACTACTAGCTTAGGATGTTCATGTGCTGACAATTCATGTGCTAACTTTAACTGTAAAAACTTAATAGACTAATGACTATTAATTCTATCCATTGGTTGAATGTAAAAAATAATATTATTGTTGTTGTGTTTACTTTATAGATTGGGCATTTAAATTTTAAAAGAAATGTATATATAATGACCTAAGACCTTATTCGAAAAGGCTAGCTTAAGTATTTTTGGGTTCCTTGATCTTGTACATGTACTTAAGATCTTCTTAGTACATAACTGATGTAAAACTAAACATATGCTAACATAGGTCCTCATGTTCTCCCTTTATTTAAGTTCTGGAATCTTCGCCAAGCCAAAGCTCCAAATCTCATCAAAATCTAATCAGAAACACCATGATCAATTTATGGTCGGGCCTAAAGATGTCTGTTTTATAATGTATCCTAATTCACATCGGTCATGGGCTAAGTTTGCTTTGATGTCATATATAATCACCTACAGCTTCACCAAAAAAAGGCTAGTCTGATTGGGTTCCTTGACCGTATATATGAACCCAAAATCTTCTCAGCATTCAATCCATGTGGGAGTGGACACATGCTAACATGGGTCTTTACATATTGTAACAATTTAGTATCTCACCTAAAATAAATGTTATTTAGGTTCCTTGGCTCTGTGTATATACTTAAGATCTTTACAATGCACAATCGATATGGGAGTAGATAAATGCCAACTTGGGTCTTTATAAACCCTCTCTGTTTAAATCCAGGCATCCTTATTGGGCTAAGGGTCTAAATGCGATCCAAATCAAATCATAAATGCCATGATTAGCTCTTGGTTAGCTTCTGCAGTGTCCTTTAGTTTAGATGTGTCATAGGTCAGGTTTGCTCCAATGCCATTTATAACAATCCAAGATCTCATCCGAAAAAGCTAGCTAAAAGATATTATTTGGATTGTTTGGCCTTATATATGTACCTAAAATCTTTCTAGCACACAATCGATGTGAGACTAAACATATACTTATAGCATAATAGGCTAAAAATCATAGATGATGGTTTCTGAGTACGTTGCATAAAAATAAAAGTATACAAGATTTCTGAGAACGAGTTAAAAAAAGGAGAGTACTCATGATATATGCTAGTGCGATTGTTGCAGTAGATACCGATAAAGGTGGATACAATCATATGTGCTATCATGGGTAGTAGTGCACAACACATATCATGCCAATAACTTAATTTCATGATTGTCATTATGATGGATAGAGTACAGAACAAACAAACACTTCTTGAATTTCACCAAGCAAAACAGTGTCATAACATTTATTTTATAAGTCAAGCTCTTGTTGTTTTAAATGCAGTTAAATAATAAAAGATAATCCTAATATTCACAGCCATCAAGTCAGTTGTCCAATGAGGTCAGATATATGTAACCTAAAGGATCAAAGCACAGGAGAGACTCCAACTTCCCAGTAATCTCTATTCCCCAAAAGAAAACTCTTGGACTTGTCGATTCAGACCATTGCCATAATATGTTTGTCTTAATTTTGACTTGGTTTACAGGGAAATCTACCAAGTACATAGCTGAACACTATCTGAGGATGCCCAAATTTGACATGCCATGCTCGAAACTTGAAGTTCATAGTTTTATTTGGTGCACCCTTTCCTTCAGTTATTAGAATAAATGAAAATATGCCCTGAATATCTGAGCATGCATAAATTTCAATCACATCTGAGTATTTGATTTGATCATGACTAAATCAGCTTCTAATAAAATTAGGGAGAACGGGGTCTTGATATGTAATTACAATTTGTTTTTGAAATAGATGGAAACAGGTGAAACCATGAAGAAATGTTGTTATGGAGATGGTATAGATGTGGGTGGAGGAAAGGCCAAACTAAAGTTTTAGGTGCTGGCCTGTGCTGTTCTATGCTGGCTGGTACATACTACGGCATGCCAAGCCAGTACGAACACCTGTCATGGGTTGTATTTTTTTTTAAATAGAGTGCATTAAAATTCATTTGTTGATTGAGTACATCTGCTGGCATAGGACATCTACTGGCACCACCACTTAATCCTCGCAGTTTGATAATGTCTTTGTGTTTGAGTGAAAAAAAAAAAAGGATTGTAAAGTTGAAGCCAAATAAATGAGAAGTGCATGATTGTTGCAAGCATGTTTTAGCAAATCTGCCTAGTTAGGCAATGGTGTTGTTATTAGCTGCTTTCTGAATTCAAAAGCATGAAGTGACCCTAAGACTTTTGATACATAATAATTTATGGAAACAATCTATTATTAATAAGAACATGGCACAGTGAAATGAATGGGTTTTTAGGGTCATTGGCTGCATTATCTGTCGTTTTTTCTATATATTTTTGAAGTTAAACTTCTAGAGATTATTGTAATTCCATTTATAGACATCATAAGATCATGATTAAATAATAGCATGCAAGATGGTTCTGTTTTTTTGTTATAGCAGCATTATATCTTGTTAATTGAGGATGTCCAATTATCATTTCCTCTTGGTCCAGTTGGATACTTCTGCCCAATATTTCTTCTGCAAATAAGTTGTTACAATATGTGAAACATTCTATACAGCCAACCTTTAGAACTTTATTTCAGATGGTGATCTCATGTAATATGATAATATTGTGTATTCTTCAATGATGTGTGTGTTGTTCTTAATGTATCCCTGCAGGACCCTTTAACTTCATTTCTTCTGTCTCATTGCAAAATTTGAATTTACACTGTCTACTTTGGATATTGCAAATAATTAATAATATTTTGGTAGGTAAAATTCGTCATAGGCATTGATGATATTTAAATTGCATGAACTAAACCTTTTAAGGTACATAATATAAATAGGGCAAATTTGTCGAGTTTGCTATTATGTAAGCTTGCTTTTGAATATTGGAAATTCAAGAGCATCATGTTTGCTTTCTTTTTTACTTTGAGGCATATAAAATTTTAAAGGACAATTATTAGGGTTTGATTGACAAAACTAAAGGGGTTAAAGGACAAATTTTAGTTTTGTATTCGTGGACTTTGATATCTACCAATTTGAATTTCCTAGTTTGTATCACAAGGAACTGATAACCTCTAACAAATATTCAAATCAACATATGATTCTCAAAACATCATGATTGATATTAAAGACTTGTTCTTTATGCATTTGCTAATTTTAATGAGTATTTAAATTGGTTAGTTGGTGAACAACGATGCAGAATATGTTGACAAATTTTCTCTACCATAATCATAATAAACAATCTTCCTCATCTAATCTGTTTTTGAATGGTATTGTTGATCATGCTAGATGATAGTTCTTATAAGTACAACCTCTTACTAGCATTGCTGCCTTGAGATCCTTAAAAAGATGGATAATTGGCACTAGATAAATAGTAATTTTGTAGGAAGGAATAGCCTTTAAAATGCATTCTTTGGGATTTGGAGTTTCATAAGATTTATATAATATATGATATTGGAATTAACCACCATTAGTCCAACCCCAATATTTGAGTTGCTATCTCAATCTCTCCTTGTTTCAGAGTGATTCTATGTGAAACTTATGTTGCGTTTGGTTTTCGAGAATGTTTTATATTTTCATTTTCTGTTTTTGATCTCTAAGAAAATGCATTGGTAAGTGAAAATAAAAAATTATTTTTATTTTTTATTTTATTATAAATGATATCTTTTAAAAGGGTAAGTAAAAAATACCATCAACTCCTAAGTTTTCAAGTTTTATAGCCTTTGTTTTCTACTTCTTTCTTTTATTGGGAAACACTGAAATATCTTTAAAACTTTTTTCAGTTTTCTGCCATTTGGAGTTGTGTTTTTAGAGACTCTTTTCATTTTTATTTACCAATGTATTTTCATAAGTGTTTTCTGTTTTCTATGAAAAAAAATAGAAAACAAAATTATTCTAAAAACCAAATAGATCTTTATCTTTCTACCATCCATGTCCTTACTAGGGTTTGTATTGCAGTTATTATCTGTACTGCATCTATAAGAAGAAAGCAGTATCTTGTATTGTGTAATGTTAAAAGTTAAATGTGCAAATGACATGGTGTACTAACCACTAGAAAATTTTATAAAGTTCTTGCTGTCATGAATAGGTCAGGGAACACCTTCTACAAGCTTACTGCTTCAGTAATCAGAGAGTGATTGTAGGGGCAATTGGGGTTGCAAATTATCTGAAAAATTGAGATGACTCGAATAGTTCCAGAGTAAAGTTTATAAAATGTCAAATGCCAATATCTTTTGTTCTATGCTGTTTGCTAGTTTCCTAGATTGAAGTTCCCATTTTATGTTTGTATTAGCTCAAGTAATTAAGTTGTGGAAGTGTTTCTGTACATGAATTATCTATTGTGGTTAACTAGATCCAGGAAAATCAGTGAACTGGTTGCTTATGAATTGTAAATAGCCCAAGTTCATTGATGGTAAGGGCCTTTCTTACCCTATCTTAGTTATTTATCAATATTTATGTGACATAGGGATGGATACCATCTATGATAAAAAGTCTTGGGGGAGCCTTGTGAATGTAACAACTGTGTGTTTCTTCCTTGGCCCTGTTGGTGGAATCAGGGTCTTCCCCAATTTACCAATCCTTGGGATAACCTGGTTGTAGTCCTGCCTACTTCAATGATTTCTAGCTCAAGGTGACCTCTGTCAGACAAGGTGACAGACTAAAGGTAAAAATAGACGGAGCATGACAAAAGCTTGCAATGACAAGAGCTTGCAAGACTGGTTCTCGTTATGCTTTTGTGAAGATAGCATACAAGATGAACATAGATCTGAAAAGATGAATTGAGTGTCCTTGGCCCGAGAAAAAGGCCTTCTCATATGGGGGAATGTTAAAGATATGCTGGAGATAGCTGAAGGGGATGGAAAAGGACTGTTGGTAGGTGACGCTTGTAAGCCTAAAGCTATGGCATCTTCCCATCCTCACCAGGCATCATGGAGACCTTTGTCTAGGATATTGGGAGGAGTGTTGAGAGTGGTCTAGGACAAGGTTCATAGCAATATATGTCACCTCATACCAGGCGTACTATATTATACTAGTGCTGAACTGAGATTTGGTATGAGTATAAAGCAACATTTGCATCTAGCATACTGATGCCATACAAGTATGGTACTAAAAATGGTACTAAAATGGGATCTTGTGTGGAGATTGCGAACCTTGGTTTAGGGAGGGTCTGGTTTAACATGTGCTTACTTGTGGTCTGGTTCACTTTAAGTTATGATGATATGTATGATGGTTGTTGCCAGTTTAGAAGGGGTAGGATTAGAGTTACAGTTGTACATTTTCAGCTGTCATGATCAGATTGTTGTCTTATGGTGTCCATTGGTGAGGCTGATGGGTGTATGGATCCAAGTAAAAGTGCAAGGACCTAAGGAGTATTCCTCTGTAGATGGTTGTTCTTTAAAGCAAGGCCTCTCTTGCTATCATGAACCTTCTGGCTATCCATTTAATAATACCCTATTGCATACATGGACTAGATTTTCAGTTTCTTGTGATGGCCAGCCCCTGTTAGGCCAGTTAAGGAAAGGGTAGCAAAGGAGTTCTTTAGGTTAGCAAGTGCAATATGCATGGTATGCTTCCATGAAAGTAAAGCTTTTGCAACTCTGTTGTGAAATTGTTTTCAGAAATTTTGGTGGTTGGATCAGTGTATGCAGTGGGTTCAACTGGAGGCATTTTAACTTGTTTGAAAGATGAGGGTATTCCAATAAAGGCTGCTAAAGACCTTTCCTCTCTATCAATTGAATTTCAGGATAATTTTTTATTTTTTTTCTAAAACCAAGTGATTAATTAATATGGACCAAACAACAATCAGCTTCCACCCTAAGGGTTCTTTTTGTTGGAGGCATGAGGAGACTGTCAAGTTTCAATTTTTTTTTCAAGTGTACCTACCCCAGTCAGATCAAGTGGAAATCAATTTTCCCTGTATTGAAAGTGTGAGAAGATTCCCATGTGTAGTTGATTCATGGACTGACTGGAGATCCAAACAGATCAAATGGCATTAGGTGGGGACATGGTTGTTGCTGGAGCTTATGGGGCATCTGTTTGTAAAGAGATGCATGGGCATTCAGTTGGAAGAAGCCAAATTGAATATGAGTCCTGCACAGGATCAAGGTAGTTAAGAAAGGATGGCTCTTGGCATCTAGCACTGAAAGTGTAGAAAAGATGGGGGACTGTTTTGAAATATGAAGGTCTATTGTCATTGTTTTTATGAGTGCCTCATGCACCTTTGGCTTTGTTTTCCTTTCCATTATCTTAAAAAGTGTTCATGAAAAATTAGATTATCAATTTATATGTTTATTATGGTTTTTTTGAATTATTTTGACCTGATATGATCCATAAAAAATCAATAAAATAATCTTGTATCTAATCCAGAGTGTTCCAACTCACATAGGAAAGGGATAGGGTTGGGCTCAATTTTTGATCCAATCCAAATATAAATTGGATTTGGGGTGTGCCAATGCGATCTGACCCAACCTGCTTGCAGTTCCATTTGCGAGACAGGATCTGATGGATGGAAATGGATACAATCCTGCCTCTGCTGTAGCAAGTTGTTTCCTTTATGAGCGTAGACTTCTCTGTTGTGAATTTGGTTGGTTAGACATGGTATAACAAAGACAAATCAACGTAACTTTATTTAAATTCACCGTATTTTGCACATGAAGAGATCATATGCTCCAAACTAGTGAGATGTTGATAGACCTCATGACTAAGCCTGTGGTGTGTGGCTTTATGTTTGTGCTGTGATTTTTGGGATGAAAGCTGTTGCCTGATAGGTAGTCTGTAACAGTTTGATGATGCAACTTTATGCATTAATAATGGTTGTAGATGTTTGCATCTTGTAACCCTGTGCCTGTGTATCCAGCTTATGTTGTCAGTTGCGCAGGAAACTTTTAGTTCCATATGATGACTCAACTTTAAACCCTTGCATGATTGTTTAGGAAAAACTAATGATCTACTATGATAAACTCAATTCAACTCAACTCATCTAGGCCTTTTCCCAACTATATGGGGTCGGCTATATGAATTTGCTTCCTCCACTCTGCTCTATTTAGGAGTAAGTCGACACTCAAATTACAAATAGTTATATTTTTTTAATTATTTCTGTTCATGTTAGTTAGGTCTATCTCTATCTTTATTATTACCATAGGTTGTTAAAAGATCACTCTTTCTAACTGGAGCATATAAAGGTTTTTTTTGTATATGTTCAAACTTTTTCTTATTTTATCTTCAATTGGGGCTACTCCTATCATTTCTGATATATGTTTATTTTTAATTCATATTTTGTGCTATGATAATTATCTGCTATGATAACCAACTAAAAATTATCTGAATGAGATTCTTTTGAAATTAAGATTGTGGATGAGTGTCTTGGAAATCACAATCACTTGGACCGGCTTGTATACCTTTTTGGGGGGATTCCGGTTCTTCATTTGGCTTGGTTCGTCTATATGAGGCAATGATTTTATTGTCAAGCCATCAACTGATTTTATTTCTGTAATTTATTTTCTATTTTGAGAAATATGATAGGAATGTGTTTGATTTTGTTTAAATTTTGGTTGCTTACATATTATTGTATTTGAGCTCTAAAATCAGAAGGATAATAATAATTTGCTCATGCAATACAACAGCGTATTTCTAGATTACAATGTCTGGTCCCATGTAATTTGCAACATGGTAACATGTCTTATGGTCAGATGAAGACTGTAATTATTTATTTAAAAAAAGATCCTCAGAGATCAGCTAAAAGTTTTTATTTATTTATTTGTTGTTATGCATGTGCTGGAGATTAGCACTGCAACTCTGCAACTTGGATAGATTGGGTTGGGTCAATGACTAATCTTAATCCAGTCCAACCTCTTTGTTTCAATGCCAATCCAAGTTAACCAGGCCTCGCATTAGAACCTCTTGGCTATTTGGGGTGGCACAACTCCAACCTTACTGGGAGAGAAGTGTAGATAAAGATGAAGGGCCATTATCACATAGGATAGTAGGAAAATTTCACATCAATCAGATTTCATGACTTTAGACTGGAAGAATGAATGATGTAGACCCGATGGCTGGTATTGATAAATGAAGTAATAGAGAAATGACGAAAGAAAGGTGGAAGCAAAGGATCAATTCTTCCCAACTATTCTTCCAACCAATGTTTACAGATGAAAACTATTTGTGCGACTGGCACCGGGTAGCATTCATTTTATCTCGTTGTGGTGCTGATGGGCCATCAATCGTGTTTGCCATTAATGATGGGCAAAGCGCCAAGCTTGGGTGGAAATATTAGGATAGAATAAGATAGTTACCAAGCTCCATTTTAGATGCCAGGATAAATCCCCATAAGAAGAACACCGAATTCTCGAGGGAGAGGTAATCACAGGAGAAAATTGTCTGACAATAAGGATGTTTGATTCTTTCTGAGAGGTGTATCCAATTTTCCTGGCTTACAGTCTCCTCTTGTTCGGCCATCCAGGGAGAGGCCCAAAACACTGCCAGAGTAGCTTAGCTACTGTTGTTGCAAAGGTACTGATCTCTAATTTCCTGAAAAAATGTAACAAGCCTATAGTTTAAGGAGTAATGCTCAAACAAAGTAGACAGGAATTTATTTTGGATGCCGGAATGAGGCGGTAGCGGTTTAAATAAAAGATTTTCATTACAAAAAGCATGAGATTGAAAATGAGACATTTCCCATGGCTATAGTTTTAGCTGTGTAGCCATATGAATCTGCCACCTCATTTGCTTTTTCAGAAGTTGGTAACTTGTCCAGATCCATCTAGCTAAAGATACACTCCAATTGCCATTCTTTCCTTATAATGAAGGTTTAAAGTTTGAGTCATGAGGAGATTTCAAATTTGTTTCGTGATAGAAAAATTTTAGGAGTGTGTTTTACCTGAGGTTAAAGGGGTCGAAAGTTACTCTTTATATATATATATACATTTCATGCACTTTTAAGATATTGGGTATTATTATTTTTTCTTTTTCCTTCGTAGAATAACTTTTTTCCTCCTTTAGGATCCTAGGGTTTAATGGGTTAAAGAAAAAAAAAATTATTCAAAAAAGAACAAATATTAAAATATTGAAACTAACAAAACATTAAATAATTTTATAATTTTATTTTATTTTACCTTTATTATATTAATGACATTAACAAAATATTAATAATATTTTCATCTCTTTTGTATTAACTTTGTTGCAAGCATAGTTAATCACTTATCATATCTCATACTCTATTCACATACAATCAAAAGGTAACAAATATAATTAACAGAGAAACTTTTACATCTTTAAAGTTTATACTTACTCTTATAACCTTCTATCCTTATATTTGTGACATTTCATCCTTTGTTCACATGCACAATCAAACATAACTAATAAAAAAAAAATTACGTTCTTAAAATTTGCTCTTTTCACCTTTATTTTTTAACCTTTTACCAAACGTATCCTATGAAATTGAAGCTCTTGCGTTATGTAAGGTACAATGAACATTATGAACTTGTTTGTTTAGAGCACGAGGGGCCTAAAATGTCACTTATAACTCTTCTGTACTTGAGCCGGAGCTCAAGCCATTAGACGAACCTGAAGCAAGAGGACAACATCCTGTGGAATTGAAGCCCTATTTCTCATTCAGTGAACGAGAGAGTATACCATGGGAGCAGACAACTGGTGGTAGGGACAATGGGCTTGTTATTCATGGCATTGTTGGTAAAGAGGAAAACTAATTTAATAAAAAAGTAACTGAAGTGTCCTTTTCTGTCCAGATATAGCTAGTATGCATGCAAACAATGCATCTGTTCTGCTGCGGTTCTCTCCTTCACTATTCTCATCTGATGCTCAACAGTTTTTCCATTAGTTCTCTTTCGTCTCCAGCTGGCTGTCCTAAATTGATGGGTAACGTGCACTCTCATGCCAGCGTTCTAGCATTATTTTCCCATAAAGAGCTTGAGATTATGCCATTATCTCTATTGTGGTATACCCCTTGAGGATATAATCTTTGAGTTGGCGTTTGGTATGGTTGATCAACTTTTGTTTGTCATATTAATCTTTTCTTTTTAAAGGTGGGTAAGCATTAACTTAACGTTACATATAGGAATGTAAAGGATCATATATGTGTAATTTATAAAATTAAATAAATATAAAAAAATTTATTGTCATACCTAATTTAGGCTATCTCTGATTTATGCAAAGGTTGTAGAGTCTTAAGGCTTAAATCTTTCTCTTCTTGTTCCTCTAATAAGTGAAGTTCTCAATGGGAAGAAACTAATCATGGATATAAAGAGAAAAGAGAAAAGAAAAAAAAAAATTTCTGATGAAATATTAATAGACCCTTCTATCATGGATCATTATTAAGTTTAGGATCCATACAAACTACCAACAGACATCATCCAACATGAGGTGCACATAAATTTAAATAACATAAATCATATATCAATAATGGGCTTATGTTACACGTTTCATTGAACCAAATTTATTTAGTTAATTTTAGAAATCCAATGTCACTGATAATTAATGATAGCCTATACCTAGAAAATTTTCAACATTCTCCTACTTGCATAACATTAATTATAGCTATTTAAGTTTTTAAAATATTTATTTATTTAAAAACAATACACGGGCTAAACAAGTAAATTTTTAATGTAATCACAATTTTAAGAATCTTTTAGTACTTTGAAACAATATTTCAAAAAAAGATCTGGTCACATGAAAGCTACTAAAACTAAATCATGATAAGTTATGCTTCTTATTGATATACCAATTCATGGTTATAAGTGCTAATAACCTTCACTAATATGGATCATAATGTGAGTGTGATAAAAAAAATAGCATACAATATGCTATCCTAAAGTACTATTCTCATTATTGGCACTCCAAATGATTCTTCATCAAACAATATGCTTCAACAAGATGCTAGAAAAATCCAAAATGATACCTACAATATGCTATTATGTTCAATCAAAATACCTTAAGGTTTTAATATATTATCATGAATGAGACATATACAACAAATACTTAAAATTAACACCAAGACTCAAGATTTTGCATAACATGACAAATCATATACTCAAAATGTGCACATATAAATAACAAAGCAACATGATGTTAATAGAATCAATAATGATCATCATTTAAAAATTTATTAAAAAATATACTTAGAAAACAAAATGAGTTCCAAAATAGTATATAAAATAAATCAACATATGAGAGTTTAACATATATAACCAACTTTCATTAATCAAGTATATCAAAAGGCCCTGAAACACCGTTATTATCAACATGTTCACGAATAAAATGGGTTAGTCCCTTGGATCAGCAACTTTGCTCTCTATATCAATATACTATACAATATTTCCTTTCTTTATTATTAGTTTCTTAACTACGAGATATTTAATCTTTATAAGCTTGGACCTACTAATGTTTTTATTGTTCTTTGAAAAGAACACAATAAAATTATTATCTGAATAAATCTTTAGTGGTCCAAAGTTGCAATCAACAACAATAAACCTTGAAATCAAATTTAAAAAAGTACATAACATTTATTGCAGCTTCATAACATGCAACAAATTCAATACCATAAGGGTTTGTTCAATACTTTTACAAGATATGACTCCTCCAGCTAATATAAAAGTATAGCATAAAGTAGATTTTATATCATTAGAAAAACCAGCAAAATCTAAATTCCACAAGCCAATTATTTCAAGATTTTCATCTTCCTATAGACAACTATAAAATCCTTTGTCCTTTATAAGTACCCCATTACTTTTTTGGCAACTTGCTAATATTCCAAACTAGGGTTTGACAAATACTGACCAAGAACACTCACCACAAAAGTAATGTTTGGTATAGTAAACCTATGCATATATCAAGCTACCAATTGCACTAGTATGAGGTACATTTTTTCATGAACTCTCTTTCAAAATAATTCTTAGGGCATTGGTTGAAACTAAACTTATCACTTTCAAAATAAGCACATCTTCAGGTTTATAACTATGCATATTATTCATGTTGAACCTACAAAGCACACGATCAATACAAGTTCTTTGAGAGAATCTTAATATACCATAAGATTCATCCCTAAAAATCTCTATACTAAGAACAAACAATACCTCACTAAGATCTTTCATATCAAAAAGTCTTGGACAAAGCCTACTTAATCTCATGCAATCCAAGATCATTAATAGTAAGTGAAATAATATGAAGTATAAGAAAGATAAATTTACTCCCATTGACCTTATGCTATGTATATACATCGATCAACTTTATTCTCCAAGATCACTATTAAAGAATGTTGTTTTCACATCCATCTAATGAAACTCTAAGTCAAAATGAGTCACCAAGGCTATAATAGTGAGGAAATGAAGGGAGGAAATGAAGGAAAGGGGAAGAAAAAAGAGGAGAAAGGTCATAAGTTACCTTCTTTGGGAGGAGGGTGAAAAAAAGAGGAAAAAGAAAATGGGAGTAACCGATTCCCCTTCTTTTCTCCTCAACGAACGTAAATTTGTTAACCCCCAAATTGGAGGGTAAGCTAGGGGAGGAAAAAAAGTTTAAGTCATACTTTCTTAAAGACCAAAATATCTTTCTCTATATTTATATCATTTTGACGGTTCATTCTCTAGTCTA
>UESW01004001.1:971572-1057410 GCA_900491605.1 Calamus simplicifolius
TTATACTAAATTTTAAGATCTTATAAGCTCTCTTAGGCTCTGATAAACCTTTCTAATCTTCCTTTAAATCCTTCTAATCCTTTTAAGCTATCTAAATCTCTTTATAAGTTAACTACCTATACTAATCTCTTTCTAGTATGTACTCTCTATAATATTTGTTACCAGTAGCTTTCGTTCACCTCATAAGACCTTTGGGTTTGACATTGATATGAAAGACTATATGGTTAGCCTTGTTACACCATAATCATAGACCGAAGCTAGTGCCTTCAGATTTAGTAATACCACAAGTGCCACCGTCACCATTAGTCCAAGGTTAGGACTTCTGAAGTCTGACAGTACATCAACATGGGGGCTGAGTTGTCGATAAAGTTAATAATAAAGATTACAACTATGACACTTTGAAGAGAATTGGTTACTTGGCCCAGTATTGAAAGAAACATAAAAGTGCAGCTCATGATTCTACCCAAACTTATATTAAATTCGATTATGAAGGTGATTTATCAAAATTTCTTATTCTTAAGAATTAAATATAAAAAATTTATTAAAATTAATTATAGATATTAAAATATACTTTTCTTTTACCAAAAATCCTATTTTAAAAAATATATAAAATTTCCTAAATATGTATAACATTTTTCTTGAAATACTATTAAAATTAATTATTTCAAATAATTTTTGAATATAGAGAAAAAATGATTTTATATTTTTTAAATTTTAATGGTAAGGTTGCACTTACATCTGATATCTAGACTAGTAGTTTTAATTTATCTTATATTTTTGTTGTTGTGCAGTTTATTGATTGTAACTGGGTAATGCAAAAATGAATTCTTAATTTTAAATTAATTGAATATCCACGTAATGCTACCAACATCTTTTCTTATATCATGCAAATAGTACATGAATACCGTACATAGGATAAAATTTTATTAATTAGTTTAAATAGTATTTTAATAATAATGTTGCTTTTGGGTTACTTAAATAGTGGTTGCATCCTATCTTAGATAAGAAATTACTTTTATATCACATCCTACATTTAATTAACTATTATTGAATTATATGTAAGTAAAGTTAGAGGTGTCATTAAATATATAAATCTTTAGGATTTAGAAACTAAGAATTTAAAAGTTTATATAATGCCCATGGTATAAAATATAAATAATTTTTATTAGATGTTAAATATAGATGAAATTTCATATATTTAATGTTAAACTCATGTTTTAAATATAAAGATATTATTACTAGTAGTGAATGAATATTACAATTTTACTAAAATAATTGTAATATTATTATGCAATTTTGGAAGGTTTTATGGTGCTACTAATATTTTATCTAGTAATTATTATCTTATCTCTCGCCTGATTTGTGACAAATCAATAATATTACCAATGAATTTTCATAATATAGAAATAAGGAAGGTTTTGAAGATATAATTAGACTAATGAAATTAAAATTAAATAAATAATAGGAAGAAATTTTATATTTTCATTGTTTAGTTTTAGTTATGAATTATATAATTAAATTAGATGTTTTATTTATAATATTAGAAGAAATCTATAATAATATGATACATGAAGTTGATAGAAATATTCAAATATGAACTTACTAATTTATTGATTAAAATATTTATAACATATGATTAAAAATATAATAAAGGTAAAAGTTCTCTACTTCAAACTAGCCTTAGATAGTAGTAGAGGGGATTATAGTACCAATAAAAATGAAATATTCTAATTAAAAAAAGAATCAAGAAGTTTAACTCCATCATTTAATGAATTAACTTTTTATCCAAGTAATTATTTTATAAATTTTTTAACTCAAGATAAGTTAGATAATTTTGATATTTGACTCGATGGCAAACACATGAGAATAATTTTCTTGTGCTTCTTACCATAACTCATAATTATCCATGCTTGACTATATTTTAACATCCTCTAAAATTGTATGATGAGTTGGCTTGTCACTATGCAAAACTTGTTCTCTATTATGGTAGGAGTGTGTTTCCTTTTCATTACTATATGGTAAGAAAAAAATTTGCCTTCGAATTGAACCAAAACTAATGTGAAATAGAAATATATGAGAAAGACATAGTAGAGTGTAGAAATTTTATAGGATCATATATGTGGAATTTAGAATGTTAATATAATAAAAAAAAATCACTGTCATACCTATTTGCACCATAATTATACAAAGTGAAGTACTTACTAGAAATGTTAAGGCTAGATCTTTCTCTTTTTACTCCTTCAGGTGGTGTTCTTAATGGAAAAAACTAATCAGAACATATGAGGAGAAAAGAAGGAATTTAACCTATTTATAATAAAATCCTAACAGGTGCTCCCATCATGTGTCACTATTATAGACTTTAAGTCTATATAAACCACCAGCAACATCAATGAATAAAAAGTGTGCTGAAACCCAAACCAAATGGATCATAATTTTAATCAATAGTGGGCTCATCCGGCTTGTATCATTGGACCAAATTTATTCAGTTAGTTTACTAAAATCATAATGTTGACCCCATATTAATTTTGATTACTATAAATAATTAAGTATAGTACTAATGACTTTGTTATAGAGACAAATTGATTTCAGATAAATCACCAAGAAGAAGAAGAAGGCTTCCTAAGTTCCTTACATGAAGATCAAATAAAAAGAAGATCTTTGAATTTCAACAAGTCTAAAGGAAGATAAAACAAAAGTAAAATGAGCAAAACAAGGCCAATGCATTTGTGTTTTCTAAAGTGAAAAACCAATTTCAAAAGGCATTAACACTTGTATTCAAAAGAATATATGTTTTCCAAAGATCAAAATTTTTGGAAAGAAATTCGAACTTAAAATGGCTTTGAATTAACCAATTTCTTTCATTAGCCAGCATGGTAGTCGGCTAATGTCAAGGAGTTTGCCATAGAGTAATTTTATAGAGAGCTTTCTTGATTTAGTCGGCATTAGAGTCGACTTTTATAGCTTAGACAGAAGCTTCCTTGGAAGTAGTCGGCATGGTAGCCAACTATTTGAAATTCATCAATACACTTCTTGGATAGCTGGCATGGTAGCTGGCTACTTCTCCAAGTAGCCGGCTACCATGCCGGCTACTGAGTGGGAATTTTGTTTTGGAAATAGCCAAGGCCTGTGTCATGTTTTTATAGAGGCTTTCCCAAGGATAGCCGGCATGGTAGCCGGCTAATGAAGGGAAACTGGCACAATAACAACTAGTTTCTGATTTTCTGAAGCTTATCATTCTTATCCAACCACCTCCAACGGCTCCAAATGGCTAGTGAACTTCAAATGGCTATAAATGCAACTTCAAATGGTGATTTTAAAAAGTAGTGATTAAAGAATTATTAAAGAATCATTGAAAGAGTTATTGAGTGATTATTGAAGATCTTTTCAAGAGCTATTAAGTGTTAAGTGCATTCATGAGAGAGTCAGTTCATTTACTATTCCATTAAGTGCTGTGCAAGAAGGGGAGTTGCAATCTCATTGAAGGTACATTCAAGTGACTAAGAAGGCTTTCGTTAATCTGCAAAGCTTTGCCTTTAAGAAGGAGAAGAATACTTGAGAAGTGAAATCTTTAAATTTGTAAAGTAATTTTAAATTAATTTATCTGCTCATTTTAGGAGCTGTTTGTATTAATTTATACTGTGGTTCATTTAAGTTTCACCTTATTTGAAACTTGTAAGGGTTATGGTATAATTTTGATATATTTGCTATAAGGCTCCCTTATGCTTGTGAAACAAGAAGCTAGCTAAGAAGGCTAAGAATATAATTGTTTGTAGAACGATTGAGAGTGAAAATTTTTAAGGGATTCTTAAGAAGTAAATGTAGGTGCTGAGTTTGGCATCGAACCACTATAAACATCTTGTGTTTGTGTGATTAGATTTTATTGTGTTTGAATAATTCTCTCTTCACCTTACACACATCCAAATTATCAAACTCTGATTCTCCTTTATTGCACATACCTGCTAAGTTTTAAAATTTTAAAATAATCCAATTCATCCTCCTCTTGGGTTGCTATATCTGGGCAACAAGTGGTATCAGAGCAGGTGCTCTAAGTCTCATTTGTTTTAACCAACACAAAGCCAAAGATCAGTGGCAACCCATATGGGATCAATGTTGACTGAGGGGAAATCAACCAATAGATCGACCTCCTCTATTTATTGGCACAAAGTACACATATTGAAAGTATGAATGAACATTCAAGCACTAAACTATGATCTGTGAAGCATCATAGCCAATATACCTCGCACACCAAAAATCAAGACCAATGGTCTTGACATCCCTAAACCAAAAATGGATTCGGATGAACATGATAAAAATATGGCATAGCTAAATGCTAAGGCCATGAATATGTTGTATTATTTTTTAGATGCTAATGAGTTTAATCATATTTCTACATGCCTGCATGCTAAAAAAATATGGGACAGACTTGAGGTTATCCTTGAAGGTACCAATCAAGTTAAAGAACTTAAAATCAATATGCTTGTGTACAAATATGAGTTATTTAAAATGGAATCATCTGAATCTATTACTGATATGTTTACAAGATTCACTGACATTGTTAATGGGCTGAAAAGCCTTGAAAAATCTTATACTAACAATGATCTTGTGAGAAAAATCTTGAGATCTTTGCCTAGGTCATGGGAAGCAAAGGTTATGACCATCCAAGAAGCAAAAGACCTTAATATTCTTCCACTTAAGGAGTTGGTGGGATCTTTAACAACCCATGAGCTTCAATTGAAACAACATAGTGATGAAGATGAGTCCAATAAGAAGAAAACCGTGGCACTAAAAAGTGCTACTCAAAAGGATGAAAGTGATGAGTCCCCTCAAGAGGACAATGAAGATGATGAATTAGCACTCATCACAAGAAAATTTAAGAGATTCTTGTGAAGGAGGAAGCAAAGAATTAAGAGATGACCAATTATAAAAGGAGAACCCAGCAAGGATAAGGAAAAGGAGCAGCCAATCATATGCTATGAATGTAAAAAGCCGAGGCACTTTAAATCTGATTGTCCTCGATTGAAGAAGGGTCCCAAGAAGGCTAAGAAGAAAGCTATGATGGCTACATGGAGTGACAGTGAGAACTCGAGTTCAAATGATGAAAAGTAAGAAACAACCAACTTTTGCCTTATGGCTAATGATAAAGAGGTAATTTTTAGCTTTTTAGATGATTTTTATTTGATGAATTGCATGATGCTTTTTATGAATTGCTTGATGATTTTACAAATTTAAGCTCAAAGAACAAAGATTTGAAAACTCAAGTTCAAAACTTAACTTTAGAAAAAGACAAGTTTTTAAAAGAAAATGATAGCTTGACACAAGAAAATATGAATTTAAAAAATGAGATTGAAAAACTTAAACCCATTGCAGACAAGTTTACTTTAAGTTCTACTAAACTTAAAATGATTCTTAAAATTCAAAGAGCAATTTTTGATAAAGCAGGCTTAGGATATAATCCCTTAAAGAAACAAAAGCTCTTGAAAAATATTTTGTTTCTCAAAATGATTTTTTAAAAATTACATGCTTTAGATGTAGAATGAAAGGTCATAAAGCTTATGCATGCCATGATACAATTATGTCAAGAAAATATGGTTCCAAAAGGAACCATCATCACTAACCCAAAAGGACCCAAGAAGGCTTGGGTACCTAAAGACAAGACTTAAACTTGCGATTGCAGGTATGTCTTGTGACCCGTGGAACTAAAAGAAGATGGTATTTGGATAGCGGGTGCTTAAGACAAATGACAGATGAATCTCAATTCATCACTTTGGAAGCTAAAGATGGAGGAGTGGTCACCTTTGGAGATAATGGCTAAAGAAAGATCATTGGCATTGGTAAAATTGGCATAACTCCTTATACATTTATAGATAATGTTTTGCTTGTAGAGGGCTTAAAACATAACTTGCTTAGTATTAGTTAACTTTGTAACAAAGGTTTTAACGTAACATTTGAATCTTCATTTGTAGAGTTGTAAATCCTGCTGATAAGTGTATGAAGTTTATTGGTTATAGGCATGGTAATGTGTATATTGTAAACTTAAATGATCTTAATGACCAAAATATGGAATATCTATTGCCATTAATGCTAAAGTTGAGGATAATAGTTGGTTATGGCATCGTAGAATAGCTCATGTAAGCATGGATTTACTATCTTGATTAATCAAAAGGGTTTAGTTAATGGTTTGCCAAAACTTGTTCTTAAAAGGAATAAAATATGTGATGTGTCAACTTGGTAAACAAACTAGAGTTTCTTTTAAATCAAAAAATTTGGTTTCAACCACTAGACCTTTGGAACTCTTGCATATGGACTTATTTAGTCCAACAAGAACCATAAGTCTAGAGGTAAAAGATATGATTTTGTTATCATTGATGATTTTTTACGGTTTACTTGGATTTTATTTTGACTAATAAAGATGAAGCTTTTTTCATTTTTTAAAAACTCTTTAGAAAAATAACAAATGAAAAGAGTTTTTTGGTTTTATCCATTTGTAGTGATCATGGTAAAGAATTTAAAAATCAGCATTTAAAAAAATTTTGCAATGAAAAAAGCATTGAACATAATTTGTTTGCACCTAGGATACCTCAATAAAATGGAGTAGTAAAAAAAAATAAAATTTTGAAAGAAATGGCTCGTATCATATTGTGTGGAAGCAACATCCCAAAATATTTTTAAGTTGAAGCAATTAACATGACATGTCACATTTTAAATAGAGCATTAATCAGACTAATTTTAAAAAAAGACCCCCTATAAATTATGGAAAGATAGAAAGCCAAATATTGGTTATTTTTATGTTTTTGGTTGCCGGTGCTTTATTTTGAACAATGAAAAATCCAGTCTTGATAAGTTTGATGCAAAATCCGATGAAGGAATTTTCTTTTGTTATTCATCTAATAATATAGCATATAGGGTTTTCAGTAAGAAAACCTTAATTGTAGAAGAATCTATTTATGTTATATTTGATGAGTCTAATGATCTTCCATCAAGGGAGAAAGAGGTTATAGATGATGCAGGTATAATTGAAGATCAAGTAAAGAAGCTCACCTTGAAGGAGAAAAAAGATTCAACGAAACAAGCTGAATAAGATGAGGGTAATGACTCAATCCAACATGCTGAACCTCAAGATAACCATGAATTAGAAAAGGAGTAGAGGTATGCTCATAATCACTCTAAAGAACTCATTATTGATAGCCTATCACATGGAGTAAGAACTAGATCCTCTTATAAAGATGCATGCAATAATTTAGCTTTTGTTTCTCAAATTAAATCAAAATATTTTGATGATGCTAAGAATGATGTTGATTGGATAAATGTCATGCATGAAGAACTTAATTATTGGATAATTATTGAATAAATGCTCATAATCCTAATTGGATAATGTTTAGACTTTAATTAGTTAGTAGACCTAATTATTATCCAATAATTAAAACTAAATGGGTATTTAGGAATCAATTAGATGAGCATGGTAACATTATTAGGATTAAAGCAAGACTAGTTGCAAAAGGATATAACCAAGAAGAATGTATTAATTTTGATGAGACTTACGCTTCTGTTGCTAGATTAGAAGCAATTAGATTACTACTTGCATTTGCATATTTATAAACTTTAAATTGTATTAAATAGATGTAAAGAGTGCATTTCTAAATGGATATATAGCTGAACAAGTATATGTTGAACAACCATCTGGTTTTAAAAATTATAAATTTTTAAACCATGTTTTCAAATTGAACAAAGCATTATATGATTTGAAACAAGCACCTAAGGCATGGTATGATAAATTAAGCAAATTCTTGATTAGCAATAATTTCGTTAGACAGAATGTAGATACTACTTTGTTCATTAAAAGAGAGAATAATAAAATGTTGATTGTACAGATTTATGTTGATGATACTATTTTTGGAGCTACTAATGACTCTCTATGTCAAGATTTTGCAAAGCTCTTGCAAGGAGAGTTCGAGATGAGCATGATGGGTAAACTCAGTTACTTTCTCAGACTTCAAATCAAGAAACCAAAAAAGAAATCTTCATAAGTTAAAGTAAGTATGTCAAGGAAATTCTAAAGAAATTTGGCATAGAGAACTCCAAGAGTATCGGTACTCCTATGAGCCCATCTTGTAGACTTGATTCTAATGATAATGATAAATATATTGATTTAAAATTGTATAGAGGCATAATAGGATCTTTGTTATATTTGACTACTAGTAGGCCTGACATTTTATTTAGTGTATGCATGTATGCTAAATATCAAGCCAATCCTAAGGAATCTCATCTAATTGTTATAAAAAGAATTCTTAGATATTTACATAGAACTAAAAATATTGGACTTTGGTATGATAAGCAATCTTCTATCAACTTAACAGGATACTGATTCAGATTTTGCTAGATATAAAATAGACAAAATCTACTGGTGGAACTTGTCAATTTTTAGAAGTTAACTTAATCTTCTAGTTTAGCAAGAAGCTAACCTCAGTGGCACTATCTACGGCCGACGCCAAATACATTGCAGTTGAAAGTTGCTATGCTCAAATCTTATGGATTAAGCGGCAACTAGAATATTATGACATTAAATTAAAGGACATACCCATAAGATATGATAACACTAGTTCATCAATCTAACTAAAAATCTAATCTAGCACTCTAGGATAAAACACATAAAAATTAAACACCATTTTATTAGAGATCATGTTAATAATGGTGACATAATGCTTGAATTTGTATGTACTAATAAGCAACTCATTGATATTTTCACAGAACCACTTGATGAATCTAAGCTTTGTGAAATTAGAAGGAAACTTGGTATGCTTGACCCTTCAGTTTAGTGAGTCAACTGGAATGTTTGATTTTTCTACTCCTTATTTGATATGATTCTAATATGAAATTTGATTCTTTAGAAGCCCAACTAACCCCTCTAGATGATCTTAGCATTTACAAATTTTTCAGAAATCATTTTGCACTAAAATCCATTGACTCTTTGGACACCTGGAACATTCTTTGCACTAAAGTCCATGTCTTTTTAAAATCTGGATGCATTGCCCTCACATTAGCCGGCTACCTAGCTGACTAATGGGGTGTTAGTCGGCATGGTAGCCGGCTAACACAAGGATGGGTTTCGTTTCTTTTCCATCCTGAGAGTCTTTTCACTTCCCTCACTTTCATTTAATCTTTTCCGAACCTTCCAAGCTCTCTCCCAAGCCAAGATATCTTCAATCTCTTGCCTCTATTTCCTTCAAATCCTCTAGATCTAAGCTTTGAGCCCATGGCACCCCGGATGAAGCTTTCCCATGTGCGGCAAGAAGAATCCTCCATGGATCCTCGCCATAGAGCTTCTTCTTCTTGTGGTCCAACGGAAGTTTCCTCCTCCCAAGCCTCAAGTTCCTCCTCTATGGCAGCTAGGTCCATCTTTAATGGGAGGTTAGTAAATTTCAAATTTCTAGCCAAAAAGCATTTCAACATAGGAAGATTAAAAAACTAAGGATGGAGTTACATGTTGAAAACTGAGGTACCTATTTACCTCAACTTGGTTAGAGAATTTTACTAAAATATTTGCTTTAGAAAGGGTTGTGTTTCTTCTTCTGTTAAGGGTGTAAAGATTGATTTTAACTGCACCCTATTAGGATTAATTTTAAAAGTTCCTACTAAAGGTATTTTTGAGGATTCATCTAAGGAAAAAGTGTATATAGTAGAAATTATTCGAGTTGAGGATGGAGAGGGTGTGGAAAGAGTAGAGGCTAAAAATCTTAATATTGGATTGCTCCACCCTATGATCACTAGAATTTTTGTACCCCGGACTAGCATCTTCCACCTTGTCACTGATAGAGATCCAAGCAACATGTTCCATGTAGTCAGTAAGACCCTATGGACTTGTCGGACTTAATGATTAATGTAATGAAGGAAGCTGTGGGTAGAGCCAAGGCAGCCCTACCCTATGGCATGTTGCTCACCCACGTGTTTAAGCACTTTGGAATTAAGTTTAAGGGTAAAGAAGCAATAAAATTGCATCATAAGGACTTTTACAATGGGTATTCTTTTTGCTGTATGGGTATTTCAAACGTTGATGGTCAATGGACTCGGGGTAGAGAGAGGGTGGAAGAAGTGGCTGCACCAGCTCAGGGGGAGGGGCTTTCATCATCTCTTGGTCTTGATTTTAATTTTATTAATGAGGAAGATCCTGCTGCACCCCATATGTGCCTGCTGCAATTGAGCCTCATTCCACTTCTGATCAGTCCAGCCAGGGCACAACATCTGTTCAGCTAAATAAAGATCAGTTACAGCATTTAATTAGAGAGGTAACCACTGCAGTGACTAGTAGAAGTTCTAGGGAGAGTATATCATCATCCAATGATTTGATAATGATCCTCCATATATCTACTATGTATGGGGCACTCTCATAGATGTTGATGCATCTAGAGAGATTGGAGCATACGATAGACATACTTAGTAGGAGGGTCATGCATCAGGATGCAGTAGTGGTAGCCAACTTGTCTCGTGAGATTAGTCAGCTGAAGGGTCAAGTTGGATCTTTTGAAGATAAGGCTGAATGGGTGGCATTTTAGATGGCATCCTATAGAAGTAAGACTGAGAATATAGAAACTGCCTTGGCTCCTCTAGTGGCTTCTATCAATAGGCTCACCAGCCTGATGGAGCAGCATTTGGCTTCTATTTCTACACAGCCACCTCTTTAACCCTTCAGATTTGAGTACCCTCATGTTCATCTTCACAGGAGACCACCACCGCATGCTACTTATAGACCTCCGGAATCGGGACGTGGCATCGGATCATTCTCTCATCCTTCTATTATCTCCTCTTCTGATGAGGAATAGTTTCTCTAGGATTTCTTATTGTTTGTATTTTGCACTT
Source organism: Calamus simplicifolius (assembly GCA_900491605.1). NCBI lineage: Eukaryota > Viridiplantae > Streptophyta > Magnoliopsida > Arecales > Arecaceae > Calamus > Calamus simplicifolius. The sequence continues at coordinate 982,424 of UESW01004001.1, forward strand.
GTCTTTGTATTTGATTGATGTATTAGGTATTTTGATGCTCTATTCATGTATGAAGCTCTTTAGTATTTTAATGAAATGTGTGTTTTTTGTTTAATCTGAGTAATGAAATGATGATATGGTATGGAATGTTTGTTGATATTGTGCTTCATTTGTTGGTGAATGTTATTGTTTGATTATTTATTGAATTTCTAAAGACAAGATAAACAGAAAAATAATGCACACTCTATTCACTTCCTTTTTGATTGATGACAAAAGGGGGAGAAGGATATTCCACACATCCAAAATTAAATGGAAAGAAAACATTGCATACATTCATTTTGAAAACAACAATTATTTTGAAACTATTCAAAGCCAAATTAAGAGTTTCGGCATAAAATGCAAAATTTTGGCACAAAACACTGAATTTTGGCACGTTTCTCATTTTGAAACTTTAAAGCTTTGTTTGGTTGCCAATCTCTATATTCAAAATATCCAAATATTATTTTAACATGAACATTTATTTTCTTGGCACAAAGTTCATGTTTTGGCACAAAACTCTCATTTTTCAACTCAAAAGGTTGAATTTTTCTGAATTTTTCAAACATTTCTGAACCTTGACACTTATCTTGCCGAATTTCATCAATTCTATTTCAAAACTCTAATTTGGTACGGTAGCATGATACCAATATGCCAAAATAATTTTTAATAAGGATTGTCTTTACCTTTCAAATATCAAGGAATGCTATATGTGTTATGTTGATTCATTTATCTTACCTTAATACTTAATAGTTTTGTCATCATCAAAAAAGGAAAGATTGTTGACCTTATATTGATTTTGATGACTATAAAATAATTAAGTATAATACTAATGACTTTGTTGTAGAGACAAATTTATTTTAGGTAAATCACCAAGAAGGAAAAGGCTTCCTAAGTTTCTTACATGAAGATCAAGTCAAAGGAAGATACGCTGAATTTCAACAATTCCAAAGGAAAGTAAAACAAAGGTAAAATGAGTAAAACAAGGCCAATGCATTTGTGTTTTCTAAAGTAAAAAATCAATTTCAAAAGGCCAATACACTTGTGTTCAAAAGAATATATTTTTCAAAAGATCAAAACTTTTTCAAAAAGAAATTTGAACTTAAAATGACTTTAAATCAACATATTTCTTTCATTAGCCGGCATGGTAATCAGCTAATGTCAAATAGTTTGCCATAGAGTGATTTTACAAAGAGCTTTCTTGGTTTAATCAATATTATAGTCGACTTCTGTGGCTCAGATAAAAGCTTCTTTAGAAGTAGCCGACTACTTGAAATTTATCAATGTACTTCTCCCTGAATAGTTGGCATGATAGCCGGCTACTTGGAAAATAGCCAGCTACTGAGTGCACATTTTATTTTTGAAATGGCCAAGGCCCGTATCATGTTTTTACAGAGGCTTTCCCAAGGATAGCCAGCATTGTAGCCAGCTATTGGGAAAGTAATTAACTACCATGCCGGCTACTGAGGGCTATACAGAAACAAAACTCTAGTTAACCAGTATGGTAGATGGCTAACGAAGGAAAACTAGCACAACAACGGCTCATTTTTGATTTTCTGAAGCTTACCATTCTTATCCAACCATCTCCAAACGGCTAGTGGACTTCAAATGGCTATAAATGCAACTTCAAATGGTGGTTTTGAAAAGTAGTGATTAAAGATTATTGAAGAATCATTGAAAGAGTTATTGAGTGATCATTGAAGATCTTTTTAAGAGCTATTAAGTGTTCAAGTGCAGTCAAGAGAGAGTCGCTCATTTACTATTCCATTAAGTGCTGTGCAAGAAGGAAAGCTACAATCTCATTGAAGGCCATATTCAAGTGACTGAGGAGGCTTCCATTAATCTGCAAAGCTATGCCTTTAAGAAAGAGAAGCCTACTTGAGGAGTGAAATCTTTAAATTTGTAAAGCATTTTTAAATTGATTTATCTACTCATTTTAGGAGCTGTTTGTATTAATTCTTACTATGGTTCATTTAAGTTTCATCTTACTTGAAACTTGTAAGTGTTGTGGTATACCCTTGATATATTTGTTGTAAGGCTCCCATGTGCCTGTGAAATAAGAAGCTAGCCAAGAAGGCTAGGGCTATAATCGTTTGTAGAACGATTAAGAGAAAATTCTCAAAGGATTCTTGGGGAGTAGATGTAGGTGCTGAGTTTGGTACCGAACTACTATAAATATCTTGTGTTTGTGTAATTGGATTTTGTTGTGCTTGAATAATTCTCTCTTCATCTCACAGCACATCCCAATTATCAAACTCTGATTCTCCTTTATTGCACATATTTGCTAAGTTTTTTAAAATTTTAAAAGAACCCAATTCATCCTTCCTCTTGAGTTGCTATATCTGGGCAACACATAATAATTAATAGTAGTCCCCATATATGAAAAATTTTAATAGAAAGTTGTAAACAGATTCTAAATAAACAAACAGCCTCAAATGGACTCTGCATTATTATAATAAATAGATAATAAAAACATATATAAAAAAAGTCCTTGAAAGCATCAGAATAACTCGTATGGGCTCATGCTGGTGAGTGTTCAGTCCTATATCAACTATATATTGACAAGATTTTGAATACTTAACAAAATTAAGAAGTCTAAATAATATCTTCAATCTAGTTTTTTTTAATAAGGTCCTAAATTATTACAAATGGTTCCTAATCAAACTCATCCCATAGCCCATGTAGACTAGGGAATATCAAAATGGGTTTTATGTAATTATAATTGAGTTTTGATTGGATTATGATGTGGATTAGATGTAGATCCTTAGTTTGATAAAGATGCCAATACTTGAATACGGAGTATGTAAGAGCTTATGTTGATAAATGTTTAGTTTCACATTGGCTATATAATGAAAAAATTTTAGATACTTCTATAACACGAAGAAGTCTAAACAATACTCCTTTGTCTAGTCTTTTTAATGAGGTTTCTTAATATAGAATTAAAATCAAGTCCTTCCCAGTATATCTAAATTTAGATTTACAACGCTTTTTGCAACAGAAGAATACTCTATCCTATGAACTAATCTATTTCTAATAGCCCAAAAATCAGAGACAGATTTTCTTCACATCCAACATCTTGCTTAAACGTTTCTGCTCATCCTGGGGCACACAACCGACACCATATTATGGCAAAGATCATGTTTTGGATTTGAAAGCTCCCCATCCATCCCAAGGTTCAGCTCTTTATATGGAAGCTTATATGGGATTGTCCATTCAGGCTACTTACCCACTGTGTGGTCAAGATAAGGAGACTACAGACTATGCCATCTTCATCTGCCCTAAAGCGGGATAGATCTGGCAGATGATGAGTTATTACTGCAGAGAGAATGATATGAGTTCTTGGCAGTCCACTTTCTTATATGATCTTCGAAGGGGCAACCAGCAAAAAGGCATCCTTTGAGCTGCTACAGCCTATCAGATCTGGTTATCGCAGAATCTGCTTATCTTCACTGATGATATTATCTCTTCTCATAGGATTGTGCGAAAAGTCAGATCTTTATCGGTGGAATTCGCACTCCATCGCAATGCTTTTGATTCTGACAGCTCTGGCTACTGGGGATCCCTGCTGCTTTGGTAGCGAATCGGCATACGGTTTTCATCTCTTGGGAGCCCTCTCCCAGAGTTTGTCAAAATCAACTTCGATGGAAGTGTTCAGGGAAGATTATCAGGTTCAACTTTTATTATCTGAGGGATCGATGGAGCTTTGCTAGCGACGGATGGTTTTGGCATCCTAGACTACTCTGTTCCTTTAGCTGAGCTTTATGCAGCTTGGACTAGTATTTCCTATGCTACTTGGATTCTTCATGCTTATAGTCTCCTCATTGAGGGGGATTCTCTCACTATCATCCAATGGCTTCGGAAGGAAAGCTGCAATCAAGTCCCCATCAATCCGCTGCTCCACGACATTTGGTCTATCCTTCTAGATGTACATAGAGTCCAGATTCGTTATATCTATCGAAAAGCCAATTCAACGGCTGACTAGGTGGCGATCTCTATGGCCCATCATGCTAACTTTTGGATTTGGAACTAGGGTGACCTTTGTCTTCTTGTACTTAAACAAATCTTGTATTCTGATCTATCAGGATTGACTCGCACTAGAATAGTATGATTATTCGTCTGTATAAAAAAAAAAAAAAAAACTTCTTGCTTAAACGTTGAGTGTGGGTCCCTCTAGCTCGACTAGGTAGGATGGTCAAAGATGGCCATTCCTTTCTTTTGTTTTGACCGTAGATGGCCATTCCTTTCTTGTGATTGACTGGAAGGTCTTCTTCTATGTCTTGGGCCCCTCCCATCTACTTCATGCATTAGACTTTTCCAATCGAAGCCGACAGAAATATTGGATTGTATGGATGTTAGGTGTGAAAGAGCCTGTGTCTTCTAGTAGAAGTTCAACATGGCAATCTCCCTAAAGATTGAGCTCTCTCTCTCTCTCTCTCTCTCTTCTCACCCAAGTACGTAATTTGGTCAGAACACGTGATAAATTATTCGTTTCATTCATCCTGTTAGGTGTGTGAAATTATGTCATCAGCGGCGCAAGCCACCATGTTGGACAATGAAACTAATGACCAACCCAAAGCTCCTCTTCCTTGGACCCACAAATGCCATGCGCCCACTCTAGGCTATAAATTTTTTTTTTTTTAATACCACATAACCACAAAGTACAAATCTTCAATTTATACTATCCATGCCTCACCCACTAAGACCGAGAGGATTCTCTCCCAGAAACACATCAATTCCATCAGGCCCAGAATTGGAGCATTCCAAGCATTCATTAAACAATCAGTGAGCCACCTCTCCAGCACAATGAGAATTTACTTTATCCGACCAATCCAAATGCTTGCTTTGTGACGCGAATGGTGTCCCCATTATGGAGCCATTCCTTGTCCCAAGCTGATACCAATTCCACATGTGCATCAAACTATGTTCTCTTGGGGGGGTTGGGGAATGAAAAGCTAACCATCTTTAAGAGCTTCTTCTCCTAAGTGGGGATTCTTTCAAGGTAAGAACACTCTGCCTCATCTTTATCTCTGGTCACGTACATGTTTCTATCAATCACCCAAGATTCGCTTTCACTGGACCATTGGCAGGACACCTGGCTAAAGTTAATAACCGCACGGGTGGGTAGACCCCTCATCAAGAAAAGATGTGACAGAGGAGGGACCATCATATAACTTTTCACCCTCTAGTGTTCACCTTCGTTTGGCTCCCAAAGTTAGCCGTCTAGCCCACCAAAGCTCTTGTTTAAAGGACACAAAGGATAGAAAATCATAAAGGAATCATCTTGTGGCCCTCCCAGTTTCCACCTGATTAGTGAGCCGAAAGGCATAGTTTGACAGTTGACAGAGTCCCTCCGTTTGGCCTTCCTTTGTGGTAGAGATGATTAAATTATTTCACTCATCTTGTAGCGGTCCCAGCTTGTTCACCTGCCAAAATTTGTCCTGGGGTGATGAATTTATGAGAAAATAGACTGATATCTTAGCTGCAATATTTGATCGAATGGATCACAAGTATACACCTAATCCCAACTAATTCGAGATTAAAATTTTGTTATTATTGGTGATCTTATTTTAGAACATATTGGCCGTCTAGAAGCTAGAGAAGCTGTGCTTTTTTTTTTTTTTTTGGGAGAAGAAAGGTCTGAACTATCTTTGAAGTCACTAAAATGATATAGGATCATGATCAACTTTGCTTGCATTACATCAATAAGCGTAGAAATTTTTTTGCTCTTTGCTTTTTTGAACTTTCTAAATATTTTTATTGTATCTGTGTCATCTTCTTAATGGCAATCATTAGACTAAACTAAGTCGCCTTGCCTGATATTCTCTTCATAAAAATGAACTTTTTAGATTTGTTCCAAACTTTCCTTATTTGGATTAGACTTAATCAACAACCTTTATTCTATGTGAACCGAACCACAGCATAAACCCTAATCCATTGTTAAAAAACCAGGACAAAATTCGCTCCTATTCACTGGGAACATCAAGCTTTGTATTATGTGCCCTCAATGATATGATTCACATGTAGAACTTTATCCACATATTGCCGGATTGTTTGGCAGACAGCATGTTTTGTTCTTATGCCGCATGAGTGAGGAGCACTGTTAGATCAAATTTTAATGCAAACATGCCTCGTGAGCTTGCGTCCCACATTACTAGTAAAATGCATGACCTGACGTACATACTGCATGATGCATATGTTAGACATGGCATAGGTTCACATGGAGAACCATGCATACCACTTATATGCCATGCAGGTCTACTCACTTTCTCTAATTTTCTAGAGTCACTTCTGACCTAAGCTTCATATAATTACCCCTGTTAGATGATTTTTCTTGATAGGACTTTTGTATGGAATTTGTTCATGTCATAGTTCAGAACTTCACTAAAAAAAGACTAGATAAGAAAATATTATATAAGTTAATGTTATATAACTACATAAGATCTATCCAGTATACATCTGATATGACCATGAATACTTGCCAGCATAGGCTCTTACATATTTGTATCATTTAAGTCTTGATGTTTTTATTAGATTAAGAATTCAAATCTAAATCAATCAATCCAATTACAATTTTAAACATCATAATTAATCAAGATTAGCTCTAAAAGAATCATCCGTAGTATCCTCTAATTCACATAGGTCATGAGATGAATCCACTCTGATGCTATTATAATTGTTGCCGCAGACCTTGACGGTGTAGCCACACGATGGAGTTGGAGGATGAACCTTAGGAGGAAGAGGTTGTTCCAGAAAATGAGTTTTCTCAACTTGGGCATTGATTACCCAGACACTCTCACCCCCTTGTATCCTTCTAACGTCTGAGGGGCTTGAGGAGAGTTGGAAAGTGTAAAAGAGGGTACTCTTATAATTCTTTTGTACTAAGAACTTCAATGAATGAAAATTTCTTTCTTCTTTTCTGATTCATTCTATGAACTATGCTTTTGCTGAATGACTTTTGCTCTGTTTAGCCTCTTAAGTTCCGTTGAAGGCCATATAGGAATGCCCTAACAAAGGGTCAGGGAGAGAACTAATAGACATCTTGATCTGATTGAAGGTTCGAGTAGACAATAGGAAGCACTCAGTTTTACCGAGGTCTGGAGATAGGACAAAATAGGAGATCATCCCATGATTCGTAGATTGAAATAACTTTTCACTTGGCCCTGTCGAGATTTGAAGAATAGCTCAGCCTTGCCAAGGTACAGAGAGTAGAATATATTTTACTTAGCGCTGCCAAGGTACGGAGAGATCGCTTGGCCCTGCCGAGGTATAGAGATAGCTTGGTCTTGCCAAGGTACAGAGATAGCTTGGCCCTGGTGAGGTACAAAGAAAAAATATATTTTACTTGGCGCTGCCAAGGTACGAAGAGACCGTTTGGCCCTGTCGAGGTTTGGAGATGCTCGATCCTGCTGAGGTATGGAGAATAGAATATATTTTACTTAGCGCTGCCAAGGTACAGAGAGACTATTTGGCCCTATTGAGGTTCGAAAATAGCTCGATTCTATCGAGGTATGGAGAATAGAATACATTTTACTTGGAGCTGCCAAGGTATGGAGAGACCGTTCGACCCTATCAAGGTTTGAAGATAGCTTGGCCCTGTTGAGGTACGAAGAATATATATATTTTACTTGGCACTGCCAAGGTATGGAGAGATCGCTCAGTCCTGCCGAGGTTCAGAGATAGCTCGACCTTGCCGAGGTATGGAGAAGGATCCATAAGATTAATAATTGGGAGAAAACCTATTTCTCATTAGTATCTTAAAAAAGATGATCTTTTGAGAAAAGACATCCATATATGAAGGAATCTATCACAATGAGCAAAGTAGTTTAGTTAAGCAATACTTTACTGGTGATACATTTGGAGGTTGTTCGAGTTTCATATTTTGGGGATGGCTTTCCCGTCTAGGTCCTAGAGCTAGTAGGTATCAAGCATGATGACCTCTGCTTCTTGGTAAGGACCTTCTCTGGTGCGGGCACCAGGATCAAGCAGAGGATTCTTAACCCTCTGTGGATATCTGATTAGTTATGATTCAAGTCTTGAGTTGAAAATAAAGTTTAGTTTATTTTGAGTCCGTCCAGTTCATTTTATTTTAAATTGAGTCCTATCTAGTTCAGTTTATTTTAATGTGAGTCCTGTAGTAAGTTCATCAGCTTACAAGAGGAGACATCAGTATTGGAGCAGAAGACAAGGCCATCACAGTCAGACAGAGCATCTGCTAAATTCAAGTTGGTGCCACACTACTTCAAGCAGCCCACATACTACCTAGCAGAGTAAGCAACCTTTCAATTTGGATGATCATTTTTCTCATCTGATCGATGCTGATTTCATGCCAAATCAAGCTGCCGCAAATTGCATCTGATCATTTCCAAGATCACCTTCCTCATCTAGACATTGCAGATTTCATGCCAAATCAAGCTATCGCTGATTGCATCTCAATCATATCTAGAAGATCACCTGCCTCATCTGGACGCCACAGATTTTATGCCGAATCCAGCTACCACTTATTGCATCTAGAAGATCACCTTCCTCATCTGAATGCTGCAGATTTCATGCCAAATTTACTAGGGCACCTTTTTTTGGACCCCAAGTCTCTTGCTCTATAAAAGAGACCCTCTTGTATGAATGATGTATCTTTTATTATTAATCAATCAATTCAAGTTTTGAGTTATTGTGATTTTTGTTAGTTGGTTCTCTGGTGCTCTTGTTTCCTCCTCCTTCGCGTGCCAACATCCTAAGTCTCCAGGAGAAACCTTGGCCGCCCTCTCCTTTTCTCTACTCCTTCCTTGTCTCTTTGCCTCTATTCTAAATTTTTCTATGATTCTTTAACCCTTGTATGGTGATCTTGCAGATCCCTCAGTAGCCACGAATCCAGGATTCAAGGCGATCGTCATCCAGGACAGCGGATACTTGGCCGCAGATCCGTAGGCTCAAGGCTTGGTCATTTAGGGTGCATCCGCCAGGCAGAGCAACCCTTCAACACTTTGATCTTCCCCTCTTGCCAGGTACACCCCTCTAATCTACTAGTAACTTTATTGTAGGAGAGCAAGCCCTACCGGGGTTTCTTAGCCTCGACGGTCCTTCTTCTTTATTTTTTTAGGAACTATTTCGCGTGCGGATTTACTGTGAATTTTTTGAATCCCTCTTAGGCTATTACTTTGGGAGAGTAATCAACTGCAATCATTAAACATTAAAAAAAAAATTATGTGTATGCGAATCAGTCCTGCATCATTCTCAGTTTGGGATTAGCTTACTTTGTTCTATCGGTTTAAAGACTGAGGCTTTGTAGAGCACTAGGTAGCCAAAAAAGAAGAGCTCCCCCTTTACTTGGGAAGAGTAGTACAGGGCCACGCATTGTTAGTACACAGCCATCCTGATTCGAGCTTTCTCTCTGACTTCTTTAATTAGGTCGAGGTTGGCCCATAGTTGTTCGTCATTTGCTTCCTTAAAGTAACTTTTGACTTTGGGCGAAGGTAGGCCTGTCTCAACTAGAATGACAGCTTCGGTGCCAAAGGCCATCCTAAACGAAGTTTCTCTTATTAGGATTCTTTGAGTTTTTCAGTAGGATCAGAGGACGTGATGAAGCTCGTCTATCCACCTACCACATGCTCTATTCAATCGAGCTTTTAGTACTTGCAGCAGGGTTCAATTAGCTACTTCTACTTTGTCATTCACAGTCAGTGGCTGATGTCGTAGTCTTCACAGAACTTTCAGAATCTCAGGTTGTCAAACTATCGACCATTATCGGTAATGATTATATGTGAAAGGCTGAATCAGCAGATGATTGGCCACTAAATGAAGTTCTTGGCTTGGGCTGTAGTGATTTGGGCGACTGCTTCAGCTTCGATCCACTTGGTGAAGTAGTTGATAATTACGAACAGAATTTTTTTCTACCCAGTGGTAGGGGGAAATGGGCCAAGGATGTCCATACCCCATTTTGCAAAGGGCTAAGCAACCGTAATGGAGTTAAGGATGTTGATGAAAGCCTTTGGATGTTCGAATGACCCTGACATGAGTCTACACTCAAATGAAGTCATTCGAATCCTTCATCATAGTGGGCAAATAATACCCTTGCCATAGTAACTTATGGTAGAGGATCCAACCTTCTAAATGATTGCCATAGATACCTTCATGAACCTCTCGTAGGGCATAGTCAACCTCTGATGGGCTAAGGCATCTGAGCGGTGGCATGGAGAAGGATCGCTTGTAAAGTTGTCCATCATGCAGAACATAGTGGAAGGATTACATCTTTAGATTCCTAGCTTCCTTTCTGTCTGTGGGGAGGGCTCCATCCCTATGGTATGCTAGAATGGGGTCGACCCATGATGGCTCGGATTTGAGCTGCATCATGGCATCGGTGTCTGCTATATTGGACTTTTTCAGAATCTTAAGATGAATTTTGCTTCAGATCCAAGGAGTCGGCAGTGGCCAGCTTAGATAGAAGGTCTACCCAGCATTTTCTGCCCTTGTAACCTAAATAACCTAAAGTTTGGAGAAGTCGGATGATAGCTCATGTACCTTCTACAAGTACTAAATCATATTCAGCTCCTAGACTTCAAATTCTTCATGTATGTATCCAACCACCAACTGAGAGTCAGTGTAGATGTGTAACCTCTTGACTCTTAGACCTTGTGCAATTTGAAGCTCGGCAAGCAGAGCTTCATACTTGGCCTCCTTGTTAGAGGCTAGGAAAGTGAAGTGGATGGCGTATTCAAACATGGCTCCTTCTGGGTTAGTAAAGACCAAGCTTGCACCAAAACTAGGCGCGCTGGAGGACCCATCTACATGTAGCAGCCACCAGGCTTCAGTCTTCTCTTTCTTGGGATCTTCCATTGTCGATCCATCCATCGAGATTGTGCACTCAAGGAGAAAATCCATCAGAATTTATCTTTGATGGCGGGATGAGATTGGTAGTGTACGTCATGCTCGCTCAGCTCTACTGCCTACTTTGCCATTCTTCCCGATATTTCTGAGTGGTGAAGGATCATCTTGATCGGCTGATTGGTAAGGACCATGATGGAATGTGCCTAGAAATAAGGTCGCAACTTCCGTATAGATGTCACCAATGCTAGTACCATCTTTTTGACCCGAGTGTACCTGCTCTTGGCATCTTGAAGTAGCTTGCTGACGTAATAGACCGGCTTCTGAACTTTATTCTCCTTTCAGACTAGCATGCAGCCAACAACATTCTCCAAGATAGCCATATACAAATATAGGGGCTCCTCGAGCCTCGGGCTGCTAAGAAGTGGGGCAAGATGAGATACCTTTTAAGATTCTTAAAGGACTTCTGATAGTTGAGGGTTCATTGAAAGTTCTTTGCCGAATGAAGTGCCTTGGCACTTCTCGGCGGATTAGGCTACAAAGCAGTTAAGGGCTGTTATTCATCCTGTAAGACATTGAACTTCTTTGGCTGACTTAGGAGATGCCATCTCTTGAAGAACTCGAATCTTTTGAGGGTTTGCCTTGACGCCCCTTTGGAAGACCATAAAGCCCAAGAATTTTTTGGAGCTTACTTCGAAAGCGCACTTGATCGGATTTAGCTTCATTTGATATCTTCTAAGGATAGCAAAACTTTCTATTAGGTCGAAGATGTGCTGGGATGCTTTTCTACTTTTCATCAGCATGTCATCGACATAAAACTTTCATATTTTGGCCTATCTGATCCTTGAAGACTTTGTTGATCAGCCTTTGATAGGTTGCTCCGATATTTTTCAGTCCGAACGACATAACTTGGTAGCAGTATGTATCCTTATCGGTGATAAGACATTTTTTCTTCATATTCGGGGGCCATCCCTATCTTGTTATAGTCCGAGTAGGCATCCATAAATGTCAGCATTTGATAGCCGGATGTAGAGTCCACCAGCTGATCAATCCTTGGTAAGGGGAAGCTATACTTTGGAAAAGCCTTATTGAGGTTGATAAAGTCAATGCAGATTCGCCACTTTCCATTTGCCTTCTTCACCATGACTACATTCGCCAACTAGCTCAGGTAATTTATCCCTCGGATGAAGCCTGCTTTGAGGAGCTTATCGACTTCTTCCTTAATCGCCTTCTAGCGTTAGGGGCGTAACTCCTTTTTTTTGCTTGATCAGTTTGAATGTTTCATCCACGTAGAGATGGTGGACAAAAACATTTAGATTAATCCTCAGTATGTTGGAGGCAGACTAGGCGAAGACATCGGCATTCTTTCGTAAGAAGTCAATTAGGTCTTGTCGAGGCTTTCCTTCTAGTTGTGATCCGATCCGAATAGTTTGGTAGGGCCAAACTTCCTCAAGTGGAACTTCGAGCTTTTTGATGGGTTCTCCTCTTTGCTTGGTAAGGTCTTCCCGAGCATCAAGCCCGTTAACTTCTAGCCTTCGAGACTAAAGGTCGGCAATGAAACAATATCTTGCAGGAGTTTGATTTCCTTGGACAGTCGTAGCACCCCATTCCATGGGGAATTTCATAGCGATGTTAGGGACAGAGATTACTGCCCCGAGGGACATCTGCCCATGTCTGCAGAGGATAGCATTGTATGGTGACCAAAGTTTGGTCACAAGAAAATTCATATAGACAATTGACATGCAGGTTCATTCACCTGCTCGAACTATTAGAGTAATTACTCCTAGTATGATGACGTCCCTAGTGAACCCCATCAAGGTAGAGTTCATTGCCCGAAGGTCTTCCATTTTCAATTCTATTTTCACAAAGGCATCGAAATAAAGAATGTTGATAGAGCTTCCACTATCGAGAAGGACTCGATGTACATCATAATTTTTCATTTTTAAAGATACAACGAGTGCATCATCATAGGGGTATTGTATCCCCTAGAAATCTTTTTTTGAGAACATGAGCTCCTCATATCTGACTTTCTTGGATGGGTTCTCTTCGTCTGGCCTACTCTTAGATGGGCCAACCATGGCAATCATGTTGACATTGCTTACTGTTGCCCAGATATAGCAACCCAAGAGGGGGATGAATTGGGTTTCTCAAAAATTAACTAGACTATTTAGCAAGTATGTGCAATTAAATTTTCTCCACAAATAAACTAAATATAGTGCAGTGAAGATAATATGCAAGCAACACAATAAATAGCACAACCAAACACAAGAGATTTATAGTGGTTCGGTGCCAACCTACATCAACTCCCCAAAAACACCTTGGGTATTTAATATCATCATTAGCTACCTGGCTAGCAAACTTATTTATAGGCACAAGCAATCAAGCCTTATACACTAGCCCTCCAAGCTAGTCATCTTATTTATGGGTACAAGGGGACCTTACACACTAGCCCTCCAAGCTAGTCATCTTATTTACGGGTACAAGGGAACCTTACACACTAGCCCTCCAAGCTAGTCATCTTGTTTATGGGTATAAGAGGACCTTTCACAACACTTATTTTCGGGCACAAGCGAGCCTTACAAGGTTAAGCACAATAATATCAAATTAATATAAAATGCTCTTAATAAATGAGCAGATATTCAAGAATAAATACTTAGTAAATTTGAAGAACATTTCTCAAGATGGCTTCTTCCTTTGAGCACACCAGAGCACTAATGAAGCCTTTGATTGAAGCTTGAATGCTCTTTAAGAAGGGATGATGGAGCTTTAATCACCACCGCAAGAATCAGAAATAAATGAGCTCGAGTGGCTTTGAAACAATGAATACAACTCTCCAATAAACCAAGAATAAATCTCTCTTTCAAATGATTCATTTCACAAAGATATTCAACAAGATTTTCACTCTATTTTTCACACGATTTTCACATTATTTTCACTCTTTCTCTCTTTCTTTTTCTACTCTTTTTCGTGCTCACGAATAGCTAATCAACAGCACAATATATAATCAAGAAAGAAAATATAGCCGTTACATTATGAAATAGAGAAGAGAGAGAGAGAGAAAGCTCCAATCATGAAAATATTGGATAGAAAAAGTAGAGCAAGAGCCAACAGCAAAATATCCAAAAAATCCAATGAAGAGAGCATCACGATCCATAAAACCAGCAGGCCAAGAAAAGTAGCATGCCAATATAGAAAATCTGGCAGCCTACTTTAGAATCTAGCATGCTAACACAAAAGATGGCATTCCAAAATCCTCAAATTGGGCCCAATAACACATGGAAACAATGCATCCATTAGCATTAAGAAATCGGTATGCCAATTGAAAAGTTGGCATGCCAATTACCAAGAATCGACATTCCAATTTGGAGCAACAGAAAATCAGCTATATTAGAATGAAAAATTGGCAGCCCAAACACTAAGAATTGGCATTCCAATTTGATAAGAGAAAACTTTCATTCATGAGCATATGAAAAGCGGTATGCCAATTTATAAAGTAGCATGCCAATTTTTGAGCACTAGATAACCAACAAAGAGCCAAATAAAATTGGCATGCCAACCCGTAAACCAACATTTCAACTTTCAAACTCAAGGAACCAGCATCCATTTGAACAAGCAAACCGGCAAGCCAACTTAATGCTTGGTATCCCAATTTTTCAAATACAAGGAATCATTCAAAATGGCAATGAAGATTTGCAAGCTGATTTAAAAATCAATAAGCTACAAGGCATCCAACCAAAGGCAATCCGAAGGCTTTTAAATCTCAATCGGCCAACACAAAATTTTGGTCATCCAATAAGTATTTGAAAAATAGTTTTAGCACTCATTCAACTCCAAGAAAGTATTTACGACACTTAGAGGCTAAATAAAACTTTATAGAATAAAGATTTGATTGCGGAGATTGTAAGAATGATTTGTAAAATAATTAAACTCAATTCAAGACAATGCAAATATAATTAAACTTGAAAGTCATTTTGTTGAATGAGCTGTCCAAATATAAAACATATAAAAATCATCCAGTGATTACGAAATCCAAGTTCATTGAAAAATAATTTAATCACTCCAAACCTTTTGAAAATAATTTAAATTGTAAAGCACATCCATATAATTAATACATTACTTTTCATTTTATCTTTGATTTGAAGTAACACTATCTTCTTGATGATTCATCTGAAATTCATTTAACTCAACCACAAGATCATTAGTATCATATTTATTATTTTATAGTCATCAAAATCACTGTAAGGCCAACAATCTCTCCCTTTCTGATGATGACAAAACTATTAAGTATACAACAAGAAATAAAAAATTTTAATCATAACAATCCTTGACAATTTGAAGTATAAGACGGAGCATGCCGAAATTTAGCGTATCGTATCGAAACTTTAAATTTCAAGAAAACTTAAAATATGATATTTTAAAAATACATTGCATAACTTTTCCTTTGGTATATGCATTGTTTTAAAATACCATGATGTATACATTTCTCTTATGATATGTTATTCTCTTTCCTTTTAAATGTATATTTTTCTTTCCTTTCAAAATACCACAATGTATGCTATTCTCTCATATGAATGCTATTATCTTTCATAAATGAAATGTATGCTATTCTCTCCTCTATGATTGAATTCTCTCCCCATGATTGAACTGTATGCTATTCTCTTCCCCTTTTTTTCATCAATCAAAAAGAGATGAAAGAATGTGCATAATTTTTTTTTTCTTTTCTTCAATAGTAATAAGGAGTAGCATAATTAAAGCATAAAGAGATTCAACATTTAATAACAATCATCATTCATAATTCTTGAATATCACCTTTTCATACCAATTAAAAAATTTAGGATCAATACATCACTTTTTCATATCAATTAAAAAATTTAAGATCAAAATATCATTTTTCATATCAGAGCATGGTAGCATGTTTTATAGTTTGATAGAAAAAAAATTCAGATCATTGCATCATATAAGAGTTGATACCACATTCTTACATTAAAGCACTTATCACAATAAGACATTTAATACTCAATACATCATAGTGTTTAATGCATCAAAGTATCTAATTATTTAAATAGATTCCTTCTTCCCCTTACTAATTTAAAAACATGTTGAGATACAATGTTAACAGATACCAAAAAAAACTGTTTGATTTCATATATGTTCACATTGTTCTCCCCCTAAATATTTCAAATTTGATCTATATGCAATAATAATTTCATGCACGAAATGATACCAATATCATATGATCCAAGCATTTTATAAATGTATTATGCTAATATCAATACATAAACATTTTAGCAATTACCACATATCACATAAGATATTTTGCATCACCTCTATCAAATCCTTTTCATTTCACTCATAAATAATTTATTATAAGATATGATCAAGAAATGATACCAATTAAAAATATGCATTTAATGATACAAGACTCACAATAAAATCATATCAAGCAAGGAGTATACAAATCACACTGATACCAATGGTTGCTGATACCAATTGTAGCCGATCATACTTCTATAAAATTTTAAATTAACAATTTTATCAGTACTATTAGAATCTAATCTACATGATGAGCTCGTAGGGGTACCGATATCGATTGAATTTCTTCATACCAAATTTCTTCAAGATTTTCTTGATGTACATGGATTGACTTATGAAGATTCCCTTCTTTGATTACTTGATTTGAAGTCCGAGAATATAATTAAGTTTACCCATCATGCTCATCTCAAACTCTCCCTGTATAAACTTTGCAAAGTTTTGGTATAAGAAATCATTAGTAGTACTGAATACAATATCATTTATAGAAATTTGCACTATCAACATATTATCATTTTTTCTTTTAATAAATAATATTGCATCAATATTTCACTAATAAATTTATTGCTAATCAAGAACTTAATAAGCCTATCATACCACTTTCAGGGTACTTGTCTCAAACCATATAAAGCTTTGTTCAATATAAATACATGGTTTGAAAATAAGTGATTTTTGAAACTGGGTGGTTGATCAACAAACACTTATTCAGTAATATATTCATTAAGAAAAGTGCTTTCAGTAACCATTTAATATAATCATACAAGATGTGAATGCAAAGAGTAATCTAATAGTTTCTAATCTATCAATTGGAATATAAGATTCATCAAAAACAATATCAAAATCAATAGCTACCAATCTTGCTTTATTTCTAATGATATTACCATGTTCATCCAACTTGTTTCTAAATAACCATTTAGTTTCAATAATTGAATGATCATGTTGTCTATCTACTAGTGTCCATTATCATGCATATCCTTTAGGCTCTATATAAAGAACAAAATCTAAATTATTGCAAGCATCCCTAAATAATGATCTAGTTCTAATATCATGATATGGATCACCTAATATTAACTCTTTAGGGTGATTATGGACATACCTCCATTTTCTTTCAAATTCAGCATTACCTTGAGGTTCATCATGTTGAATTTTCTTTCTCTTCCAAGGTGATCTCTTTGGTTTGATCTTCAATTTTATCTGCATTATTTGAAACATTTCTCTTTCTTAATGGAAGATCATTAGACTTATCAAATATAACTTGAATTCAAGGTCCTATCATTTCTTTCTACTATAATCATCACAAAAATTTTCAAAGTGATGATTTTCAAATTTCTTTCTATGAATACTTCTAATAAATAAAATAGAAAAACCTTTTTCATTTAAAATGCTTTTAAATTTTTTTTGAAATGCAGAAAAAAGCTTTATCTTTGTTAGCTAAGAATAAAACTCATGTAAATCGAAAAAATCATCAATAATCAAAAAATTCATATGCATAAGTTTTATCAGTCTAAAAGTTAAAATTATATTTTTAGACTTAAAAGAAATTCTAGTTTATTTTTCAAATTATATGCATTACAAATCTTATCTTTTTCAAAATTTAATTTTGGCAAACATTTAACCAAATCCTTTTTAAATAATTTAGAAAGAGAATCTATGCTAACATAAGCAAGTCTACGATGCCATAACTAGATTCATCAATTTTAGCATTTATGACAACTAGACAATCGAAACTATGATCATTCAAATCAACAATATAAACATTTCAAAATCTATGGCCAATAAATCTTACGCAATTATCAGAAGGATTTAAAACTATGCAAAGAGATGATTCAACAAATAATTTTAAAACCTTTATCACTAAAGCAAGATATATTTTAGTTAAAAGTAGAGGGAGTGATACCACTTTTACCAATGCCAACAATTTTCCTTTGGTCATTATCTTTAAGATAACTACTCCTCCATCATTACATCCAAAGTGATGAAATGAGATTCATCACCCATCATGTATCTTGAGCATCGGCTATCAATGTATCATTTTCTTTTTTCTCCACAGGTTGCAAGACACACCTGCATCCATAATATCAAGTCTTGCTTCTAGGTATCCAAGCCTTCTTGGGTCCTTTAAGGTTAGTCAAGATGGTTCCTTTTGGAATCCAAATCTTTTTAACATTATTGTAAGAATGTAAATAACAAGAATAAGCTTTATGACCTTTAATTCCACATTTAAAACATATAATATTAGGAAATCATTTTGCAAAACAAAAATAATTTTCAAAAGCTTTTATTTCTTTAAAGGATTATATCTTAAACCTGCTTTATCAAAAACTGCTTTTTGACTTTCGAGAATCATGTTAAGTTTGATTAAGCTTAAAGTAAATTTATCAACAATGGGTTTGAGCTTATCTACTTCATTTTTTAAATCTTTATTTTCTTATTTTAAAGAATCATTTTCTTTTGAAACCTTTTCCTTTTCCAAAGTTAAGTTTCTAACTTGATTTTTTAATTCTTTATTTTTAGAATTAAGTTTTGCAAAATCATCTATCAATTTATAAAATGCACCATGCAATTCATCAAATGTAAAATCATCTAAAATGCTAGGACTTAGCTCGCGTTTATCCATCATGAAGCAAAGATTAGCTTTTTTATTTTTTTTCACTTCTTTTTTCAGAGCTTGATGTATCACTATCGCTCCAAGTGGCTACCATTGCTTTCTTCTTGAATTTTTGGAACCTTTCTTTAAATATGGACAATCTGGCTTGTAGTGTCTCGGCTCATTGCATTCATAACAAATTATTCTATTTTCTTTTTCATTGCTTGGTCCTCCTTTCAATGATGGCCTCTTTCTTCCTATTTTCTTTCTCATAATTTTTTTAATTTTTTTTTTGTAATGAGAGCTAGATTATTATCTTCATCACTATCACTTGAGCCCTCGTTCTCATCCTTTTGGGTAGCATACTTTAGTGCTATAAATTTCTTATTTTTGTTTTTGAACTCTTTTTTATCAAGATGTTGACTTAGTTGAAGCTCATGAGTTATCAATGATCTAATCAATTCTTTAAGAGATAGATTGTTAAGGTCTTTGGCTTCTTGTATAGCAGTAACTTTAGCTTCCTAAGACCTAGGAAAGGATCTCAAAATTTTTGTCATAAGTTCACTATTGGTATAGAATTTTTCAAGGCTTTTCAGCCCATTAATAATATCTATAAATCTTGTGAACATATCAAAAATACTTTCATAAGATTCCATTTTAAACAATTTATATCTATGAATAAGCATATTAATTTTGAACTCCTTTACTTGATTGGTATCCTCATGGATAACCTCTAATCTATCCCAAATTTTTTAGTAGACATGCATGTAGAAATACGATTAAATTCAGTAGCATATAAAGAACAATATAAAACATTCATGGCTTTAGTGTTGAGCTGAGCCATTTTCTTATCAAGCACATCCCATTCCGTTTTTGGTTTGAAAACAACAATATCATCAGATTTAATAGTACGTGTGTGAGGTCCATTGACTATGTTGCTCCATAAATCATAATCAAGTGCTTGAATAAATATTTTTAATCATGCTTTTCAATAAGTATAATTAGTGCTATTAAATAGTGGTAGTCTATTGGTAGATTGTCTCTCACTCAATATGAAACTCATTTGGGTTGTTATGATCTTTGGTTCAAAGCTTTTTAAGGTTTAAAATTAACAACACCTACTCTGATACCAATTATTGCCCAGATATAGCAACCCAAGAGGGGGGATGAATTGGATTTCTCAAAAATTAACTAGACTGTCAAGTATGAGCAATTAAATTTTCTTCACAAATAAACTAAGTGTAGTGTAGTGAAGATAATATGCAAGCAACACAATAAATATCACAACCAAACACAAGATATTTATAGTGGTTCGGTGCCAACCTACACCTACATCCACTCCCCAAGAACACCTTGGGTATTTCATTATCATCACCAGCCTATCTGGCTAGCAAACTTATTTATGGGCACAAGTAATCAAGCCTTTTACATTGCCCTTTAAGCTAGTCATCTTGTTTACGGGTACAAGAAGACCTTACACACTAGCCCTTCAAGCTAGTTATCTTGTTTATGGGTATAAGAGAACCTTTCACAATACTTATTTTCGGGCACAAGCAAGCCTTACAAGGTTAAGTACAATAATATCAAATTAATACAAAATGCTCCTATTAAATGAGCAGATATTCAAGAATAAATACTTAGCAATTTGAAGAACACTTCTCAAGATGACTTCTTTTTTTGAGCACACCGGAGCACCACTGAAGCCTTTGATTGAAGCTTGAATGCTCTTCAAGAAGGGATGTTGGAGCTTTAATCACCACTGCAAAAATCAAAAATAAATGAGCTCGAGTGGCTTTGAAATAATGAATACAACTCTTCAATAAATCAAGAATAAATCTCTCTTTCAAATATTCTTTTCACAATGATATTCAACAAGATTTTTACTCTATTTTTTACACGATTTTTCATACTATTTTCACTATTTTTCTCTTCCTTTTTTTACTCTTTTTCCTGCTCACAAATAGCTATCAACAGCACAATATATAATTAAGAAAGAAAATATAACCATTACATTACCGTTATGAAATAGAGAAGAGAGAGAAGCCCCAACCATGGAAATATTGGACTGAAAAATCGAAGCAAGAGCCAGTAGCAAAACATCCAAAAAATCCAACGAAGAGAGCATCACGATCCATAAAACTAGCATGCCAAGAAAGTAGCATGCCAATATAGAAAATTTGGCAGCCTACTTTAGAATCCAGCATGCTAACACAAAAGATGGCATTCCAAAATCCTTAAATCGGCAGCCTAATAACACATGGAAACAATGCAGCCATTAGCATTAAGAAACCGATATGCCAATTAAAAAGTTGGCATGCCAATTACCAAGAATCGGCATTCCAATTTGGAGCAACAGAAAATCAGCCATATGGAATGGAAAATTGGCAGCCCAAACACCAAGAATTGGCATTCGAGCCAATTTTACAAGAGAAAACTTTTATCCGTGAGCATATGAAAACTGGTATGCCAATTTATAAAGTAGCATGCCAATTTTTGAGCACCAGATAACCAACAGAGAGCCAAATAAAATTGGCATGCCAACCCATAAACCAACATTTCAACTTTCAAAGTCAAGGAACCAGCATCCGTTCGAACAAGCAAACTGGCAAGCCAACTTAACACTTGGTATCCCAATTTTTCAAACACAAGGAATCATTCAAAATGGCAATGAAGATTTGCAAGCTGATTTGAAAAATCAACAAGCCACAAGGCATCCAACCGAAGGCAATCTGAAGGCTTTTAAATCTCAATCAACCAACACAAAATTTTGGTCATCCAATAAATATTTGAAAATTAGTTTTAGCACTCATTCAACTCCAAACAAATATTCACGACATGTAGAAGCTAAATAAAACTTTATAGAATAAAGATTTGATTACAAAAATTGTAAGAATGATTTGTAAAATAATTAAACCCAGTTCAAGATAATATAAATATAATTAAACTTGAAAGCCATTTTATCGAATGAACTGTCTAAATATAAAACATATAAAAATCATCCAATGATTATGAAATCCAAGTTCATTGAAACATAATTTAATCACTCCAAACCTTTTGAAAATAATTTAAATTGTAAAGCACATCCATAGAATTAATACATTTCCTTTCATTTTACCTTTAATTGAAGTAACATCTTCTTAATGATTCATCTGAAATTCATTTAACTCAACCACAAGATCATTAGTATCATACTTAATTATTTTGCAGTCATCAAAATCGCTATAAGGCCATCAAAATCATTTGACATTGCCTACCCCTGATGGGTTCAACGAAGGTTATTGTTGAAGCTCGGATGGAGGCTCTACTCTGACTTCCGGCTCTAGGGGTCCCCTATATTGCTTAATCCTCCCTCGATTGATGAGCTGCTCGATCTCTTGTCTGAGCTGACAACATTCCTTGGTATCATGGCTGTAGTCGCGATGATACCAGTAGTACTTGGTCATGTTCTTTCAAGTCAGGTTTCCTCGGAGGGGCTTCGATTGAGGGAGTTGATGCCCTATTTCCATTAGGATTTGAGCCCATGGCACATAAGTAGAGTAAACTAGTTGAATCTCCATGCCGGGCATCTAGAGCGCTGCTTTGATGGTGGTGCCCTTTGACGGCGAGGACTTGCAGGATGAGTTGGTCGGCTTCTGTCTGACCTATTTTTCTCCTTCTTCTTTATTTGCTTAGCTCGTGCCGATATTCTAGATTCTTCTACCCTAGCGTATTTATCCGTTAGGGTTATCATATCTGAGAGGCTTCGGGTTTAATTCACCTTCATTGCTCGGTAAAAGTCTTTCTCCTTTGATATTTTGTCTGTAAGGTGGACATAGCCATCTCATGATTGAGATGGTCGACTTCCAATATGGCCACATTAAAATGACCCAAGAAACTTTTCAAGGATTCACTCTCTCATTGCTTTATCTCAGAGAGGGAATTCGACCTTCCCTAATAATGGCGACTGCCGACGAACTGGCTAGTAAAGGAGCGACCCAATTCATTGAAAGAATTAATGGAGTTTGGATTTAAGGTGCTGAACCACACTCTGATAGGTCCCCGAAGGGTCGAGGGGAAGGCTCAGCATATGATTGCATCTAAGGCTCCGTGAAATAGCATAATTGATTGGAAGCTACTCAAATGGTCATTTGGGTCGGTGGTCTCGTTATACGACTCGATGGCAGGAAGTTTAATGTGCGATGGGACTACTTCTTTCATGATTTTATCAGTAAAGGTTGGACCCTGTCCCACCTATGACTCTGGTTGAGATGCATGCTTGACAACATCTAATTTCAGGCATATCTCCTAGAACTTTCGCTTGATGGCTTCGTCATGCATGGATGGAGAGATCTGGATAGGGACCGACGTCTGGGCATCAATCCATGGTGAGAAGAAATCGGGGACAAAGAATGAGCCCGGCGGGGCTATGGAAGACCCCTGTCTTCGAATCTCAGTGGTATTGGCTCTTTCTCCCCCATTCCATGGCCATGTTGTCATGGGGGACTCGTGGCTTCGAGGTGATCGGGCGGAGGATCCATTGGCTGATCTAGCATGGTTACTCTGATGGGATGTTGCAGATTGGTGCAGTCGAAAGATGGACTTCTTGGAGTCCCTGCACTAGCTGAGTCAACGCCTTGACCTGTTGGACCAATATGCCAAATTAGTTCTGTGTAACTAGTGCCACGAGCGACGGTGGAGCAGCGGGCTAGGGAAGTTGTGAGGATGTCATATTTTGCGAAGGATCAGGCCTTTGAGAGGCAGCTTGATTAGGAGTATCTACTATCGCCTTTTTGTGGTTAGCCATCTAGGATATGTCTTTCTCGTTTGAACCTTTTCTCCTGAGTTTTCAAATTTTTAAAGACTTGGGGCCATTCCTTTAGCGCCAATCTATTGCTGCAGATTTTTTCTCTCTAATATGGGGTCAAGATGTCAGCGTACATTAGGATCCAGATGGCATTCGCCGGTCCTCGCGGACCTGCAAAACAATCCTCGCGCAGAAATTAAGATGGGTGATACCTTCAGAAGACCCTTTGATGCCCAAGTCAGTGGAGACCTTTGGCCACAGATAAGGTGAAGAAGGTTGTTTAGAGAAGGATGCTCTAGAGAAGGTTTCTAAAGAGCAATGCCATTGGTAGGGGTTTTTTCTTATGCTTACTTGAAAGGTCCTGGGACCTAATATACTGCCAGAATGGTAAATTGTTACCTAATTCCTCGGTTGCAGTCATGAAAGTTGGTGGCTGATAAGGTCGATTGACGTATACCTTATCGGGGGGATTTAAGATCCGTTGATCATGGAAGAGGAGTTGTATTTAGCCCATCTTTTCATTTAGGAAGGCTTATTCCGAGATTCTTGCGATCAAAGTGATCTATTTTCTGAGATGTTCAGCGTGATTTGAGCGAAGATAGGGTTTGATAAGAGGAGCCAGAACTCGGTCCTGCCGAGGTTCAGAGAATTAGCTCGGTCCTGCCAAGGTTCGGGAAATGCTCAGCCCTACTGAGGTTCAAAGACTTATCTCAGCCCCATCGAGGTTCGAAGGATGCTCGGCCCTGCTGAGATTCGGAGTTTGCAGTTGGTGCAACTTTCTTTACTACGGTGGAGAGTGGAGTTCTTTTGAGCTTCACAGTTGGTGGGTCATAGCCTAGAGATGGTCCCCGCTTCCTGCCATATCGATCAATTAATGCAGAGACACTTTTACCATGCATCAATAATAAATCAAGATTTTACTTAAAAAGGCTAGCTAATAAAGTATTACTTAAATTTTTTAATTTTATATAAATAATTAAAATCTATCCAATATATAGCCGAAATTATACTCGTGTAATATTTTGTTCGCGATAATGTAGTATTATTAAAAGTCTTATATTTCTAATAATCTTATAGATGACTAATAAATGTTTAGGAATAGAAGATTACAACGTTTGGTTATTAAAAATTAAACATTATTACTTATATTACTATGTTTAATTGTTAAATATAATAATATACATATTAATCCTTGATTATTAAGATTAATTACTTAATGTGAACCAAATGGTTTCTATGTTGGTTCGTACAATATTTTTTTTAACATGTAAAGATTCAACACGATGATGCTAACAACGGATCTGCGAAGTCCAACCATGATGCAGATTCATCAATCATCACCCTCAAATGGAGCCAAAGGAAAAGTTGAGGTCAGGGGCAGTGGCCTTGTACCATGGACCACAAGCTGCCAATTTTCCCACACAGGACGTGATTAGATCATGATAGCAGACACACTACCACAGCCTTTTTTCATAAAAAATAAAAGAAGAGGAGATCACGGGCTTCGCGCCTACGGAGATAATAACTGATGGTATTTGGAGCAACGAGGGGAGGCTGGACGGTCCATTGGGATGCCCATCAGGAGGCTATCAGGAGGAGGGGCCCAGTCCCTTCAAAACTTTTGGAAGGCAATTCGATTGCCTGTCCTTGTCCTCATCTCCAAAGGGCACGGATCTCATTTGACAAGACAACGCCGTGTTGTCTCTGCGTTACGATTGTCAACTCAGCGGGTCGGTGGGTGGGTGGGGACCAGGCAGTGGGGGACCCTCCGTGCCCACCGCTTGCCAATTCATGGGCTCCTCGCGGTTCTTGTAACGTTCACAATGCGCATGGCTGCCAATGTCTTGATGTCTAGATTCCGTGAACTATATGCAGCTTAAAAAATTAGAACACACAAGGTCAAAATGAGTGGCTAGATTTTGAATCCAGATCTCATGGTAGAATCGCCAGAAGATTTTACTAGCTTTGTTGATGCCACTTCCGCCGTTCTTTCTTTCAAACTTTTTTTTCCCTCAGTCTATGGGAGCCATGTTTCTGTACAACGTTTCAAACTGAGATAGTTCTTTGTCACGACCCAAGACCAGCATAAAGATTCGTTTGTCCCGCAGTCATGTTTCTGAAAAGTGGACGCCTAAGGAAAAAATTATTGTTAACATTGCTGACAAATTTTAATTTAAGATAATAACAAAAATATTTTATTTTCTATGAGTGCTCTTGCTAACGAATGTTTAGCTATGGAGTCAATGAGTTTAGATACATAGCTATACTAAGTACCTTGATCAAAGAAAGTATATGCGAGGAATCATGTTGCTAATTATTTAGT
The DNA here is from genome assembly GCA_900491605.1 of Calamus simplicifolius. Classification (NCBI taxonomy): domain Eukaryota; kingdom Viridiplantae; phylum Streptophyta; class Magnoliopsida; order Arecales; family Arecaceae; genus Calamus; species Calamus simplicifolius. The sequence goes on from UESW01004001.1 coordinate 1,008,257, forward strand.
TTTACATGTGATGCGGGTAAAATGATCTCCTCATAAACAACTAATATGACAGGTGATAGGTTCTACCTTTGGACTATGATCTGCCAACCAGAACGCTAGAAGAAATTATTCTCTACCATAGTGAAGGACGACTGCATCATCACTGAATTACTGTCAACTACAAAGTCTAAATCTTGACAAGATCGAGCTGATCTTTCGAACCTCGATAGGATCGAACTGATTCTTCAAACCTTGGCAGATCAAATTTTGGCAGGTCGACTTCCAGCTCCTCTCGTCAAACCTCATTCCTTTTCGAGCCAAAGTGACTAATCCTCCTCTTTGGATGATTCTCGGTCTGTGTCGAATATCTTGGCTATCAGATCACTGAATTACGAAGATCTCATAACTTTTTTCAAAGGAATCCTTCATAAACGAAAACTGAAACCTGATTTCGGCCTTATCACCTTCTAACTCGATCTTTAAAAATCAAGTAATAGCTTATCTCATCTTTTTTCTATAAATATCTCGAGCCCTAAGAGCTTTAAAGAAGAGAGACCTCTGTACGAGAACTTAACCTTCTTTTTTGGTTATTCAGATTCTGATGTGCGTTGCAACCTTATCCTCGTATCGAAGAACAAAAACATGCAGCAACGGCATCATTATGTACTTTAAAAAAAAAAAACTTTGATATTTATACAATTAGGTGGCAGTTTTACTGAGCTTGGGAATAAAATTCTTGCTCTTCATGTTTGTGGGAATCGTTCATCTTTTTCTTTGTGATTGGATGCTATTTTTAAATTTTTAAGGACAGAAGAACGCCATTTAAATTCTGATGTGCGCCGTAACCTTATTTCGGATCGAAGAGCAAAATCCTGTAGCAATGACATCAATATGTACTTAAAAAATTAAAAAGCTTAGATATTTATACAGTTACGTGGCAACTTTACTGAATCTGGGACAAAATTCTTGCTCTCCGTGCATGCGCTGTTGGCACAACAGGGACCACAGGTGGAACAGGAAGGTGAGAGAAATGTCAATGGGAAATATTAAATTCTCTCTGGCAACACCAACACGGCACGGGAGTAAGGACAGGGATCTAAAAATTGTACCATAGCGAATCTCTCTCAATACGCAGCGACCTAAAATTTCTCTAGTTTTTTTTTTTTTTTTTTCTTTCACTTTTCACTGCATCCAAACAAAGCAAGCATGAGGGTCTGATTTCATAATGTTAATTTCAAACGCGACAATTCTTGACATTGACGGGCTCATAATATTAATTCACAATGCGACAGTTCTAGACATTGACGGGCTCCTTTCGAAGAAGCCTTCACCGACGGCACAAGCCAAGGGCCAATATCTTTAACCATCACGTATACTCTATCGTTGTTATTCATTGTCATGATACGTGGTATAAAGACAAGGCTTGTTATAAAATTCCAGTCCACTGTCGAGCTTTTCTTTAATTCTAAGGAAACGAGTCCCATGTCCCCATCCCTCCCTAAATCTAAAAGCTAATTATTTAAGGGGAAAAAGGGGTAGCTAAGCGTTTAATCCTTTGCAGAGTAGTTGACCAATTGACCGCATGCGCTTAAAGTATCAATGGAGTGCGTGAGGTCCACCAGGGATTTGGTCGGTTGAGAGAGCCCGATTCCACGCTTGCACCTGCGATGTTAGATTAGTCAAATATTTGATATGTCATTAATTATTGCTATTTTTTCATGACAAGCGAGCTTCAGCGCACTCCTAATGTCATTAATCTTGGAGGGATTTACTCATTTATCCATCCAATCTACTTATCCATTGTGCAGTTAGAAGGAGAAGATACTGATCATGCTATCTTTACCTACCTCAGTGTGAAACAGATCTGACAGATTATGGGTCACCAACTTTGAAAGGATAGTATTGATCTTCCGCAGATATCTTTCCTGTGTTTTATCCATCACGACATTCGAAGGGGTATCCAGCAGTAGGATGCTACTTAGGCTTACTTAGCCTATCATATCTGGTTATCTAGGAACCTACTTGTTTTCATTGATGATATAGTATCTCCTCACAAAGCTCTCTCTTTATCTGCTAAGTACACATTCCATCATTCTGCTTTTGATTTTAATAGTCCTAGCCTCTTGGGCTCCTCTGTTGCCTCGATAGTGCACCGACATACGATTTTTATCTTTTAGAAGCTCTCATCTTAAGGGTTTGTCAAAATCAACTTTGATGGAAGTATTCGGGGTAGGCTTGCAGGTTCGATTTTTGTTATCCGTGGATTTGATGGAGCTTTATTGGCGGCGGAGGGACTCGGCCTTCTTGACTCTTCTGTTTCTATGACCGACTTTATGCTGCTTGGGCTGACATCTCCTATGCCACTCGTATCCTCCATGCTAGTAGTCTCTTCATCAAGAAAAATTCTCTTAGTGTCATATGATGGGTCATAGGGGACTTCTGCGACCACTTGCCACTCAATCCCTTGCTCCATGACATCCGGTCTTACCTTCATGATGTTCACAGAGTTTAGATTCATCATGTCTATCAAGAAGCCAACTCTACGGTCGACTGGTTAGCCACCTATGTGGCCTATCACTTTGAGTTCTGGAGTTGAAAGCTGGGAGACCCCTGCCCACTTAAATAAATTTTATTTTTTGACATATCGGGTTTGACTCGCGCTAGACTGGGTATAATCACTTGTTTGTACCAAAAAAAAAAGATCATTGTGCTAAATACTTTGTAATTGAGAAATGAGACGTGTTCGTATAAACTATGTGCCAACTGCCAACATCAAATTCATTGAAATACATCTCTTAATAATAATAATAATAATAATAATAATAATAATAATAATAATAATAAGCGTACATGATAAATTTTTTTTGAGGGATAATTGATGAAATAACTATTTTTTTAATAATAATTTTATCCTTAAAGGATAGCTTCAACTATTTCTGAGTTTCCTAAGGAATAAATTCAGGAAATAACCCACTTATCTTTTGTAGTTATAGCTTTTAAGAACAAAAAGGGATAATTTCAAATATAGCCTTAATATATAAGGCTTTGCTGGTTTCCATTAATCACATTTTGTTTATTTATGTTCAGAGGTATTTATATATATATATATATATATATATATATATATATATTAATGATAATAATTTTTTATATAATTTATTTAAAATTTATTTGAAATTAAAAAATTTTATCTTTTTATTTTTAAATTTTAAAAATTATAAAAATAATTCTAAACTTTACTTTTTTATTTTACGTTAATCTTTATTGTTAAACAGAGAAACATTATTAATTTTTGTTCCACATAAATGCTAAAATTAATTTGAAACTTATAATTAATTCATTAACATTAATTTATTATTTAATAATTAATATAAAAATAAAATAACCTTCTCCATGACCCCTTCCTGCGGCCGCCCCTCCCCCCACCTCCTACCTTCCCACCCCTCCCGTTACAGCCCCCGCCACGGCCACCCTCCCTCCTCCGTCCCCCACACCCTCGCGACCTCCTCCCTCCTCACCTCCTTTCTTCGTCCCTCACTGCAGCCCTTCTTGGGACCTCCTCCCTCCGCACCCACTGTCCCTCCTCCGTTCCTCATCGCAGCACCCCCATAGCCCCTGCCGCACCCCTGCGACCTCCTCCGTCCCCAGCCATCTTTGTTACTTTGCTTTTGGAGGAGGATTCTCCTCCCTCCTTTTCCTTCGACCCATGATGATGAGACTTGGAGTGGATGGATTGGTCCTGATTCAAAGCTCTCACGTCCCTTTCATTAAAAGGCATCCCACGGCCACATGACTGGTACGAGCGTGGGAGCACCCCTGCGACCTCTTCCCTTCCCATCCCTCACCGCAGCCCCTCCCCCACCCCTCGCGACCTTCTCCCCCCTCCTCCGTCCATCACCGCAGCCTTCCCCCACCCCGTTCCCCCGGGTGACGGACGAAGGAGGCGGGGAAGAAGGTCACCCCTTCCACCGGGTGACAGAGGAAAGAGGATGGGAAGATGGTGTTTTTATTTTTATTTTTAATTATTGGATACTAAGTTACCAGGTTTACGGATTAGCCATAGGTTTTAAATTGATTTTATCCTCAGGATACCACGTGTTCTATCACGTAGGATAAAAATTGATGACAACGTTTCTTTTGTTTAATGATAGAAATGAAAGTGAAAAAAAAATATTTTTAGAATCATTTTTTTACTTTTAAAGTTGAGAGAATAGAATAATAACACAATTCCTTAAGTTGAAAATTATCATCTTCTTTGCTTACAATAATCTTTTATAACTGCGATTGGATAGCAATTTTTGATTTGGAGAGAACTTTGGCTCTCAAAACTTCATACCTCACCCTTACCAAAAATCGGAATAAATAAATAAATAAACAAACCACCTTCGAGTAAGCATGAAAGAAAAAATGTGAGGCTTTTATGACTTGTGTGATGGACTGACTGACAGTTGCATCATCTTCTGTTATATCCGGGTTCCGTGACTATTTTCCCCTGCACCTGTCCCGTTTCAGACCTGTTGACCGCAAGCTTTCATTAATAATGGGATCTTCTCTCTCTTTTTTCTTTTCAAAGCAGCCAAATCTTTCCATTGGCAGTCCCAGTCCCTTCCCCTCCCACCAACCCCTCTCTAATGAGTCTATAAGAGGAAATCCAGAAGGTGTTCTTACTCTAACTTGAATGAAATGATTGAGCGTCCTTCAATGAACCTTTGCGTTTAACTTTGGAAGTTGTGATTGATCAGTTGTTGCTGCTGCTGCTGCTGCTCTGCAGAGAGGAAGAGAAGCTGAGGTTGGGAGGTGATGGGAATGGATAGGATGGTGAGGAGGGTGCTCTGCACTCTTGTTGCTCTTCTGGGTTTTCTTGGGTTGATGGGCTCAGTCATGGTGGATGCCAAGCCTCGGCGGATTCTTTTGGACACCGACGTCGACACTGATGATGTGTTTGCTCTTCTCTACCTGTTGAAGCAGAATCGATCAGAGTTTGATCTCAAGGTTCGATTTCTGCAGCTGCTGAATTTTTGATGGTGCATTCTTGGTTTGGATGCTCATTCTGGATTCGGTTTCTTTGTTCCTTTTCTTGCTGCGATGTTCACTGGTTTTAATTTTTTTAGCTTTAGAAGTTTTTTCTCTGTTGGATTGCATCTGGGATGGTTAAACAAACTCCTCAAGCTTTTCTCTACTTCAGTTTCTGATAAGCTGTGATTGGAAGGGCTTGTTATCCTGACACTTGAGAATGTGGCAGATTTCATGCTATAGGATAAAATTTACGTCCTGCTCCGTAGTCAAGCTGTTCTGTTCTGTTTAGTTTATCCTTATTTTCTTTTATTTTGACAATAACTCCAGAAATCATTCTGGGTGAAATCCTGGTATTGCCTCAACCAAAATTTTTTGTCAAAGTTGCACTGCTGAAATGTTTTTAAGTCTAAGTTCATTGATATGGAGATGAAATCCAGTGTGGAATTCTCCCAGCATTTGAACAAAGAGAAATCTGATGGGTCAAGAAAACTGAAGTAGTTTCTATGTGAAGGTTATTCATGAGATTGTTATGATCCTTTCTCCATTCCAGAGGATGTATGAAACAGGATTGTTAGATGGATTAATTGTTCCCATGCTCTACAATACTGATGCTTCAGTTTTTCCTTGTTTCTTTTTCAATCTATAATTTAACAAAGTTATAATATCTTGAAGTCTTTGCTGAGTTCTCAGCAAGTATGTTTGTATCCGGACAAATGACACTGATGCTTGAGAAAGTGGGCTGAGTTTTATATCATACACTCATCACCTTTACCTTTTGAATATGCTGTTCCCACTTTGGAAATTCAAACCTGATTATGCTTTAATTGCTTCTTATATCATATCTCAGAGGATTAGGCTAATATTTATGGGTTCAGAATCACATCATCTTATAAAAAATTAGATAGTTGTTTTGTTTGTAGTTGTTACAACCCAAGACCTTTGTTTGAACTTCTTAATCGTATATATATATATATATGTAAGTATCCAAAATCTTTCTGGTTGGACTCAATATTTGCTAGCATAAGTTCTTCCATACTTCTCTCGATCAAGCTCTATCATCCTTGTATCCAAATTCAGATCTAAATCTAATCACAAAAGCTCGTTTGAAGGGTTTTTCAGTCCACATGGATTATGCACTGGATTCACTCTGATACCATTTATTACAACCTAAGTTCTCACCTAAAATGGTCAAGCTATAAGATATTATTTGGGCTTTTTAATTTTGTATCAGTAGTAGGATCTCTCTGCTATATAGTCGGTGTAAGATTAAACACTCACTAACATGAACTTTCATAGAAGCTTTAATGACATTTTAAGGTTGCCATCTCTTTCCATTTTGCAATATGATGCAATGATCATGCTTTTGAGCCTTTTTCCAGCTCCTACTACCAGCTTCTTTTGGCAATTGTTTATTTCAAGTCATTCTAGATGGTGAATGAGACAAAACAAAAACTTCGGTCTCAAGAATCATTAATTCCTAACATGCTTTTGGACAAATTTGTCTCTCATCATGCTGAGATTCAGGCCAATAGTCTGTAGCCGTTACTCAGAAATATAATATTATTGATGTTAAGATTAAAATATCACGACCACTTGTTATCCTACATAATTGTAACAGTAATGATCAGAGGAAGGTTGATGAGACTTATAGAATTTGGAGATGCATGCATGTGTCAATATCCTGATTTATTTCATGAACAGCAATGACAGTGCATGAGATGACTTAAAACTATTCCTCTTAAAACTATTCCTCATGGTCCAGCATTGGGGTCATCAATGACTGGTATTGTGCAGAGTAGTGGAGAATGTATCCCTGGCCATCCCTATAGTCGGGACAAGGCTTTTTTATTATTTTCTTGTGGAAATTTTAATGAAAAAGCAAGACACACAAATTTACTGTCAAATAATATGGATTAGTTTACTCGGAGGGAAGGGAGAATAAAAGAGAAAAATGGCTTATTTTGGATGGGAAATGGTAAATATGCTGATTTAACTTAAAACACATTTAAATAGCATAAATTGTTAAGATCCCATGTTGAATATTATTTGCTGACGTTTTACTATTGGACAAACTTTATTATCTTACTTTAATAATCATCGACAAGTTTCTTATTCTTGTGATGGAAGAATTTATTATTGATACTTAACTTTACAAACCACAATTTGGACAGAACCAGGCTACTCTAACTCCATGGTACTGCTACTTTTTCACAACTTTGAAATATGGTACATGCTGTCTCTTGCAGTTCTCCAATGACCTTGATGCAAGGGTATTTCTTGCATTCTAATCCAGGAAATCCATGTTAATTTTAATTTAAGAAAATTTGGGATAGTGTTTTCTTAAATATCTGATAATTTTTGGACACTTGAGCTGCAAGTTCTGTTTGCTTTTAATAATTTTAGTTTTATCTTATGAAAAGGGTTGGCAGACAGATCTGGTCTTTAGTTTGAGTCCTGTATCTGGGAACAACTTAATTTCTTAGATTTGTTTTCTTATGCTTGAGCTGTAAACTTGGTCCTACTTTGACCCAAAATCTAAACAAGGCAGTGCACACACACGCACAGACACCTGTGGGATTGCTCCTATATCCGTAAATGCCACCGAAGTTTGATTTTTTTGAAACCTTATAAATTCACTGTTTGCATGCAAGTCATCCTCCAAAGGTTAATCTTTGACCATATTGGAAGATCCTGTGATGCCTTACTTTTAGTTCAGAACAAAGTAGTGCAGTTCAACTAGTCCACTTCTTGTTCAGACTTGCCTTCTGATACCATTTGTCACATATTTCTTTTTACTGCAGGCAATCACCATTAGTGTGAATGCATGGACTGATGCTGGGCATGCTGTTAATCAAATATATGATATTCTTTACATGATGAATCGTGATGACATCCCTGTTGGAGTTGGTGGTGATGGTGGAATATTAGATGATGGTACCATCCTACCAAATGTTGGTGGTTATCTCCCTATAATTGAACAGGTATGAAAGAGCATGCAGCCTTTTCCTGGCACTTGATTTCCTTACATTAGATAGGTGGTCAAAGATGCATTTGCTTAACAGGTATGAACAGATAATACTTATTCAATGTATTTCGTCAACTCTTTGAAAATGGTGTGGTGTTTTTGATTTGTTTTGCATTCATTCTCTACATGTATACTTGTTTCTTGATCAAACTTCTGGATGTTAATATGTAAGCCAATATCAGGGGATGTCGACAGCAGGTGATTGTCGTTATAGACAAGCTATTCCAACAGGATCTGGAGGACGACTGGATATCGACTCAAATTATGGACTCCGGAGAAGTTTTCTTCCACAGGTTTAACTCTGGCTGATATATACCATGAAATTTAATTCATTAATACAAGTACTACCATGGCCTTGTCTAATCATGCACGATTTATTGTCTGCTATGGTGGCTGACCACAATTTACCAATAAGTTAAATCATGCGTGCTGTCTCTTTCTACATGTATGATCTCAGATGACTATAATATGCTAGTTCTATTTGTCAGGGAGTGATTGTGTTAGATGCCTGTCTCCATATAGGGCCAATATTTGAGACTTATAATGTTGAGTGCCTAGAAGCATAGTTGGTATAATATGATTGCCACATGTCAATGTGACAACCTAGTGTTTCAGGCATCAAGTGTTATAGAGATGCTGAGGTCCTTCACCTCATGAGTAAGACCACAGCAAGGGGTTCTGGAGATAGAGCTTTTGAAGAGCTACTGCTGGTTATATTTTGTCTTGTCTTTAAGTTGTCTTATAATAGACGAGAGGAGAGTTTATTATAGAAGCACAATAACGGTTTTGTATGTGCTGATTTTTGTGGCCTAAATTTGTCTCTCTTGAGGCTTGTCACTTGTTCCCAAGTTTTCTTGTTTCTTCACAGTCACTCATCTCAATAATTGTTCTAGCCTTTGCATTCTTGATGAGGCTTCATTTATTTCACTTCAATAGGTGTTGAATACCTGTAATGCTGCATATGGGTTAGATCGAGGCATGCTTAATCTTGTCGGTCTAATTTCATATTCAGGCCATGATTTTGAACCTGAACTTAATATATCTTCTAGTGGAGTTGATTGAATTGGATTGATATGACAAAGATTTTAGATCCAATAAATCATTTGAATTAGGTTGGAATCAAATATAACTCAAACTAAATTTGAAATATTTAAGTTTAGGATTGAATCAGGTTGAGCCAGATCAGATTTGCATTTAAATCAAACAACTAGCTATTTTTTAATAGCCAATATCTAATAATTAAAAATTAAATATACAATTATTAAAAAATTAAATCAAACTTAGAAGAGATAATTTAAATTTGAATTTTCATTTAAAAAATTTTAATTTCTTTCAAGAAATTGATCTTTCTTAAGTTTATAAACTATAATTTTTAAAATATATATGTTAATATTCTTGAGAACATCAAAATAAATTTGAATCTATCAAAATAAATATTGAAACATCAATGTTTAAATATAATCAAGTTAAAATAGTTGTGAGATGGTAAAATTATTAAGAGGAATAAAAAGGGATAAGTTTAAATGAGGATCCATTCAACGAATTAGTAAAGAGGATTAAAATAAAAGAAAATAAGGTTTATATTTAATTTTTGGATTGGATTGAATCAAATTTAGATTAGGTTGGATATATTTTTAGCCTTAAATACTTGTTTATTTATATCATTTCTTTTTTTATCTTTTTTTTCCAACCCTCTAAGATGAGGAGGATAGGGTCATAGGATAACATAAAGATGGATTACAAAGTGATAGATTTGATTATGGATGAAGTTGATTTCTTAGTATATTTATCGGCATTTATATGATTGGACCCAAGTACTGAAAAATTTAGAGGTGGCATAGCATAATTGACAAATGACAATCTCATGGTAAGCCTCATTTTCTTCATCAACTAATGAACTCCATGCATCTAACAGTGAATAAAATAAAATAAAATATTAACTACTGATTCCAGGTCTCTTCTTCCAAAATTTATTCTTTTGTTATATTTTTATGACCTTCCTCTAAAGGATAGACCTAGATATGACTTATTATTTATTATTACTTATTAATTTTTTAGGCAAAAGGAAGATTGCCATCTGACTTTTGTTAATAGAAGGTTGAGGGAATACTTTATAATGATATTAAGTTATAACAATAATCACAAAAGCCTTATTTTTAAGTTAGTTTGAATTGGTTGCATAAATTATTATTATTATTATTATTATTTATTCTGTTCGATTTTAAGTTATATTTAATTTTTTAAGATGCAAAAAAAATTATATTAAGTCAACAGTTAAAAAAAATAAGAAAGATAATTTAGAAGGGAAAGACCTTGAAGGAATACAATTTAGCCTTCTTAATTTTATTAATAAACACATTATTTTTTTTAAGGCCCTCGTACCGGACCAAGGAAGATGAACACGCGAATTGGAATCCAACCTGTGGCTAAGCTTTGAAGAACTCTTTTGTCTCCCGAGGCAAGGGGAGGGCTAAGCCCACCCAAAGCTTTGAAAAGCAGGGAAGCTGTTTGTTACTCCACAAAATGAACCGATCTTTGAATAAATTGTAGGCAGTAAGAAGTACTTGCCACTGCATTTGCTCCAGAGAAAGGAGGAGAATGAGTTTTTATAATTTCCATTAGAGAGTTTAGCTCCAGCATAGCAGATCTTGGAAGAGGGCGTATCCCCTTTGGTGATCCATCTTGAGCTGCGGCAAGGTAGATAGAGGTGCTATTTTTACTTTTCAATGGCATACCAAGAAAATTTGAGACTTCCAAACTCCTTTATCTTGCTTTGTACACCAATCCCCACTTAGCCTGGAGAAATGTTCATTTATTTCAGGCTTTTAATTCTTAGGCCTCCAGCTTTGCTATTACAAACTGATTTCGAGTTAACTAAACATGCTAGTCCACAGGCAATGGTGGAAGGTTAGTACTTGTCAATCCTTTGTGTAACCCAAACTGGCAGTTGAGGAGGAGACTCAATATCATGGGAGTGATGAGAGGACAACGTTAACCACTGTTAGTAACCACTTAAGGAGAGGAATTTAGTTTTTCCATGAATTTAGTCACCTTTCAGCTCTGGAAATAAGAGGAGTCCAAGCAGTTCTGGTCAGTTTCCCTGTTGCAAGAGGTAATCTAAGTGGGTGTTGACTGCTGACCTGGTTGATCAGGTCAACGTCTACATTGGACTCCATTCCGGCGGTTGAGTTGGTTTCTGGAGCTGATTCACACCATGATGACCTTTGGCTGGGATGTGTTCCAGGACTGAGACACAAAGAATTTCGGATATTTGGGAGATATATTTTTTTCTCTGTGGTAACCTCTGAATCAACCATCCTAGAGGAGAAGGTAGCGTGAAGCATGGAACGATAAGGAGACTCTTGTAGCCTCCCTTTGCCCAACGATACCGGAATTGGAGAAATGAAAGCCTACCAATTCATAAGTGGGTTGCAATTCATCTATGTTGCACAAATGGCAGCATTGTCTGTGTGCGCTTCCAAGTTCTTCAGCCATATTTTCAACTCCCAACTTATGAAGAATCTTTCTCAGTAGATTGACTGCCAGAATGAGAAGGAAGGGGGATAAAGGATCACCTTGCTTTACCCACCATGGAGCATGAATTCAATTGGCAATTTTTCCTTCAGCATTAAGTCAGGCCAGATCAAATATAGCTAGCTGCAGTCTTAGAGGTAGAAATGTTACATATTTAGACTAGCTGTTGAGAAGTTCCAAGGCACTTTTCATTCTCACTCTCCAAATGCATTGTTTTTACAAATACACCTTCTAGTTTCTTTTTCTCCAAATAGTCCAACTAGCATAACTGATCCTAGAAAGCCTCCAGTTTTTTCTTTTCTTCCTCCATGTAGCCAAGAGAATGGAGGGAAGGAACTCTTCCTTTGATGTTTAAAATTCGAAAAAAATTAGCCCAAATCTGTTGTAACCGCAGGAGAATGACAAGTGAAAAGGAGGATTTGTTTTGCACAACACACACTGGGCACTGGAGAGCAATGTGAATGCCTTTCAATAAGATTTTGCTTTGCGCTGAGCTTGTCTTGGAAGGCCAGCCACATAATATTTCCCTAAGCTGGCTTGGGGAATTCTTTTGTTTGTCATTCAAATTTTGATTTTTTAGCTTTGAGAAGAAAAATGATAGAAGTTGAATAGGTCATCATGTCTAACAATTGTCCTTTCTAGTTAGAGATGGAAGGTGACTTTGGTATCTTGTTAGTTGAATGAAAATAGTTGAAAGGAATGCTTTAATGTATATTAAAAAGAGAGGAAAGCAATGAATCAATTTTGTATGAGAAACAAGTGTGTGGTGGGAGGATTGGAAATTGGTTATTCAAAGAAAGGGAAACAGCTCCTCATATATTAACAATTATTTCCTTGCTCTGCATTTATTCTGTGATCATTTATTTGTTTCTTTTCACCTTTTCGGACATGAGTATAACGCATTGTGAATTTCCATGACTTTCAAGTTTTAAAAGGATTCATGTTATGTGGAACCATTGATCAATTTCTTTTTGCTTTGTTGTGGTTGGCTGTTCTATATATTCTAATCCATTCAAACTCCAGATTGCAGCATCAAATTCTTCCAGTTCGTATTACTAGAGTATTTGTAGAAAATATCAATCAATTCTGTTCTATTTTATTTCAATCTATTATAGAATCTGTTTGAGCTTTTGCATTAAAAACAGGGTCACAGGAGATATATCCCTCTTCAGCAACCCACAGCACAAGAAGTAATGATTGATACAATATCTGCAGGCCCCACTACTGTTTTCATCATTGGATCACACACAAACTTTGCTATCTTTCTCATGACAAATCCACATTTGAAAAAAAATATCGAGCACATATATATTATGGGTGGTGGTGTAAGGTCAGAAAATCCTACAGGCTGTTGCCTCAAAAGTTCTAGCTCTTGCATTCCCCAGCAATGTGGTGATCATGGTAACATGTTTACTGCGTACACTAGCAATCCATATGCGGAGTTCAATATGTTTGGAGATCCATTTGCTGCATATCAGGTATATTAATAGACAACAGTATGAATATCTGGACATGCACAAAAGTAATTGCTCCAGTGCCATCAAATGTTAACTGCATTTATGAAATTTTCCTTCTTCATCATTTGTCTACCTTCTTCTATTTGGTGCATATAAAATTTCATCATCATAAGCTTTTATTTCTTCACTCATGGTTGTTATATCTGCATAGATGTCCACTCCAGTTTCTTCTTCGCATTGTCATTACTGTACATTTTATTAGTGACTAAATGGTTTAGTTGATTGCTATCGCTGCATGTCCATGAATGTTCATCTACCTATGCAATTAACCAAAATACATATGCATATTTTCTTTTAACTGATTTAGGTGAAAAGATTGAAGTGTACTTAAGTGTTTTGATGAAGACTGATAAAGACCATCTATGAGCCATTTGAGAACATAATTCATGCTTGAAAATTTTGATTACAGTTGCCCTATTAATCTATTTGGTTATGCTTTATGCTGTTTTCTATTAATGCTTTCCATAGATTAGAAACTTGATTAACATGGATAATAAGAATTAGTGGAATATATTGTAAGACTGCATTGATGTGAACAAATAGTGGTGTACATCATATAGGGTATTGATATTAGAATAGATCACAGTGCTGATTGTTTCACTAAGGTGCATCACATTTCTCTCTTGATATCTCTGTTCCTTTCCTTTTTTTTTTTCTTTTTTTTTTTTTTGAGGGAAGAATGTGCAGCATGATTCGTATGATGAGATGGAGCTGTATCAATAATACAAGTGGACTTTGAGATACTAAAGAGTAGATGTTAACAGGATTGTTGATTGTGAATGATTGCTTGTAGGTAAATTCAGTGCCTTTTTAGTAGTAAATGTTCTTAAGGATATTATATTTCACTCTATTAAATTCCCAAGCAATTTTTGATAATTGAACTTCTGGAAATTGAAAATCAACCATTACCTTTTAGTGAGGAGAGGTGGAGGAATGCCAACCAGTGAACCTAGCAGAAGAAAGAAACCATAGCGGTGATAACAAGGACAGCATATAGATACATAAGAAGGCTCTTCCCCTCCCCCCATTATAGTTCTAGTTTCAATGAAATGTGCCCATGCTTGTACTCTTATCGATTAGTCCACTTGATGTATTCGTTTCAATATCTCATGAGATGCATTGATGGGCAACCCCTATTATTTTATTAAAAAAGAAATAAATGCACATACTCTGCAAACTAACAGGAACTCTTCATAGTATTAAGGGAGGAGTGTGGAACTTGTTTTTGATATTACCAAGATGCTTATGAAATGATCCATCTTTGGTTCAGACACTGAAGTAATGATTGTAAGAGTTGGCACAAGCATTGTGGGCTCTGGATCTCAACTAAGCTAAGAGAAGAAAAGCCAACACTTCTGAGATAAAGAACATCATTGCCGACAACCTTGAGTTGATTCAGGCAAAACTGAGTATGAAATTAGGGTTGTGAGATGATTATCGAGGGAAACATAACAAATAAGGAACCTAGAATGGCAGAAAATATGTTGCCAGACTGAGTAGTTTGTGGTTCTCTCTAGAATTATGACATTTACAATCTAGGAAGTACAGATACTCCAAAAGAGCTGCTGTGACAGTATAAGTATCAGAGACCGATATGGAGGTGATACACCCACAGTACATGGAAACAAGTATCCTGATTATCTTATATTTAAATTGGATCTCATATAATTCTGGGGTAGATATGGATACTTTCCTGTGCTGGAATACTTCCAGGATATCCCACCACAGCAAACACATCTCACTTGCATTGCAAATAATTGTCAACTTTGCTGACTATGTGGAGATTAATTGTCAAATATTTGTCCTCATGATTTTGCTGTAACTCTCTTCCCATTACATCTCATCTATGTCATAGCTTGCAAATTTCAAGAAGTCAGACATCACGGAGCCAATCTTTTCTTTGCAAATGATGTGGCTGGCTGGCTTGTTGGCAGTTGGAATTCTTTTCAAATAATAGTAGAATTAACTTAAACATAATGATGATATTAGAATGCTCTATAATGAACTCAAATACAACATGTGCTGTAAATAATTTATAACAAACTTCTTTTCTGGGTGTTTCTTAAATGTTATAACTGAGATGTGAAGGAAGCAAGCAATCATTGATATAAATTTGTGAAATGTGTCCTAAGATGAAAACCGCAGGTTCTATATGTTCCCTGTTGCTCTTCCTGAGTACAGGCAAAAATGTAGTACTTTTTACTTCAAGGAAGCTAAAAAACTTTACAATGATCCGGTCAATTAAAACACATCTTGAAAACATTGTTTACTGCTTCTGATTTTGTTCATAGCCTCCGCTAATTTCCTTTATTACATGATATGTTTTTACTTTGTAGTTGGCAAATGAACAAATCCTTAAATTTTTTCTGTTGCTCTAGGTCTTCCATTCTGGCATTCCAATCACCCTTGTCCCACTTGACGCAACGAACACCATCCCCATAAGTGAGCAGTTCTTTGCATCATTCCAACAACGGCAAGATACATTTGAGGCACAATACTGTTTTCAATCTTTGAAAATGACACGTGATACTTGGTTCAATAATCAATTTTACACAGTAAGTACTTCTTACTTGAGCATTATATCACATTTGACTTTGTTAAAATATAACTAATAAGAATTATGTGATATTTTGAATGCAGCTCCTTGCTATCTGTTCAATGGTTTGATGCCTATTATTCTATTTACTGATTGAAAAGTCTCGTTGTCCTGGTCCTCATGCAGAGCTATTTTATGTGGGACTCATTTACATCTGGTGTTGCTGTATCAATCATGCGCACTGCTGACAACTATAATGGTGAAAATGAGTTTGCTGAGATGGAATACCTAAATATTACTGTAGTAACTTCAAATAGCCCATATGGTGTATATGATGGCTCAAACCCTTTTTTTGATGGACATGCAATTCCAAAGTTCAATCTACAGAATGGTGGAGTACATAGTGGCCATGTGCAGACTGGACTGCAAGATCCATTTTGCTTTGTGTCTGGAAGTAACAAAGGGAGATGTGAGGTTTTGCAATATTAATTGCAGCTTGTTTAAACGCTATTTTTGCTGGTTTGATATAAATATGAGACAATATTTATGCCCATGGTGTGTCATGAATTCTCACAATGAGTAGTAGATTCGAACTTGGTATGAATGCAATAGCAAACCATAGAGAGTAACTCATGTTTTTCACAAAATTGCAAATCACTTCATATTCCATAATGTTATATATCTTTGCATTATTATAGATAATTTAGCTATTTAATTTACAAAAAGTAGCGGCCACTTTTTATTGGCATTTCTTGCCTTTTCTTCATTTCTTTTCCTTTTGAGAGAAAGGATGAGAATGTTATAGGTGCTAATTTATGATCTGAATTAATGCAACCAGGATGGATACACTAAGGAAGTAACTGGGTCGGAAGGAGTTTGTGCTCTTGTTGCAAAGAAAGCAAAGCCTAACCAAGATGTTCATAGTCCGCTAGACCGAGAGTTCTTCAAGAGTTTTCTGGAGGTAAGTGTTCCAGAACATCCATTATCCATATTACATATAGAATTATATTAATAAGCATATTAATTGTTAATTGACCGTCGATGGTCTTGACCATACTTTTGATATGTTTTTGTAATACCCCAAAGTAGTCTTATATATTGGATGGAAAAGAAAAGTTTGAAAAGTTTATAACTCAAGTTCATCTACTATCAATTAATTTCGACTCAAGTTTTTAAGGCCATATAGACCCAACCCATTAATAGGTTAATTAGGCTAGCAAGTGGAATTAGAACATTACAAATGGTATCAAAGCTGTCTTAGATGTATGGAAGTTAATGGCAAGAGGAAAGAGCTACATATGGGATGGTAGTAGAGAGAGTCTCGTTATGCTATAGAGCCACCTCTGTAGCACCAACAATTCTAATTATAGCTTATAGTGTGCAATGAGGATGCCACGTAATAAAGGGGAGAAGATTGTAATATCCCAAAATAGTTTCACATCCGATAGGAAAGAAAAGTTTTAAGGGTTTAGAACTCAAGTTCATCTGCTACCAATTAACTTGCATTCGAGTTTTAAGACCATATAAATCCGGCTTGTTAATAAGTTAACTAGACTAGTAGGTGGGTTTGGAGTGTTACAGCTTTACTTTTTAATGTTTAAAAACAAAAATAATATTGACTTCAGTATAAACTTGATTATATGAATTATTTATGGTGCCATTGTCCTACAACATCTGATATGATCATTGTATCCCTACTTTCGAAAAAAAAAAAAAATCTCAATTTTGCTAGCGCATCACAATGTATAGAGGCTTTTATTGCTTTCTCCGTCCTCAACAAACTAGTTAGAGCATCTCAAGCTAGAAGGCATGCCGGATTACTGGAACTTTTTTAGTTCCTCAACCCTCTTAAACAAACTATTGATGAAGTGTACATTTAATAGTTGAAAACACACATCTTGGTCTATGCATTAACAGGGAAGGTTTGGTCGTTACAAGGACATAAACTATTTCATTAATGCTTTCACTTGCTACATAAATGATTATCTCAATTTTTGCGTTTCCACTAAGTAAAAAATTACAATCAATAATTTTTACGATTACATGAACATTATCTTCCCATTTGTGGCCTGCCTTAGAACCTCAAAGCCAAAAACAAAAAGAAAAAAAAGAGAACACACTAATGCAATTTTGGTGTAACATGGAGCATAAGTATATTAATACAGAAGTTTAATACTTAAAACAAAACCTGTGTACAATCTTATGAAGAAAACATGCATACAAAGAGATTACGGCCCTTTTCGGGACAGCAGCTGTTTTTGGGACAGCTGCTGGAGGGCCAACAGCAGCTGTTTTTGGGACAGCTGCTGGAGGGCCAACAGCAGCTGTTTCCCATCAGCTATGTGAGGTAGTTGTCTTTGAGCAGCTGTAGAACATAAGGTCATTCAAGACAGAGTAGGTAGCTAGTCCCTTGTTTCTTTCTTTGTCCTGAATGGAATCAGTTGGAGATTTAGGGGAGGGCTCAAAAAGATTCATCTCATCCCAACAGATGACCTGAGAGGTCTTGTGTAGCTTCTCCAAGGCCTACTAGAAGAATGAGAGAAAAAAGGGAGAAAACCTTTCTAAGAATGTTGATAAGAACCTCAAAACCTCACCAAGCCAATATATAAGCTGTATATTCCTCTCTTTTACTCCATTAGAACATGGAAGTATGGAGTAAAGGCATATGGTCCTTTTATTGAAAGGAAGGCTGGCTCTGTTTATCTTAATGGGGATAGGTCTTTTCAACAAGGTCTGTGCTATCTATATGACAAAGTTGGGCATCTAGGAATTGGAGTTCAATGCCATGTTTGTGGAGGCATTTGTTACACCAAAAAAGGTTCAAATCCCTTTCCCCTCAATGTGCCTTGGTATTCAGTTATGAAAGTCTAGGTGGCAAAAGGTAGGGGCTTTCATCTCAGTGTGGAGGGAAATTTTCAGTAACTTTTAAGTCCATTGCCACAAAGCTCTAGTGGACTTGCAGGCAAGGGTCAAATGTCATATATTTTCTTTGTTCAAGATTAGAGAATTCCTTGACTTTCATTCCTTCCAAATACAATGCACCATGATGTGAAATACTTTTTGGAGGATCACCTCCTTTACTCATTTTCTATTAGGGGATTGATAACTAAGTTGGCACGAGGACTGCTCAATGAAGGGGAAATCATGATAACAGTGTAGTCTTGCTCCATCATAGTGGGAGGTGAGCTTTCTCGGCTTACTTTTACAAGTATGTTGTGTTAAGAGACTACCCCTTCATTATTGGAGAAGGAATGTGGTAATTCCTGAATGGTATAGTGAATTTGATGTGTAAAGTACATGATTAATTCGTTACTGAATTTGATGCATACATCTAGATCCAAACCATACTAGTTCTGATCTTCAACACATAGCATTTATCCAAATGTAGTGATGTCTGAATGCTGCACTTTCCCATTCTTGTGAATGATGATGACTTCATTCAGACATGTTAGAAACAAAAAAGGCATTGCCTTTTGTTGACATTTGAAGATACACATCACTTTCTTCCTCAATATTATCTTCATTCTTGAGGTTATATTACCATGTTTCTTGCTCTTCGATGCATCAATACCCTGACATATTCGCAAATCCATTTCAGACCAGATTTATATGTTTCAGTTGTTTTCCAAGGGATATGAGATTTTTCTGTTTGTTATACGTTCATTTATAATATTTTATATTGCAGCAACTTTTTCTTTCTTCACTGGTTCATAGCTTGCAGTTGTGGTAAAATAACATTGACATAAAAGTAATAGCTGTGTCATTGTGAGATGCAGGTACTCAATCTTCCTCAGCAAACTGGGCGTTTTAACTTTACAACACAGTTTCCATATTACAGAGAAACTCTCTACAAGCCAGATTTTACAAACCAAAGTTTGGGAAAGCCTGTTGTGTTTGACATGGACATGAGTGCAGGAGACTTCCTCGCCCTCATATACCTCCTAAAAGTACCTGTCGAAATAATAGACCTCAAGGTAGCCATCAGCTGATGCACTTGACTGTAAGAGAGATAAATTATCAAGTCCTAGTAAATGTTCATCATATACTGCTTCAGAACATAGTTTTTCTTACTTTCAATTTTAAACATCGCAGATAACCCCATCCCCTCCATCGATAATTTTGGATTAAAATGATTTTCTAAATTTTGATGCTTCCTTGCTCAGTAATGGTATCCTTTCTAACCATAGGGAATATTAGTCAGTGGTAATGGCTGGGCAAATCCTGCAACAATTGATGTCATCTATGATGTGTTACATATGATGGGCCGTGATGACATTCCAGTTGGCCTAGGTAATTTAACCGCACTAGGCACACCGAGTCTTGGCTGCAAGTATGTCAAGGCTATCCCACAAGGTAGCGGTGGTTTTCTCGACTCTGATACAGTTTATGGACTTGCTCGTATGCTACCACGAAGCCCTAGGAGGTACTTTATCTTTGGCTCCTATGATGATTTGGATTCATATGGAAATTAATACAATATGACTCTTGGAGTTACATGCACTTATTTGCATTTTTTTTTACCTATTTGCCTTGTTGCTTCTTTCACATAGTTATGCACAGCACACCAGTGATTTTGATATTTTAGCTGTAATTATTCATATAGCAATAATTCTGAAGCACTATTTTCAGTTCTGACCAGACAATCTTTATATTTTTCTTAAGGAATACTAGACTATCTTTAGAAATCTGGTGAGTGTACCAAAGGTGAAAATTTATTCAAAAATTCTAAATTATTTTCCTTAAAAATTCTATTAGTTTGAAAACATACTGATCATTTTTTCCCTTCATTTACCATGTTGGTCACCACCCACACCAGAAGTGTATTGATAAATAGGGCACTTCTAACCCTTTTGATTCGATAGTTTTAGAGAGAATGTTTGAGAGTTGGCTTCATTATTCATATCTAGAAAGAACACCACCATCCTTTGTGTGCTTATTTGGTTTCCACTACCATCACATGCATTCTTAGACCCAATAATTTGAGCAAAGATGTAGGAGAATATCAAAATTTAAGCCAACCAAAACACATGTTATGTACTCTAGCATTGACATGCCATAAAAGTTCTGATATGGGGATGGCTTGCAATACTTGAATGCTTCTCTTCCTGCCATTGGATTTCAATGTTAGAAGGGGGAAGAAAGCAAATAGCTACCATATGAAAGCATTTGAGGAAGTTTGCCACAAAAGAAAAAAAAAACCACATTCTGTAAAATTGTAGAAATCATAATTTAGTTGATGCACATATGATGTAGGGAATTTGTGAATATGATAACATAAATAAAAGAAGTAAAATTGATTTAAATTGATGCTGAATAAATAATGGTAAAATTAATATGCTTAACTGAAGGGTTTGGATGTTGCTGTCGGAGTGTGAATCAAGTGTAGTATCATTGGTGCAGAATCTAGTCAATATGATAAAAGGCACTAACACCATAGAATTTGGGTCATGATACTTAATCTGGAACTTCGTATTGCGTGAAGCACTCCTGATCATTGTCTTTTATTCATTCTCAACTCAACTTAACTCATCTAAGCCTTTTTCCAACTACATGGGATGAGCTACATGAATCTGCTTCCTCCACTCTGCTCTATTCAAGACTAAGTTGACATTCAAATTATAAATAGTTATATCTTTTTTAATAATTTCTATCCATGTTAGTTTAGATCTACCTTTACCTCTATCCTTACCATGGATTGTTAAAAGATCACTCTTTCTAACTAGAGCATTTAAGGGTCTTCGTTGTATATGTCCAAATCACCGCAACCGATTTTCTTTCATTTAATCTTCAATTGGGGCTACTTCTATCATTTCTCTTATATATTTATTTCTAATTCTATCTTTTAAAGTTTTACCATATATCCATCTTAACATACGCATTTCTATTACACTTAATTTATTATTGTTTTAGTATTACCCAATACTCTATTCCATATAGCATAGCTGGCTCAATAGCAGTTTTATAGAAATTTCTTTTAATTTTAATGGGATGCGCTGATCATACATTACTCCCAAAGCACTCCTCTACTTAATCTATCTTGCTTTAAGTTTATGATTCACATCTTCACCTGATTCACCTTTTTGCTGGATAATTGATCTTAAATACCTAAATTTTTCTCTCTCTCTTGGCTTTCAATCAGATTGCACTGTTTCTTCATTTGTATTTCTACTTTCACTAAAATTACATTTCATGTATTCAGTTTTAGTTATACTAATCTTAAAACTTTTAGATTTTAAGCCTCTCTCCAAATTTCTATCTTAGTATTTACTCCAGATTTAGTTTCATCAATCAACACTATATCATCTGCAAATAACATACACCATAAGATATCATTTTGAACACAATACATGAAACACAAGAACAAGCATGGTGACCATACACAAACATTGTGATATTCATGTATGTAAATATGGTCATTTATTTTTGCAACTTAGGATTTAACTAATCTGCTCTGATGCAAAATTAATATATGTTAGAAAGCAGTGGATTAAGTTCCCCTAGGCTGTCCTTGCTTAGTGGTTAATTTTATTTTTCCTCCCATAATTAGATGTAAGTACATTTGCAATTTTGTTAACAACATAAAAATAATTATATCCAGAGAACATGGTAATATCATGCTAAACTACTTACCTACAACCAGGTATACAGCTGAAAATTCTGTGAAGTTCGGAGCTCCAAGGAACACGGATCATCCCGAACTTAGACAGCCACTAGCTATGGAAGTTTGGCAGTCCATTACAGGGGCACTTAATCCAAGTGATAAGATAACAGTGCTGACAAATGGACCTCTTACTAACTTAGCCAACATTGTTCTTTCAGAAAATAATGCAAGCTCAGTTATACAGGTCAGTGACTTTTTTGTTCTCAATGTTAATAGTATGGCCTAAAACAAGGCAATTGAAGGCCTTTTAGATTTCTTTTACTCTGAAAAATGACTCAAGATGACAATATTTTGGATTTCATCATTATTTTTTCACTTCATATGCAGAATGTTTACATAGTTGGAGGGCATATTCTTGATGAACGTGGTGAGAAAGGGAATATCTTCACTGTTCCGTCAAACAAATATGCCGAATTCAACATGTTTCTTGATCCTTTAGCTGCAAAGAAAGTCATTGAGTCCGACCTTCAGATCACATTCATTCCTCTAAGTGCTCAACGCAAAGTGATTTCATTTGACAATATACTTGAGCGCCTAAATCTAGCAGGCAAGACTCCCGAAGCATTGTTTGCGTGTCGTTTGCTGTCATTGCTGCAAAAGCTACAGCAACAGCACCAATCATACCACCATATGGTAACCAAAAACAGTTTACCTTTATTTACTCGCTGAGACAAACATGCATAAGGGCTTGCCAAATGCTCCAAAATGCATCAAGTCACCTTTTCTTTAATATAATATAGCTTTGTCTTTACCTTGTCTTTTCTTTTTTGTCTGACTCTTCTCTGCTAGCTTAATGACTGTTAATTTTGCAAATCTGCAGGACATATTTTGGGAGAAATCCTTGGTGCAATTTTCTTAGTTGATGGCCATAAATTAAACTCGGTAATGCAAGTAATGCCAATTAGTGTATTGGCTGGTGATACAAGCAAGGATGGCCAGATAGTCTTCAACAGGAAAAATGGAAAATTAATTAGCATATTGAATAATTTTAACAGCGAAGCATATTACAATAATTTTGCAAATGTTTTTGGTGATAGGAGACAGTCTGCTGTGATTGGTAGTTTTGATGAACAGAAAAGGAAGTGGAGCATGCCACCTAATGAGACTGAAGGAGTTCGATATCTTTGAAGTTTCTTTCAGTAGAATATTACAAAAAATGATTGATTATTTGTTTATATTCACAGGTTATTTGGAGATTCTATCCATATTCATGGTTTCTATGCAGGAACATAGGCTCTTCTTCAGTTTCCTTCTTTTTAGAGATTAGAAGTGGTCACTTCCTACATGTATAGCCAACGTTGAAGTCAATATGTTAATGGACAAAGGGAATGATGACAGGCAGTTGTAGGTTCAAGACAAAGGAACGTCTGGTACGCTAATCTTGTTTCTGCCTACGTTTATTATCAGGCAGAACCATTGTATTTGTGGAACATGAGTTGCCTTCGAATATTTGAATTATAAGAAGCGCTGCGGTACGATTGTTTAGCCCATATGATCATTAAATATCTCTCTCTCTCTCTCTCTCTCTCTCTCTCTTTTTTTATTTTTTAGTTAAGTACTCGGGGCAATATGATCATGAGTATATATAGTATGTTAAGGTGAAACAATTTTCTTTCTTTCTTTCTTTTTTTTTTTTTTTTTTTTTTAAGTACCGACGCTCGGATGCAGTGATAAGTGAGCAAGGGTTCCTGCACTACGAACAAGTGCATGTAAAGAAGTTAGTCTATGATAGTCAGCTTAGAGTAGCAACATGGAACATAGGAACATTAACAGGTAAAACTATGGAGATAGTGGACAATAAAAGTAAATGTAATATGCTTACAAGAGACTAAATGGATAGATGAAAGATCTAGAGAAATAGAGAATATAGGATATAAATTATATTACACTAAAAAATATAAAAATAGAAATGGAGTAGGAATAATTGTAGACAAGAATTTTAAGGAATATGTTGTTAAGGTAACTAGGAAAGAAGATCGGATTATATCACTAAAACTTATAATTGAGAATAATATAATTAATATAATTAGTGCATATGCACCACAAATAGGATTAGATCAATAAACTAAGACATAATTTGGGAAGACATAGATGAAGTAATGCAAGAAATACCATAAGAAGAAAAATATATTTGGGAGGAAATTTTAATGGACATGTAGGTAAACAGAGGGATGGATATGAAATGGTACATGGAGGATATAGATTTGAGATAGGAATGAAGCTATCGAGAGCTTAATAGATTTTGCAGTGGCGTATGATCTAATAATAACAAACACTTATTTCATAAAGAGGGATAAATATTTAATAACATTTAAAAGTGAATCTAATAAAAGTTAAATAGACTTTTTCTTAACTAGAAAAATAGATAAAATAATATGCAAAAATTGTAAAGTTATTTCAGGAGAAAGTTTAACTTCACAACATAGGATAATGGTAGCAGATATATAGATAAAATTAAAATCTAGAGTAAAACGTAAAACTATTAATTAAAAATTAAATGGTAAAATTTGAAAGAGAAAAAAATTAGAATTATTTAAAGAAAAGTTAATAAGAGTAATGATTATGAATATAAATAGTGATCCCAACTTAATATGAAAAAAAGCAACTAAATGCATAAAAGATATAGCAAAAGAAGTTCTAGGAGAATCAAAAGGAGTAGGACTAATAGGAAAGAAAATTTGATGGTGAAACGAGGAAGTTCAAGCTGTCACTAAGCTTATAAGGATAAACTATAAAATTTTGCAAGAGACTAGGGATGAAGAAAGTCTTAAAAAGTATAGGGATGCAAAGAAAAAAGCTAAAAAAGCAGTAAGTAATGCTAAACTTAAAGCCTATGATGATTTATATAATAGACTAGATACAAAAGAATGTGAAAAGACTATATATAAATTAGCAAAACTAAGAGAAAAGAAAACAAAAGATCTTGACTAGATTAAATGTATTAAGGATGAAGATGAAAGAGTCTTAATAAAAGAAGAAGAGATAAAAGAACGATGAAAAAGTTATTTTAAAAAATTATTAAATAAAAATAATTTGATAAATTTAAGGGTAGAAGGATGTGATAACCTAGGAGTAACAAATGAGCATAAATTTTTTTGTTGATTTAGTATGCTTAAGGTTAAAAAGGCTTTGAGTAAAATAAAAAATGCAAAGGTATTAGGACCAAATGCGATTCCTATTGAGGTTTGGAAAGGCTTAGGAGAAATTAGAGTCATATGGTTAACCAATTTATTTAATAGGATTGTAGCAACTAAAAGAATGCTAGATGATTAGAGAAAAAGCATATTAATACCCATATATAAAAATAAAGGAGATATTCAAAACTGTACAAATTATAGAGGGATTAAGCTAATAAGTCATACAATAAAATTATGAGAGAGAGTAATAGAAAATTGATTAAGAGCTAAAACTTTGGTATCAAATAATCAATTTATATTTATGCTTGAAAGATCAACCATGGAAGATTTATTTATTAAGAAGATTGATGGAGAGATATAAAGAAAAGAAAAAAAAACCTTCATATGGTCTTTATTGATTTAAAGAAAACATATGATAGAGTACCTAGAGAAATAATATGGTAAATTTTAGAAAAAAAAAGAGTTACCAAAAGGTACATATAATTGATAAAAGATATGTATGATAGAGCAATAATTATTGTTAAATAATAGTGAAAGAAACTAGTGAGTTTTTAATTACTGTAGGTTTACATCAAGGATCTACCTTAAATCCATATCTTTTTGTACTAGTTATGAATGAATTAACCAAACATATTCAAAATGATATCCCATGGCATATGTTATTTGCAGATGATATAGGATTGATTAATGAAACTAAATCTGGAGTAAATGCTAAGCTAGAAATTTGGAGAGACGCTTTAGAATTAAAGGTTTTAACATTAGTAGAAGTAAAACTAAATATATGAAATATAATTTTAGTGAGAGTAGAAATACAAATGAAGAAATAGTGAAGATTACAAGCCAAGAGATATCAAGGAGTAAAATATTTAGGTATTTGGGTTTAATTATCCAACAAAAAGGTGAAATAGGTGAAGATGTGAATCATAGAGTTAAAGTAGGATATATTAAGTGGAGGAGTGCTTCGAGAGTATTGTATGATCAGTGCATCCCATTAAAATTGAAAGAAAAATTCTATAAAACTGCTATTAGGCCAGCTATACTATATGAAACAGAGTATTGAGCAATATTGAAACAATATGTAAATAAATTAAGTGTAATAGAAATGCGTATATTAAGATGGATATATGGTAAAACTTTAAAAGATAGAATTAGAAATAAATATATAAGAAAAATGATAAGAGTAGCCCCAATTGAAGATAAAATGAGAGAAAATCGATTACGATGGTTGGACATATACAACGTAGACCTTTAGATGCTCCAGTTAGAAAGAGTGATCTTTTAACAAGTTATAGTAAGGATAGAGGTAGAGGTAAACCTAAATTAACATGGACATAAATAATTTAAAAAGATATAACTATTTATAATTTAAATATCGACTTGGTCATGAATAGAGCAGAATGGAGGAAGCAGATTCATGTAGCCGACCCCATGTAGTTGGAAAAGGCTTAGATGAGTTGAGTTGAGTTGGGTTGAGTACTTGGGGCAATATGATCAAAGGACAATAATAACAATAATGTCAAGGTGGAATAAAAGATAAATGTTGCACTTCTGTTGCCTAAAATAACAAAGCATGCTACCTAGGTTAAAATTTATAAACCTAGATACCTCTTATTTAGAATAAGTATAATAATAATAATAATAATATATACTTGATAATAAAATAAATATATTACATTATATATTATAATAATATAACATAAATATAATAGAAGTAATTTTGATATTTTATGGTTAATATTCTTGAATTTTTATGGTATACCTAACATAGTGACACAAGATCATCAATGATCGGTAATCAATATACGTAATCAATATACCATATCTGATTGCTAGGGATTCAATCATCATCAAATTAGAATTATCAGTATCATGTGAGAAGCTTCTCAATGGCAGTAAGTTTGACATGTAGTGTGTGGTAGTTTTTTGTTAAAAGAAAAAACACTGTTAAAATTTTATTTTAATATTAATTCTTTGATTTTCAAATAGGTTATTTCAAATAATTGAAAGTCATGTCCTACATCCATAGAATAGCATGCGTTCTTTAGTTTTGAAATTTGAGTACTTATGAGTGCTGAATATTGGATGCATGAAGAGGTACCACTGCATTCATGTCCTTGTCTCTTTCTCTTGGTTACCCATGTACGTTGATTTCACTTCTCTCTAAGTATGAAAACCACCTGTATTTTAATTACGGTCTAAGTTGAGAAAACGCTATCTTTAAGATAATATTTTATACGTGTTATTTAGTGCTTGTTATTCCTTCAATTTCATCTTTCATCCGTGCCTGCAACAGTTTAAAAACTATGTTTTTTCTTCATAGCAACTTCAATGGGAAGATTCCTACTGGCATTAAAAAGCTTGAATAAATTGAAGGAAAGAGGTTTCAACATTGATTGCTGAAAATTTATTACTATCTCATCATTAATTGGGTGGTAAATGTTCTTCAAATTTTATATCTAGATGAAAATCTAATTAATGGACAAGAAAATATTATAATGAAGAGCAACAACATCGCAAAAACTCAAAGGATAGAATACATCTGGTACATCTTCTCAAGACAATCATATGACCAGTTATATATACCATAAAACAATTAAAATGGCTTGAAGATGATTATATGCTGTAGAATGATTTTGAATGTTATGATAGATCCCATCTTTAATGTGTTTTCATATGATGCAATAGCCTTGGAGTTATGAAATGTAATAGGAGCTGGGTATGTTACTAATGATACCAAAAATCAATCATATTTGATAAATAAATAAATCGAGTATCAAATTGTTGAACAAATTGATGAGATGCAATAATTGCTCAAGAGATTATTGCAATTGGTGATACTACGAATGAGAAGTTTCATATTTCAATGGTTACTAATAAATTGCCATTATCTTAAAAAGAATATTTTACCATGATGAAATATAAGTAAGAATCTTACTCTACATAGGGATTGCTCAATACATTCATATTGAAAAAAGCACTTGTACAAGGGATCTACATGTGAAATAAAAAAGAATGTACATCTTGTTGAGGGTAAAAAGATTGAAGAGAATTTGTTTTTAAAAAAAACTCATATTAAGCCATTAAAAAAGAAGAACAAGTTTAAGAACAAATCAAGGAATAATTTTAAAGGTAACAAGGAGTTTAAGAACAAAGATCCATATTTTGTGTGAAAAAATAGGAAAGATCCATATTTTGTGTGTGAAAAAATAGGACATAAAGCAAGAGATTGTCAGCATAGGAAAGGTCAGCAACAAAATCCAAGGGAAAAGTAAATTCTGGGGATGATAATCATTATGCAGCATGCAGTCCTCTCAACATTTATTGTTGAGATTGATCATGGATGGTGGCCTGACTTTGGAGCAACATGTGACTTCTTGCAGGAATTCCTTTAAGACATACAAACTAATGGACGAGGTTGTCAATGTATGCATGAAAAATTCTACTCCAAGGGTTGTTGCTGGTATTTGGACTATTGATATTTTTCTAGTTTTAAGAAAAACTCTTATATTTAAAAATGTTTATCTTGTTCCTAAATTTAGGAAAAGCCTTGTATCTATATATTTCTTTGGTCTTCATGAATTTTATGCAATATTTGAATCTAATAGAATATTGGTGCTTACTATGAAAGGATCTTTCATTGGAAAAGGCTATCCCAAAGACAAGATATACTTAGTTTGATGAATATAATATCACTTTTGATTATATTTTTTCTTCTACTTATAATTGTAGTGTTGAAATTATTTGTATTTTGAAATGCATGATATATGACATTATAAGTTAGGTCATATTGGTAAAAGAACTGCAGATGGAATGAGATAACATGAATTAGTGCCTAAAATAGAAATTTGAATATTGTGTTCAAGTTAAAATACATAAAAATCTTGTTAGACCAGTAAAGAGATTTACTACTTTGTATTAGAATTTTTTACATTCTGATATATGTGATAGTAGTAATCATTTAACTATAGCTGGAAAATAATACTTAATTATTTTTATTGATAATTTATCTAAATATACTTATGTTTACTTGTTTAAAGAGGTACAAATAAAGCTTTTAGTGTTAAACAATGTCTCATAATCCTTCCAGAAATGGCAAGCAAAAATTAAAAGTGGCACGCAGGTTTGGTAGTTGTCATGAGCAGGTGAATTTGGGTGCGCAGCAAATTTGGCAATTCATGCTAGGAGCGGCAAGTGGGAGCTTGCCAAATGCACGGGCGCACATAGATTTGGTAGCCCAAGCCAAGGATGGCAGGCGGGCGTGTCGAGTCCCTCTTCCGACAATCATGCTAACCTATAGAAATCATGTAGAGTTTTATTAGCCTTTATGTTGCACCATAATGCCTTAGCGAAACTTATCCAATTGCTATAAGTTGCATGTACCAACTTCTTAGCCTGAATTAAAACATTTAAACCTCTTCATTTACTTTATAAAATCTCTCCAATATAAATCATATTGTAATTGAATTTAACCCTGCTCAGATAAAAATATGTTCTCATCACCACGCATTCATCAAGATCACATTCACAATCAATTTGACAATAAAAACCATTTCATTCATCTAGACTCCAGTTTATAATACATCACCATGTTACGATTACATACATCCATACATAATTGTCTTCACCCATTTTAAAATAAAATATATTTCTAGATACATGTACTTTTAGATCAACTTCTCCAAGCTGATAGCTATCACAAAATATGCAGCTAAGGATCCAAGTCCAAGCCAACCTCCTAATTTGCGAGCTAGCTTACTGATCTGTAAGAAAAACATTCAACAGTAGAGGGGTGAGACCGAACTCCCAGTGATTGGATAACCATTTAACCTTTGGAAAAACTGAGAATATGGAATACCATCCCAATAATAACACTTTACAGCATTTATATGCCAAAGTATACATTTTATCATGCTAACAGATAAAGTAAAATATAGCTTATTCTTCAAATAATATACTTCTTTAATAGAAATATCATACTAATATCCATGAATTATGCATTTCTTTATCAAAATCTCATGATGCTGGGCTGTGTGTGCTGCCCCTGAGATCCCTTCCTACAGTCGTCCTCCTGTAGGTGTACTCTCAGGTCAATGAGTGAGCTAGCCAGGATCTTACACTTTGGTAGCACCACTTACTACTCATGCGGATTACCTACAATGTGAGCTTTCTCCCTTACCCTAGGACCTTGGGTTTTTCTCTGTATTCCATCGGGCTAGAAATTAACTGGGCTTGGTTTAGCTTGTACTCATCCCTGGTCTTGGGATCATCATACGATAGAATCGCAAGGAGGTGACACTCAATAGTAGTGTGTAATGCTTATGCTATGGCACAGTCTAAAGGGTGATCAGCTCCATAGCTGGCTGATGCTCTGTATGATACATGCATCAAAACAAACTCTTTTGGAAACTTTTCCATGCATATATGCTATGAATGCCTCTGAAACTATGCTTTAAAACTCATTCTTAAATCTCATGCTTTAAAACTCATACTTTCACTACATCATAAACTAGGTTCTTATTTCCTAGGTTCAAAGCACATGAAGCTCAATGCTAAACATATCATAACATAGGTTTTATATCAAAATACCGTCACACTATTACAAACTAAATTTTTCATAGTTAGATAAAACCCACTCACCTTCACTATTAGCTCTCTTTCAGCTGCTATCTCCCATGTTCTGACTCCCTGAGACAACCCTCTTGACCTTACGGTGCCAGCAAGACCCCTGGCTTCCTCCTCTTCTTCTTCCCTTTCTTTCTTTCCTTCTCTTCTTCCTCTTCTTCCCCTTTTTCGTTGGCTTTCAGCTAAAACCAAAACCCATGGCCAAACTATTCTCCCTTCTCTTTCTTTCTTTCTTTCTTTCTTTTCCTCACGGCTGAAATCTCTCCATCTCTTCTTCTTTTCATGCGGTGGCTTAAGAAGGAAGGAAACTTAGTGAGTTTTAAATGGCCCTAGGAATTCTCTCTTTTGCCCTTCTCTCTCCTTAAGCACCAATTTTAAAGTCCACATGGCTAGCTTCATTGCCAAGCCTTTTTGCCCTTGGCTTTTCTTTCCCTTCTTGCCCTTTATCAAACCCTCAAATGACTTGATCAAATTTCACCCATACCTTTGATCAATTTTGCAAATGACTATGACATCCTTTCCCTTTATGCCCTTGATCATTTTCCCAAATGACTTGCAGAACCTTTCCACTAATGCCCTTGGCAAACTGGCTAAATGACCCTCGGGTCCCTTCCAACTATACCCCTCATCATCAATTAAATTACATGTTTTAGGGTTAGGATTAATGCATCAAAATTTGGGCTAGGATAATAAGATGTGCTCTGATATGTGGGCTGTTACAGAGCGAGTGTGATGCATAGAGATAAAAATCCTAATAGATTTTTGAAGCCGTAAGGCCTTTCTCTCAATAAATAAGAATCAGAAATCTTTCATGAACGTAGGCAAATTACTGAACCACATAAATCTTTTTATTTTATATTTGATTACACTTTTTTCCTTTATTTTTTGCATTTAGATTAATTCTTATTCGTATTTCACAAGTTCCATGGTAGTTTATTTTATAACAATTGATATAAGAGCTCAAGCTAAGATGAGTGGATTGGGAGTGCACGCCAAGTTTGACAAGTTTGATGGCAAGAAAAATTTTTCTGTATGGCAGATGAGGATGAACGATCTGTTGACTCAGATGAAGGTTACAAGGCTTTAAGAGAACAAAAGCCTGCTAATATGGAAGAAGATGATTGGCAGGACATGG
Organism: Calamus simplicifolius; assembly: GCA_900491605.1. Classification (NCBI taxonomy): domain Eukaryota; kingdom Viridiplantae; phylum Streptophyta; class Magnoliopsida; order Arecales; family Arecaceae; genus Calamus; species Calamus simplicifolius. Next base: position 1,040,419 of record UESW01004001.1, read on the forward strand.
AGTCAATCGCCTTTAGTACAATCCGAATGTGTTTGACAGATTCAGTAGTATATGATGTAATCAATGAGAAGACAACAAAGGATTTATGAACAAAATTGGAGAGCCTGTTCATGTCCAAAAATGTCATCAATAAGCTATTCCTGAAGTGCGATTTATTTAGTTTTAGAATGAAAGAAGGTGGAGACTCAACCAAAAGGTTAGTGATTTATTACGTATGGATGTAAAAATTGATGAGGAGAATAATGCTCTAATGCTTATATATTCTTTGCCGCCATCATTTAACCAATTTAACACGGCATTGTTATATGGAAAGGAGTGCTAGACTATGATGAGGTAGGGCAGGCTCTTAGGTCCCATATGTTAATACAAAGTTGAAGACAGAAACTCACAGGCTGAGGGTTTGTCAGTCAGTTCAGAATATGGTAAGGGCAGAGAAAGAAATAGGGAGCTGAAGAGAGAAAAGTCTAGGGGCAGATCCAAGTCAAGGGTGTCAAAGAAGGAGTGTTTCAAATGTCACCAGAAGGGTCACTAGAAGAAAAATTGCCCTCTATTGAAGAATCAAGGAGCTGATAGGAAGGATGCAACTTCAAGTTTAGCTAGTATTGCTACAGATGCTTCAGAGGAGGAGAAGAATCTTTTGGTAGCCTCATCGAAAGGTAATGACTCATAATCAGACACATGGACATTGGATTCTGCATGCTCATTACATTATATGTCACATAGGAATTGGTTTCATAGTTATAAGGCCTGTGATACTGGTAGTATGATATTGGGTGATAATTATTCTTGCAAGACTATGGGGATTGGTAGTGTTAGAATTAAGATGTTTAATGGTATAATCAGGACATTGTAGAATGTAAAACATGTTCCTGAATTGAAAAAGAACTTGATTTCTCTAGGACAGTTAGAGAAGCAATTGTGTAGTTTTTCAGTAGTTCCAGGTAGTGAAATTCTTAAGGTTTCTATAGGTGCTATAACTGTGATAAAGAAAATGCTAATAAAAATAATTTGTACAGGCTATTGGGTAATACAGTTGTTAGTAATGGGTTTGTATATTCATCAACAGAGAATTAGAATAGCTTGGATACCTTCAAACTCTGGCATATGCAGTTAGGGCATATCAGTGAACAGGGTTTGCAAGAACTACAAAGGAGGAACTGTTGGATGGGATTACACAGTGTCAAGTTGGGTTTTAAGAATTCTGTATTTATGGTAAACAGCATAGGGCTCAGTTCAAGTCCTCCTCATAGAGAAGCAAGCAGGTATTAGAGTATGTTCACTCAGATGTCTGGGGTCTAGCACAGATTGCAGCAAAAGGTGAAGCTAGGTATTTTGTGACATTTATTGATGATTTCTCTCAAAAGCTTTGGGTGTACTTTATGAGGAAGAAGAGTGATATATTCTTTAGGTTCAAGGAGTAGAAAACAAGTGTTGAGAAATAGACAGAAAAGAGTATGAAGTGCTTAAGGTCTGATAATGGGGGTGAGTACGCACCTAATAAATTCATAAGTTTCTACAAGAAAGAGAAAATTGAGAGGCATTTCATAGTTCTTAAGACACCTTAGCAAAATGGGATTGTAAAAAAGGATGAACAGGACACTATTAGAGAGAGCTAGAGCTATGAGATTATAGACAGGTTTTCCCAAGTAGTTTTGAGTAGAAGCAATGAATACAGCTTGTTTTATTATTAACAGGTCACCTTCAGTGAAGTTAGAGGGAAAGTCTACAGAATAGGTCTGGACAGGTAAGGATATTGACTATTCTGCACTCAAGGTTTTTGGGTGTCCAGCTTATGTCTTAATCCCCAATGATGAGAGAACAAAACTAGATTCAAAGTTCAGAAAATGCATCTTTATCGGGTATGAAAAAGGAGTAAAGGGATATAGACTTTGGGATCCTAAGGTGCAGAAGGTGATAGTTAGTAGGGATGTAGTCTTTGATGAGCATGCTATGGTAAACAAGCAGGAATCATCTCAAGTAGAAACTATGATTTCAAGTTCTAAGGTAAATGTGGAACTTAGATCAGACAGTCCTTCGAGTTCAGTTAAGCAAGCAGTTGAAATAAAAGATAGTGATGATAATTCATAAGTACAGAAAGGCAGCACCATCAACAAAAATAGAGTACCATCATAGATAGACCCAGACGCATAATTAGACTCCTAGCTAGGTATCATACAAATGATGAGTCAACTTCTTTTGCTTTACTAACTAGTGATGGAGAACCTAGTTCTTTTCAAGAAGCAGTATCAATTTTAGAAAAGAAAAAGTGGTTAGAGGCTATGACTGAAGAGATGGAGTCACTGCATAAGAATCGAACATAGGAGTTGGCAGAACTCCCTAAGGGTAAAAGGGCTGTTGGGTGCAAGTGGGTCTACAGAAAGAAGGAAGGAGCCTCAGAGAAAGAAGGTATGAGATATAATGCACGGTTGGTTGCTAAGAGGTACTTATAGAAGCAGGGGATTGACTATAATGAAGTATTCTCATTGATGGTTAGGCATACCACTATTAGGGTGTTATTGGCCTTGATAGCTCAGCTAGATTTGGAGTTGAAGCAGTTAGATGTCAAGACAGCTTTCCTTTATGGTGAATTGAAGGAGCAGATTTTCATGAAATAATCAGAGAGATTTGAGGAGCTGGAAAAGGAACACCTAGTATGCAAGCTCAAGAAGTCTCTTTATGGGTTGAAGCAGTCCCCAAGATAGTGGTATAAGCGGTTTGACTCCTACATGTTGAGTATTGGCTTTACCCATTGTGAGTATGACTATTGTTTATACTTTAAGTCTCTAAAGGATGGTTCTTTCATTTATTTATTGATTTATGTTGATGATATGCTAATTGCTACAAAAAATTTGAAAGATGTGTGTGACCTAAAATCGTTGTTGAGTAGAGAATTTGATATGAAAGACCTAGGTGCTGCTAAGAAAATCCTAGGCATACAAATTGACAAAGATAGAAAGAGCAGAAAGTTATGGCTCTCACAGAAGAAGTATATTGATAAAGTATTGAAGAGGTTTGGTATGGACAATGCAAAGCCAGTTACTACTCCACTGGCTAATCACTTCAAGTTGTTCAGCTACCAGTGTCCTAGAACAAAGGATGAAGTGCAATACATGTCAAATGTTCCTTATGCTAGTGTGATGGGAAGTTTTATGTATGCAATGGTTTACACAAGATCAGACTTGGCCCAAGCAGTCAGTATGGTTAGTAGGTTTATGGCTAACCCAGGTAAGGAGCATTAGCAGGCTATAAACTGAATTCTTCGATACTTGAGTGGTACGTTTGATTATAGTATTTATTTTGGTACAATGGATGATTCAGTTTCTATTATTGGGTATGTGGACTCAGATTATGCTGTCTACTACAGGCTATGTGTTCGCACTTGCAAGTGGTCCAATTAGTTGGAGGTCAGCCTTGTAGAGTTTGATTGCTTTATCCACCACAGAGGCAGAATACATGGCTATAATAAATGCAGCCAAGGAAGCGTTGTGGTTAAAAGGCCTTGTCTTAGATATTGGTTTTGAGCAGCAAGCTCTAAGTATATACTGCGACAGTCAAAGTGGCATTGAATTGTCCAATAATTTGGTGTATCAAGCCAGAACAAAGTATATTGATGTGAGGTACCATAAGATTAGAGAGTTACTTACTTCAGGTGAGATCTTGTTATTAAAGGTACACACAAGGGATAATACAACATATATGTTGACAAAGATGCTTCCTTTGGAGAAGTTCAAACATTGTTTGGACTTACTCCAAGTCACAAATAGATATTGTGAAGATGTTGAGGGCTCCAGGTGGAGGTATGGGTCCTCAAGGTTGAGCGGGTCTTCTAAGGAAGTGATTATTCGCCAAGATGGAGATGGTTAAACAATGGCTCATAATCCTTTTAAAAATGGCAAGTAAAAATTGGAAGTGACATGCAGGTTTGGCAGCTGTATGAGAAGACGAATTTGGAAGTGCAGCAAATTTGGCAACCCATGCCAGGAACGGCAAGTGGGAGCCTGCTAAATGCATGGGCATGCATAGATTTGGTAGCCCGAGCCAAAGATGGCACGCATAGATTTGACAGCCCGAGTTAAGGATGGTGCACATAGATTTGATAGCCCGAGTCAAGGATGGCAGGCAGGCAAGTGTGACGCGCATAAATAAAAATCCTAATAGATTTTTGTAGCCGTAAGGCGTTTCTCTTAATAAAGAAGAATCAAAAACCTTTCGTAAACGTAGGCAAATTGCCGAACCATGTAAATCTTTATCTTGTATTTGATTGTTCTTTTCTTCTTTATTTTTTGCATTTAGATTAATTCTCATTTGCATTCCACAAGTTTCATGGTAATTTATTCCACAACATTTAGGAAATTTAAAATGCATATAGAAGTTGTTAAAATCAAATAGGAAAGAAAAATCAAAAGAAGTAGTGATAGGGTGGAGAATAATTTTCAAATTGGTGTGACCCTTTTGTGAATATCTGGGATCATTTGTGAATGTATGTTAGGCCCCATATCTACTACCTGGCCTGAAGGCCTTAAGGATTGCAACACCGCCGCATACCTTAGAGTGAAACCTTAAAGGCATACAAAGTCTATTTATTCTCAACATAGATACATCTCAATCATGATACCAAATAAATATGCAATTTATTATCCTCAAATATATTCTATACAATATCGACAAGAAATCAAAATCTATTTACATAATATCTCTCTCCACCAACCCCAAGTCTTGTTCGATCTTCAAATCCTTAAGCTTTTGAAAAGATATGATAATATGATATGAGCTCATAGCTCAGCAAGAATTATTGTACATACAAATATAAATATGCAATAAAATATTTCTATAATATTAAAATCATGTGTATAATAAAATAAATCATGTTGTAACACATGCCATGACACCATGCATCCAAAATAAAAAAAAAATCTTGGGATAATTACATTAAAGGATATGAACTTATTTGGGGTTTTAATTGAGTTCTTATACTTTTTTTTCTTCATTTGAGTATCCCAACTCATATAAGTTTTTCAATCAAGTATATTTTCTATGGCAATTAATAATCATTTAATAGACCGTACGACTTGATATGCTTATTTTTTTTTAATTGAGTATATGAACTTATAGAAGTTTTCAGTTGGATCCATTGACTTATAAAAGTTTTTAATCAAGCACAGAAAATGTGGGTAGAAGAATTATAAGGGGCTATCCATTGACACCCTTTTAATATCAAGCTTTATGTGATGGAGCCCGATCGATAGTCTTTGGAAAGTCACATGGCCTTTGAAAGAGGAAATTTTTTTTTGGTTATGAAATGTATTACTAACACATCAAAAAGTCTATAACATAAAAAAAGATATATTTGAAGTGCAATTTTCTTCTTAATTCATTTATTATTAGTTGAACAACTAGAAAGTCACTATTTTGTTTCTTAATCTTTCATGCATATGATTTTTTATGTAAAAATAGATAATATATTTCTTCTTTGGGTTATGTGTAGAATTTTATATGTGAATATTTTTGATTGATTAGTTTGTTATGCATTTATAAGAAATGCTAGCTAGACTTAAATAAGTATACTTAATTGAAAACTTTTATAAGTTGGTATGCTTAATAAAAAAATTTTACGAGTTGATGTACTTAATATAAAAAAGAAAGTATATTCAAGTTACCATTGGCAACTGTCATATGGTTTGTCAAGTCATCATTGATGGTCGTTAAAATATACTTAATTAAAAAACTTATATAAATTGGTATCCTCAATTGAAAAAAAAAATGTATAAGAACTCAACTAAAAACTCTAAAGAAGTTCATGTACTAATGGTATAATTATCCCAAAAATCTATTATCAGCTTTTATCATTCATAGCATTGGACACCTTAATACCACATCCAAAATTACCATACTAGTGCACTCTAATAATACATGTTAGGCTCTCGGCAACCCAAGAGAGGGAGTAAATTAGGTTGATAAAAAATAAGTTAAATTTAAAAGTCTAAGTATTTTAAAACAAATGAACAATTTGAAAACAAAGCGCAAATATCAAATATTTCAAACTAAACTCAAATTAAAAATAAATAATGTAAGAACAATAAGATGAAATAGCTAGTGAACAATGAGTAAAAAAAATAAATGAGGCACAAAATTTTTATAGTGGTTCGACACCCCTTGCCTACATCCATTACCCAAGACTCCTTGGAATTTTCATTATGCCAATCCATTTAACCAGGTTAAGATCAAATCCTTACACACTCCTTTTGTTGGGCATAGAGGAACCCTTACAATTCTTTTATCGGCTTAGGATGAACCCTCTCTCTCCTTTTACATGGGCTTGGAGGAATCCAAATATCTCTTTTATAAGAGAAATACTAAGAGTACTCTCATAATGAAATTAGATTTGCAAATATAGTACTAAACTTGGGAAAGAATAGTATAAATTTACTAAGCTCAAAATCCCTTTTTACAAAGATTTTCTAATCGATTTCGTATTATTTTTTTATGTTTAAATCCACCCATAAGTCCTCATTTTATAGGGCTCGTAAAATATGGCTATTATGGCTACCCTTGAGCCTCAACGGTCAAATAAAAAATGATCATTGGGGCTGTCAGAGCCCAATAGTTGATCATTGGCTTAGGATCAATTGATTGCTTGCCTTACATCAGTCAACCATCCACCTTAGGCTGGTCAACTGCCTATTCTACATTGGTCAACCACTAGGCCAGACAGGGAACTGCCCTTTGGGCATATTTTAATCGTGGTTAGGTTCAGTCAACCATTCATAGATCTAGTCAATCGCCCACTTCATTTTTGGATTTTTAAGATTATTTTATTTTAATTATTGATCCAAAAACTAATCTAATTAATTTTAAGGGTTTAAGTCTTGTGCATTTTATACTCTTATAAAGTTTACAATGTGTTACTAGGAAAAATAAAATTACAAATGAAATCTTTTCTTTGGACATTTTGCATCAATGGTGGATCTTTCATTGTTCTTCTCCAACTTGAACTTCTTACATGCAACTTGAGTTCAAGTATGTGTCGGATGATCTTTTACTCATGACTTGATTTGCTTCGACCATCATACCTATTTTATCACCATAAACATTACAAGAGAACAAAAATATAGCGATGCCCAAATGTGTCGCTAATGCGTCGCTAAACATGCTATTGCGATGTAATAGTGATGCAATGATGGCGTCGCTCAGATGTTCGTCGCAATCTCAATTTGTCGCAACTGCATCGCTTCACAACGACTCTCTGCGACGCACCAATGTGTCGTAATATTGCGACGCATCCTAAATGCGTCGCTAATTTTAAAACTAAATTTTAATTTTTAATAATATTATTAAATATTACGACGCATTCAATTACGTCGCAATATTGCGACGTATTAGTTGCATCGTAATATTTAATAATATATTTTAGATATAGTAGCGACGCAATTTGAGTCGCTAATGCGTCGCTAATTAAATTTTTTTTTAAAATATTACGACGCCAGGTCATTGCGTTGTAATATTTAATAATAATATTTTAGATATATTAGCGACACAATTTGAGTTGCTAATGTGTTGCTAATTAATTTTTTTTAAAAATATTGCAATGCTAGGTCATTGCATCGCAATATTTAATAATAATATATTTTAGATATATTAGCGACGTAATTTTAGTCGCTAATGCGTCGCTAATTAATTTTTTAAAAAATATTGCGATGCCAGGTTATTGCGTTGTAATATTTAATAATAATATTTTAAAAATATTAGCGATGCAATTTTAGTCGCTAATGCATCGCTAATTAATTTTTTTTAAAAAAAATAAAATATTAAAAATTAAAATGGTTAATATAATTTCGTTACATTTAAATATTGATCGAAACATTATTCACTCATATTGATCCAAACAATAATCATTCAATTTCTAAAAATAATTAATATATTAAAATTTTGAAGTTTTCATGTACAAAATATAAAAAGTAAAAAAAAATACATCAAGAATCCGAGCGATCACGTGGAGGCTGAAAACCCTGCGACATGCGGCTAACCATATCCTGCAACTGATGCATCTGATCTCGCACGTCTGCAAGCTCCTACTGATGGCCTCGCATACGCTGCTCGAACTCGTGCTGACCTCCTATCGAACCTCCTGACGAACGTCCTGCCGAACCTCCTTCGTAATAGATCTCCGAATGTCGTCTAAACGCTCGGCAGGAATATCACCAGAATATCGCAAGCTGGAGGCTTGATGTAGAAATATGCAGAAGCTCTAGTGCCCAGACCATAGACCCTGTGGTCTCGCGGCTGGGCACCAACAGCCTCCAAAAACACATGTCGACTCTCCTTGCTGAGAGTTCGACGGGCGTCTTCCCATCAGTGGAGTCGACATGCGATGCCTGGGAGCGAAGCTTCTCGACTCGTGTCTTTGAATTATAAAATCAACAATAAATGAATCAATAAATTTCTCTAAATAAAATTTTAGAAATTAAACATATAATACATTAAGCTAATTTCTTACCGTAACCTCCCGTGATCGCATATCGACCCAGAAACCGTCCCTCCTGGTGTGTGTCGCCTTGAATAGACGAAAGTCACCAGGATCTCCGCCCTCCTGCTCAGACTATAACAATAAAAAAATTGATATTAATGCAAATATTTATAATAACTAAATTAGTAATTAAATTATTTATATTTTCTTACCATACGACGTCTGTGCTCCTGAATCGAAATGGAGCCCGAAGTGTGGCGGGAGAGACCCGTGCCAGGATCGCCCCTCTCGGATCGGTGGTTCGTGCTGGCTGATGCGGACCTCCTGCGCTAGCTAGCGGACTGCCAGGCCTGCTGCCACTCGTGCCAAATACCCTCTGGCACATGCGCAGGACGCTGACCCGATGACCTCCAACGATGAAGCATATCGGAGTATCGGCGTCTCGTTAAAGCCTCCCATGCTTCCCTAATGGCATCATGGCTGGCAGGATCCCATGTAAACTTTTTCTGCATTAAAATAAACAGTTAGTTTTAGAATTTATTAAGATTAAGAAATTTAATATCAGTGATAAATTATATTTAATAAGTTTACCTGAAACTCAGAAAAATAAAACTCCATCGTGGCTGCAGATACGTGGCGCCAATCGTAGCCACTGGGATCTGCACGCCTTTGAAATACGGAGCTGATGTGGCTGGATACATGATGCTGCTCAATAAATCTATTAAAAAAATGCATGTTTATAAATAATTGACTTAAAAACATAAACATATATTTTTAATTAGTATATACTTACAGCCCATGAGCATCCAGTCGAAGTACGGTGCGGCCGATGGTGGAAGAACTCTCGGAGGTATGTGTCGATCGGCTGGATGGTAATACCAATGCAGGATCACCGAAGGCTGTGCTATGTATGGAGATCCGAACTCTCTATCTCCAAAGCTCGTGTGATCTGATGCAGCAGGGCTACGTCCCTACTCACTCCGTATGTCATCGATAGATCTACCTCTGCCCGTCATACTGAAAATACTAAAGATTCATGCAATTAAATTACGATTAATGATTGACTATGTAAAAATTTAATACTTATAAAATAATGTTAAATTTAAAAAAACCTCTATGTTTAATCGGTGTCATTTGTTTCGTGAAATGTTGGTTCAACATCTAATGCCGTATCGGACTGCGATTCAATTTCATTATCATCGGAAGGAAACCAAACATTTGCATCCGCAATTTCTTGGACATCACCATTTGGATCTCTAAGTGATGTTTCAGGAGCCCTTGTGTTGTCCTCAATTGCATGCATTTCCATCTCATCCTCTTGAAATGCAGGGCACTCGGCTGATTGACTTGATGAACTCTCCTCTAATACGATTGTTGAACGTGGGACGATTTTAGAAACAGCCCACCAATCTCGCTTGTCGTTGCGCAAACTTGGATATCCGCAGTAAAACACTTGCTGAGCTTGGGATGCAAGGATGAATGGGTCATATTTCTGCAATCTTCATCGATGGTTCACTTCAACCAAATTGTAGTCATTATGAACCCTTTTGCCCACAGGAGCTGTTGGATCGAACCAATTGCAACGAAAGAATACGGTTCGTTTCATAGGCCAACCGAGATATTCAACTTCAACCACCTCTACTAACTTTCCGTAATAATCCTGCATATTTGCTCCAACACTTTCTCCTTTAACACACACGCCCCAGTTCTGCGTGCCTCTTGAAGCTGCTAATCGTTCAATCTGAAATTTGTACCCATTAACAAAATAGCCTGTAGAGGTTGTTACGGTCTTCAATGGCCATTGCGATAGACATTTAATGAAAATATTATCGGTTGTGGACCATGGACCGTTTACCTTTAAAATAATAAGCTATTCACAACCAATTCAAAAAATAAAAGCCATTATTGAAATTGATTGAGTGATACTACTCACAAATTCATAAAACCAGTAAGCGAACTCCGTTTCTAACTTCTGCCCAATTGCAACTTGACTGATGTCGGGATTCATCTTTCGTTGTCTATCACAATACATCCTTATGGGATGATAAGGATTAAAACTTATGTTAGCAATTAAATATTGTGGTATATTGTAATTTAAATTAGAATTTCCAATTAAGCATTGAAGTATACACTTACTCAATATATGGATCGACTTCTCTACAGTTCATTAGGATGTAATAATGTGCTGCATTATACTCCATATCGCTAAGATTTCTTGACTTCTGCCCTCCAAATGAATGGCCAATACCTTTAAAAATTGATATTCTGCCGTCATTAGGTTCTCCTCCGTCCACACATACGTCATCGTTACGACCAAGATTTCGGCTCCTCGTATGGATGTGACCCTCAAAGTAATGTGAGGCAAAAGCTGAAACTTGTTCGACCAAGTGTGCATTGCATATAGAACCTTCAACCCTTGCCTTATTACGCACATTATTTTTTAACTTCTTAAGGTACCTATATGTCAAGTTGAGACCAAAAATTAACCAATTTTCTCGCAATGAAATAATATTTGAAATGTCAACATGTCTTAATGATGTATATATTTACCTCTCGAAAGGATACATCCAGCGATACTGCACGGGACCAGCTATGCTCGCTTCGTATGGCAAGTGAACCGGTAAATGCTCCATTGAGTCAAAAAAACTGGGAGGAAATATTTGCTCTAGCTTGCATAAAATAATTAAAATTTCCTTCTCAAGCCTTGCCATGGATGCAGAAGTAATGACTGCGGCAGATAACTCCTTGAAGAACAAGCTGAGCTCCGTCAATGCCTTCCAGACATGTTGTAGAAGAAACTCATGAAAAGCTATAGGCAATAACCGTAGCATGAAAACATGGCAGTCGTGACTCTTCATGCCGAACAACTTGAGCTTATGCATGTCCACACACCTACCGATATTTGAGGCATAACCATCTGGAAATTTTAACCCTCTAAGCTAGTTACATAAAACTTCTTGTGAATTTCTGTCAAGAGTGTAACAGGCTTTAGGATAGGTCCCGTCGGCACTCCTCCTCAAATCACCTCTTCTGCAATACTGATTAAGTTCTTCTCTTAACTTTGCAGTGTCTTTGGTTTTTTCTGGGATGTTTAGCACCGTGTTAAATATGTTATCAAAGAAAATTTTTTCGATATGCATAACATCCAAGTTGTGCCGGATGAGATTTGTGCTCCAATACGGCAAATCTAAAAATATACTCCTCTTCTTCCAGTTATGTTCTTTACATATACGGCCATTTATTCTATCTGCATCAGGTTTCCAAGCATACCTCAACCCCAAATGCTCTATAGTATCAAATATATCCGTGCCGGACCTAACCGGTTCGGCGAATTTTGTGACTGCTTTGTTCTTCCAAAAGGCGATCAAGTTATGCCTGTAAGGATGATTTGGAGGCAAGAACTTCCTATGATTATCAAACCATGACTGCTTACCATTCTTCTGCAATGTAAATGCATCTGAATCATACATGCAATGGGGGCATGCTAGACGTCCAGCAGTGCTCTAACTAGACAACATTGCATATGCCGGGAAGTCACTTATTGTCCACATCAAAGCAGCTTTCATGATGAAATTCTGTTTCATAGAAATGTCGTAGGCTAGGACTCCTATTTTCCATAACATTTTAATTCGGCCACCAACGGTTGCAGGAAGACATCAATCTTTTCCTTTGGATTTGATGGTCCTGAAACCAAAACTGTCAAAAACATTGCAGAATCTTTCATGCACTTCCATGAAGGAAGGTTATATACAGTCAGTATCACAGGCCAACATGAATACTGTTGGCCCGCTTGACCAAATGGTTAGAAGCCATCGGTACAAAGACCTAATCTCACATTCCTTATATCTTCAGCAAAATCAGGATGATTTTCATTGAAATGCTTCCAAGCTTTTGAATCTGACGGATGCCGCATTTCATCCTCTTTAGATTCATATTCGGCATGCCATCTCATATCAGCAGCTGTAGCCTCAGATCTGTATAATCTTTGCAGGCGTGGAGTAAGAGGAAAGTAATGCATCCTCTTGTAAGGCATACTTTTCCTCCTACTTGTACTAGCTCCCCCTTCGCCATTTTTGTACCTCGATTGCCCACAAATCTTACACCATCGCAGCTCTGAGTCTTCACCCCAATATATCATGCAATTGTTCAAGCAACAATCGATCTTATTAACTGGGAGCCCAAGCCCATGCAACAACTTTTTCGTTGAGTAAAAACTATCTGCTACAACATATTCTGATTGAATTCATTACCCGATGCATTCATCACCATTTCTTCATATGTGTTTAAATTCACAAATGGTTCATCTACGGGAATTGACACTTGTCGGCTTGTAACAACTGCTGGAATTTCCTCTGGTTCACCATGACAGTACCAAACATCGTAATCAGGAACAAACCCTTTTTTACACAGATGCACCTTAACAGTTTCAACATCTCTGTAGGCTTTATTCTGACACTTGTGATAGTTTCATGGGCACCTAATCCTAGGCCCATCCATCTATTCAGGTTGGCTACATGCAAATGCGATAAATTCTTTCAATCCATTTAGAAAATCTGGATTAAGCAAGCCATCTTTTATCCTTGCATACATCCACGAGCAAGCCCGCTCATTTTTGACCAACTTATACAATTTCTGGTAAACCATTAAAGGAAACCACATTATAAAACTATATTAGCATTACTTAATATATAACTAAATTATTTCTTTTACACAACTAAGGTTAATAACAACCATTTAAATCATTTATAACTAAATCAGTAAGGACTGGTAAGGACCGAGGCACAGGTTCATGCCAGGCTAATGCTAGGGCTTGAGTTCAGGTCGGGCTGCAAGGCGGTCCGTTCAATCATAAGACTTCACAAGCATTCAAGTGTCCTAAATTAATTCCACCTTCACTCCATATCTAAAAGGTAAGGCCCTATCCCATTCAAGAATATTTTTTATGATATGTTATTCTGCTATTAATTATTATCGATCAGTTACGTTAAAATTTCAGCAGCATTTCCCCATATATTCTTCTAAATGTGTGGCATATATGCCACACTAGGAGAACGTATGAGCAAATACAAACAGCAATCTCAACCAACGATGATTAATAGCAGACTAACATATCGTAAAAAATATTCTCAAACTGTCCACCAGGACAATTTGAGAATTTGCAAGACTAAGTCTTACAAATTCTCAAACGAGTCTAAAGGTTATAGTGCTGTGATTAATAATATGGAAATCCGAAGACAATCGAACTTATGCTTGTTATTCATAAATTCTTGTCAATTATACATATATAGGAATAGTGTTCTATATATAGTCACTGACTTCTTAAGATTATTATATCAAATATAAATGTTTGTGAAGACTAAAATATAAATCATTGAAACTACTAATTTGTTGCTGAAAATTAAATAAAACTACAACAAGACTTTCATTGTAGCATTACATAATTTAATGCATCATTCAATTTGAAGCAGAATGTAAATAATCAAGACATAACAATTGTAAATAACTACAAATGCACAAATATTATTGCATAAATAGCTATAAAGAAATGAAAAGCTATGATTGCTATTTTGAAATTAGCTAATCTAAAGAGTTATGGCTAATGAGCTAAATTAGTTGACCTAAATAGCTAAGCTAATTCAGCTCGACCTATATATATATAGTAATACTATTGTGTGACCATTGAATTAGTCCTATCGAAGCAAGTATCACTTAGTATCACTATTGTGTGACATAAATTAACAGGGTGGGGAAAACTCCCCCTTTAATTTTTTTTTTGGTGGCCTGGCCACCGTGGCCGGAGAAGAAGAAGGGGGGGTGTGGTGGGGAAAACCCCCCTGTTAATTTTTTTTTGTGGCATGACCACCGTGGCCAGGCCACGGCAGCGGCCGCTGCTGGAGACCATGGCCGGAGAAGACGAAGGTGGGGGGGGAAACCCTCACTGTTATACTTTTTTTTTGGTGGCCTAGCCACGGTAGCGGCCGTGGCCAAGAAGACGGCCACGGAAGCGGTCGTGGCCGAAAAAAATGGCCACGACCATGGCCGTGGCCGGAGAAGACCAAGGGGGGGTGGGGAAAACCCCCCCTATTATACTTTTTTTTTGGTGGCCTGGTCACCGTGGCCGGCCGTGGTGGCCAGGCCACGGCCGGAGAAGATGGCCACGGCCGTGGCCGTGGCCGGAGAAGACCAAGTGGGGGGTTTGGGAAATCCCCCCTGTTATATTTTTTTTTGGTGGCCTGGCCACTGTGGCCAGGCCACGGCCGTGGCCGTGGCCGGAGAAGATGAAGGGGGGGGTGGGGAAACCCCCCCCCTAGCTATTAATTTTTTTTTTGGTGGCCTGGCCACCGTGGCCAGGCCACGGCAGCGGCCGTGGCCGGAGAAGACGGCCACGGCTGCGGCTATGGCTGGAGAAGACCAAGGGGGGTGGGAAAACCCCCCCTAGCTGTTAATTTTTTATGGTGGCTTGGCCACCGTGGCCAGGCCATGGCTGGCCATGGCAGCGGCCGTGGCCGGAGAAGACGGCCACGGCTGTGGCCATGGCTGGAACCTAGTTTTTTTTAAAAAAAATGAGAGGAGGGGAAGCTTACCTTGGTCGAGAGGGGACGCCGCCGGAGTGGGGGGAGCTGCCGCCGGGGGAGAGGACGGGGGGAGCCGGAGGAGCGGACGGCAGCGGTTAGGGTAAGAAGAGGAAGAAGAAGAGAACGGGGGGGGGGGGGGGCGGCTCGACAGAGCTTATATAGTAGTGATTAGCGACGCAAATTTACGTCGCTAATTACTCGCTATTTTTTTTTTAAAAAATTGTTATGGATTATCGATGCAACAACGTGTCACTAATCCATCGCTAATTTGGCCTTTTTATTATTTTATGTAAAACTTATTGCATCGCTAATGAGTCGCTAATTTGGCGCCAATGTCCGGCAGAAAATTTATTTTTATTTTCTAAGAAATTGCGTCGCTAATGCATCGCAATATTTTTTTAATAATTATAACTGATAAAAATTATATTTTCTAAAAATAATTGCGATGCATATATTGCGTCGCAATGTTTTTTATTAAATTATTTTATTTCATTTATTTTTCTAAAAAACATTGCGACGCAATATATGCGTTGCAATATTAAAAATTGTTTTCTCTGGGAAAACTATTTTTATTTTCTAGGAAATTGCATCGCTAATGTGTCGCAATATTTTTTAAATTTTTTTTATTACATTTATTTTTTTAAAAAATATTGCGATGCAATATATGCGTCGCAATATTAAAAATTATTTTCTTTTAAAAAATTATTTTTATTTTCTAAGAAATTGCATCGCTAATGCGTCGCAATAGTTTTTTATTAATTATAACTGATAAAAATTATATTTTCTTAAAATAATTGCGATGCATATATTGCATCGCAATATTTTTTTTAACATTTATTTTTCTAAAAAATGTTGCGATGCAATATATGCGTTGCAATATTAAAAATTATTTTCTCTGGTAAAATTATTTTTATTTTCTAGGAAAATGCGTTGCTAATGCATCGCAATATTTTTAAAATAATTCTATTTGATAAAAATTATATTTTTTAAAAATAATTGCGACGCATATATTGCATCGCAATGTTTTATTTTAAAATTTTTTTATTACTTTTATTTTTCAATTTAATATTGCGACGCAATATTTGCGCCGCAATATTAAAACTTATTTTCTCTGAAAAAATTATTTTTATTTTCTGAGAAAATGCGTCACTAATGCGTCGCAATAATTTTTAAATAATTATAACTGATAAAAATTATATTTTCTGAAAATAATTGCGATGCAAATATTACATCATAAATATTTTATTTTGAAATTTTTTTACAATATTTTTTTTCTAAAAATCATTACGACGCAATATATGCGGCGTGCGGTCATGCATATCTTGCTTCGTCGCCACGACGAACTCAGCTACCTCGGCGAACTTGGTCGCAAGATTGTATTTGATGACCTGGCGAGCGTTGCAGTGCCTGCACTGAACTTCACCGTTGATCTCTGTGATGTTTAGGGAGCGAAGGTCGATGAGGGAGTGGATGGTGGCGCGGCGGTCGGTTGCCCACGGGAAAGGAGGAACGATGGTATTGGATTTGTCGGCGCGGTGGGGACCTTGGGAGTGGTTGCTACGGGCGCGAAGCTTGTGGACTGGCAGCACTAACGGCGATGGGGGCAGCGGCGGTGGCGGCGAAGGGGCCGGAGGTGAAGCGGGGGAGAATAAGAGGTGGCTGCTGGGCAGGAGGAGGAGATGAGAGGTGTTGCGGTTGTGGCGGCAGTGGCGGCGACGGTGGGGGAGGGGACAGAAGGGAAGGGAACCTCGTGTTTGGAAGTGTTAGGCTACGGCAATTGGGAGGAGAGAGGCATAGGGCGAGAGGATCGTCGTCTTGGTTCTCGCTGTGCTTCCTCTTTTGGTTTGTTTCATCCATGATGGCTCTTCAAGAGAATGAACAGCAAACAAGACACAACCGGAAATAACGAAGAGTAATTAACGTTAAGGTTAGGGTTCAAGAGGCTTGGAGGAG